>CM039095.1:2540678-3140678 GCA_022113865.1 Chimonanthus praecox | reverse complement strand
AGCACTTAATATAGTTTCTCACTAAGATCAAGTGGCTATCAATTGAATTTTGTGCTGAAATTTGGTCAACCTATATCTAATCAAGTATGGTTTCAATCTGAATGGTTATTTTAATAAATTGTAAAATTTGTAAATAAAATAATGCATACATGAAATATTCAGGCCGGGTATTGGGCTTTGGACCTAACATTAATCTATCTAAGCCCAGTTTGATTTTTAAATTTGCTTCTCTTTTGTGCCAAAGTCCAAGCTCAATCTCTACCAACAATTCAAGTCCTATTTTCACAAAAATTAACTTCTCGAATCTTTTAAGTTTTCAAACTAAATTTTCATCCCTAATTAGAAAATTTAGATTATTTTTTATATGTGACTTTTCAAATTTCAATACAGCTAATATTATTGCTTCGTTGTCTTTATCATTACCACCACCATACCAAGAATGGAAGAATGTCAATGGGTCGGGCTCAAATAGACTATGCTGCAACTCAAGAAGCCCGGCTGGGATGGGTTTTGAGTTTGTCCGAGCCCAAATTGTAATTAAAGGGCTTAAGCCTAAACCCAAGTCCGAACTTAGGTGAACCCAAATTATTCAAACCCAAGCCCGACTCGAATATAAGTATAGAGCCCAAGCCCTGATTTCAAGCCTAAAATGTGTGCGGGCTTATCCAAGATCGGGCTTAAAATGGAATTTCTTTTGTATAACTCTATAAAATATCAATTTTATGTTAACGTAATTAAATATTTAACAATATCAATTTAAATAAAATTATGTTTTATAGAATGTAGCTAAATTTTTTGCTTTCAGTCCAAACTTGGGCTTTCAAATACTAGGCCTGAGCCCAACCTGAGCCTAGACGAACCTGATCTCGATTTTTTTTTTCAGATTTTTTCATACGGACTCATGTTAGACCAGCCCAAATTAGATTCCTACCCTTTACTGAATCTATTTTAATTTTGTATGTATTTGAGTTGTATTTAAAACATTTAATAGTCTATTTGCTGGTGTCGTTGCATTTGGATGTTCCACGTGGTTTTAGGTGGACCCTCCACTAAGGCAGTCTAAATTTGTACAGATTATTTAGTGGGACTATGAATTAGGTCCTAGAGCCCTACCAAGCATGTGCAATAATAATAGAAAGACGACACCACTAATGTTTAAGCAATCAATTTTTATCAAATAAATATGAATTTTATCAAAATGTGGATATAGAATTTGGTGGGTTTATTAGAATTGTGAGCCAATTTCTAAATCATGGCACTTCACTTGGTGGCTTCACTTGGATCACTTGGGTGGGTGAGCCCATCCACATTTTGGTGCCACCTCCGGTGTTGTTTCAGTAGACCACGTAGTGGGTCCAATTTGAGTTTGGGTAAAAAAAAATTATTCACTCAGATTTGAATTAGACCATTTAGATTTTGATGGATCATTTGATAGTTTTCATACATAACGTGATCAGTTCAATTGGCCTATCATAAGCATAATTTAAAATTTTAAAAGAAAAAAATCTCAATTGAATCCATTTGAGATTTTGGTTTGATTCCTATATTTTGAGTTGAGAGAGTTGGCGAGTTTTTTTAGTCTAAGTTAAAAAATACGTCTAAATTTCACATCTCAATAGAGTCATAGATGAAGTTTTAAAACTATAGTCATAAAGTTGTGCTTGTTAAAACACACAAGTAGAACTCACCCTTAAAAATCAGTTATTAAGGAGAGGAAACTCATGTGCTTATAAACCCTATATAACCTCAAGACTCATTGGCGATATGGGACATTGCTAATACTCTCCCTCAACGCTAGAGCTAGAGACATGACCCATCCTCATAGTACCCTTTGCTCTAATACCATGTTAAAACAAACGAGGACAACTCACCTTTAAAAACTGACTATTAAGAAGAGGGAATTCATGTGCTTATAAACGTCATAACTTCGAGGTCCATAGGCGATGTGGGACATTGCTGACCGTGTTATTGTCACTGATGATATAAAAAATACGTTGGAATGATAATTGTCCATGCAAAACTGTTGCCTTGGCAATTTGATTTGAAAGAGATGGAAAATTGATTGCTGCTCCTAACATGGTTCTTAAGTGTGCATTGCTGTCCTATCTATTTTGCAACCATGATGAAAAGAAAGGCCAACTTTTCACTTGTTTGACGCGTTCGTTCGCTTGAATAGCAAGACAAAAATCATGTTCCTCACTTTGCTTCCATTCCAAATCACCCAAACCCACAATCATTTGCCATCCATAAAACTGAAATAAGAATAACAACAGACTTGCCCACTAATCTCACTTCTCCTCTTCCCACACTAAAAGCCTTGTTAATTCTCATGCTTCTTAATCAAGGGAGATTTGAATTGAGAGCAATTTTGGTCACTCAAACACTCGCTCCTTACAATCTCAATCATGCTTTTCATGCTTTACAAATTCAAATTTTGAGCTTGTTCGGCTTCGAACGTCGGTTATCGGGAACCAAATCCGATTAGGTAAACAACAGCTATAGACAGGCAGTTTTGGTCTTGCAAGTTCGAAGAACATGGTTTCTACTTCAGCTAATGTACTGGTTGGTCTACCGCTGGACGAAGGAGCAAGCATGGAGCTTCTTTCATGGGCAGTAGGCGTTGCCGCCCATCAAAATGATACTGTCGTCGCTCTACATGTTCTTGGTTGGTATTTTTTCTAGAACAACCAACATTCATTGTTCATTCTTGGGTAGATGTTCAAATTTGAAACCAGAAACTGCATTTGTTTGGATGCTGTTTTTCTGCCTTTCCCAACTCAATTCTAAGCACTAATAATGCAATCCTTACTAGTCAAAAGGAAGTGAAAACTAGAATTCCACCAATCTGTTTCCAATTTCTCTGTTTCCAATTTCTCTGTTTCTTCAACACGAGAAATTTTCTGATTTCCCTACAATTTGAGCTTCAATCTGTGTAGAGTTTTCGGAAAATCGAATATATAGATATTAAAGGCCTGTTAAAGAGGAAAGAATCGATAAATTATCAATTACAAATCGTTTTCATTTAGAATTGAGAGTTCGATTAAAACTTGACCAACTGCAGTTAGTAAGGATGATAAGAAGGCAGATTCAAAGACAATCGACACGGCGAAGATGCGTCGAGCCAAAGCATTTGTGATATCTATGCTTGGAGAATTTACAGCTCTCTCTCAATCTAAGCAGGTTCAAGACATAATTGCATCTTCAAATTCATTATGTCCACTCTGACATTGTCAAATTTGACTGATCTTTAACTTGATATTCTCAGGTTAATTTGGAGGCAAAAAATCATGCACAGTTCAAGTGTTGGAAAGGGTCTGATTGAAGAAGCGAAATTCCTCAAAGCTGGCCTTCTCGTTGTCGGTAGCTCAAGAAACAGAGCACAGAGGTGAGGTTCTTGGATAATGTAATTTGAATCTGCATTGATCATAGTTTCTCATAAACATCTCTTCTGTGAAACAGAACATCTCTGCAAATTACTAAGTACTGCTTCGAGCACGCACCAGACGGGTGCTCGGTAATTGCTATCAGAAAGAGAGCCCAAACCCAACAAGACTCAAATGCAGATAATACACCATCAGAAGGTCGGCTTCATTTAACTCTACCAGTTTGAATTTTGAATGTATTTGTTTGTGACCCAAATTGAATAGGAATCAAAATTTTAGAAGCATTTGGTAGGCAACAAAGATGGGAAATCACATTAAACAGGAGATTCGTTTTCCGAGCATATCGACTGTTGTTGAAGCAGAAAAAGAAGAAGAATTATGACAATCTCATGTGATCTTCTGATTTCTGAATCACCCTTACCTTGCTATGAAATTATTGAAGCTAATTTGTAATCTTTAGATGCAATTTGAAAATTTTAGCTTCATGAAACATGTTACATACATGCAGGTTTCTGTAAGGTGGACAATAAAGGATGTAACAAAGAGAATTGTGACGAAAAACAACTCTCCCCACCTTCTAAGGATTCCATATCAAAGACGAAGAAGGAAAATTCGTTCAATAAGACTGCTAGTGCCGGGAACCGGCATTCCCCAACAGAAAGCATCAGTGAGAAGCCATCACCTAGAACTGTTTTTGCTGGGCCTGAAGAAGAAACTGGCACCATAGATGATTGCTCAAGCATTGGGGATTCTACGAACATCGAGTGTGCCACTCCAGCATCAAAATTAAGTGAATCTGGTCTTAGAAACAGCGCACACCGGCGCTCCAACACCTGGAAGAACCTGCCACTGTTCAAACTCCTTTCTCCATTCCTTCACTCTACTTCTGGAAGAAGTGGAAAGAAGAATGATGGCTGGCTTTCCGACGAAAAATCCCCACGTCCTTCGTGGAGGTGTTTCAGCTATGATGAGATTTCTCAGGCTACAAATAATTTCCACCCAGGTAAGAATTGTGAGAAATACTACAAGTTTGATAAGTGACCATGATTGTAACTAGAAGGTTGCTGGTTTGAGTGATATGAGTATCAAATAGGTGGTAACATAAAAAAATGGTTGAACCCCCGAGGGGTTCGTCTGACAGTCAAGAACTCGCTTCAAGAAGCAAAGGTCTTGTTTTTAATTGACACTCAATCCCAAGAGACCACTCCCCATAACTTTATCCAGTATGTGTGAATTGAGAAGTTTTCACATGCTCTTAAGGATTTGTTAAGTAAGATACCTGAAAATCTTCAATCATTAAAAAAAATATAAAAGATAATTGTCAAATCAAATTATAAATGTCAAACTCTAAATAAATGAGATAGGCGACTCTAAAAACTAATGGGCACAAGCATGGCCCATTTTGAATCAAAGTCCACCCCATTAGATAGTGGAGATATTGGAGAATGATTATTTCATCATGAATTTTCGCCAGCTCAACGAACTTACACTGGTAAAAGATGATTCCACTCGTAACATTTAGGGCCCAATAAGTAAAGTAGGTACTTGTCCTTTCAATTCACTATTGAACGAGGTTTCTGTTGTCTCACTGAAATTTGGGTCTTTCACAGTGATGGAAATGGGCCAAGTTTAACCTGGGCTTTCCTCATGTCAAGCCCAAGTCCAATAACAATATAAAAGCCTTACACGAACCCCACATGGATCTCTATGATATGATCAAAACCCGAGCCTGAAAAGTCCGGTGTCTAATCCCTAGCCGAAGCCTAACAGGAAGCCTGAAATTTTTCTTGTTTTTCTTTTAAAGTTTCTAATTTTTTTTTTTTTTTTGGATCAAAAACAAAAGGACTCATTTTTTCACAACAAAGAATTTCAACCTAAGAGATTCTTTTAACTATAGTTAGGCTGAGTTGGTGAACCAGACTTTTGGGCTTCAGCATGTATAAACCAGCCCAAGCCTGACCTAGTTTCTAATCGGGCTTCACTTCTCTGTCTGAGCCTGAACCTAATCAGAGATCAGGCTGAGATGCTCAAACCAACTTTGGGTCAGGCTCTTCCCTTCTTCAGGCCTTCAAACATTCAAACTGAATTCCCATCCCTAGTCACAATTAGCATGGATCAGTCGCTCGTCAGAAAAACTTAAAAGAAAGACTAGTTTCAAGGATAATTGGAATTTTGATTAAAGGATCCAATGTATTTAACCCGTAACGGTTGGTTTGAAGGTTAAAAACTCTAATAAACTGTGGGAGGTTTTGGGTTCAAATCTCACCCTCAACATATAAAGGTCACTCCCCCTAGTTTTATCTGGTGTGTGTGGATGGAGAAGTTTGCACATACCCTGGATTTCAAAAAAAAAGATCTAATGAAAATTTTTTTTCACCTCTCAGATGGTGATACACATACAAAAAATTAAATTAGATGTCCTTTATAATCAAAATTTCAGTGACTGTTGTATGCCATTTTCCTACTTAGATCTTGTAACATCCATGACTGTTCTACTTGGCAGACAACATGGTGGGACAAGGAGGATTTTCAGAAGTATACAGAGGAGATCTCTGTGATGGACAAACAATAGCAGTAAAAAAACTTTCCAAGGAAAACACAGATGAGAAGGAATTTCTTACTGAATTGGGCATTATAGGGCATGTTTGCCACCCAAACACATCATACTTGATCGGCTGCTGCATCGACAATGGATTCCATTTGATTTTCAATTTCTGTCCAAATGGGAGCTTATCATCGGCTTTGCACGGTGAGTCTACATCCACCCCAATCTGATCTGTGTGTTAGGTAGTCTACAGAAGTTCCAACCCAATTACCCGATTACTAATCAGTTCAGATTCCAGCTGACTTGGGCCTATAAAACTTGGTCCAATTCAGGCCTGGTGGCCTTGCACCATCAGCTCTGATACCCATTTTCAGGGTCTAAAAAACATTTGAAATGTCTGAAGTCTGAACTGATAACAACTCTGTACAAAATGCATCAGGTAAGAATGGGACAGTACTTAAGTGGTCAGTAAGATACAACATCGTCGTCGGGATAGCTAGAGGCCTGCATTATCTTCACAAATGCTGCAAGCGACGCATAATCCATCGGGATATCAAGGCCTCTAATGTTCTTCTTGGACCCGACTTTGAGGCGCAGGTGAGTTGGCTAATCTGGCTTCTACAAGTTGATTTTTGCAGTATAATGATCAATCTAAAATTGTCACTCTCTTGCCATAGATTTCGGACTTTGGACTCGCAAAATGGCTTCCGACGCAGTGGACTCATCACTCTGTCATCCCAATAGAGGGCACATTTGGGTAATCTACTATACTACTCAAGTTACACATGCAAAAGCAGAAAACATTACATGAAAATTGCGATATGTTGCAACCTAAGATGCTACAGAATGTCAATAAATTTTGATTAAGATGTCATTATCTATGTTAAGATTTAGGGATATGAGAATTATATCCTCTGCTTCTCATATTCATGTTTGTGTTTGTTCCATACATTAGCTTCATGGACACCCATCCACATTGCAAAGTTACAATAGAAACAAGGATCATTAATGGGGAAAATTTTGAGCAGGTATTTGGCACCAGAGTACTTCATGCACGGAATCGTCGACGAGAAAACAGATGTCTACTCATTTGGAGTTCTTCTGTTGGAGATCATCACCGGTAGACGACCTGTAGATGGCTCAAAGGAGAACCTTCTCTTGTGGGTAGGTAACAAAACCACATCATTAACTTGCATTCTAATAGAACCACAATCATAAGTTGTGAATGTTTTAGCAGAATGGATGATCAAGTGTTCTTCCCTCCCTCTGTGGCAGTGAAATCATAGATCACATAAGCATCAATTTTCTCAGCAATGTTTAAAGCAAAGAATGTATGTTCATCTTTATGCAATGAATCCAACACAAGGTCTTGTGCAGGCCAAGCCCCTCATAGAGACTGGAAACATCACTGAGCTAGCAGATCCAAAACTTGAAGGCAAATACCACATAAATCAGATTCATAGATTAGTGCTCATTGCTTCATACTGCATAAGACAGTCATCGATATGGCGCCCATCAACGAGCGAGGTAAACTTCAGATATTTCCACAATTGTTAAAAAACCATGACATGATAATATTATTGAGGTAGAACTCTAAAACATGACATGATTACATTCTTGAGGTAGAACTCACTCTCAAATGTAAGTCGTTGAGAGAAAGATGCCTCAAGTGTTATATGGAGTTGTTGGTTTCTCAAATTAACTGATTTAGGACTTTTGTCACTTCACACGCCCTCTCACATGCAACTTTACCCTATGGCTGCACGTGGAAAGTTAATACACATGTCACTGTGTTAGCGTTACGAGCGGAAACAAGAATAATCTAACGGAAATAAACACATAGCAAAATACAATATTTTAACGTGGTTCGGCCCACCTGGCCTACGTCCACGGAACGACAGAATATTCACTATATGAGAAAGAATATACATGTACAATAATAATGACTCCCTTGAGTCAAGAGCCCAAATACGAAGTCCCGAGCCCCTTTGTACACTCCTGTATACAACACATCGACGTCACCTCTCAGTTGATGTGAATCTCTCTCATACCCAGAATAGTGAACCCAAACCTCTGTGTTCCTCCCTCTATGCTTCTTGCGTCCTACGAGCAATCCCGACATGCTTCTCAAACGTGAGCGTCTCCGATGATGGTGTGTCCCACACACACAGATCTCCACCTCTGCTCTGGCGAAGGGGCTTCGTCTCTCCAGCCGCACTCCTGCTGGCTGCCACTCACAGATCTGTCAACCCAGATCTGCAGCGGTATTGCACTGTTGCGTCTGCCCCTTTCCAGCCGTCGAGCTGTCCTCCAGACAGTATCAGATCTGTCGTTAATGGTGTGATCCCCCACACTTGCATGCGGCCATATGTGGCCCTCTTCGCATGCGGCACAAGGCCAAGATCTACATCTTGCCGTGTGTCCTTTGTTTCACGCCGGCAGTAATATTTATTTATAGGCTCTTGCAGCCGGTCCCTTCCTCTTTAGTTGCCGAGATTTCCTATCCATAAAAGTAGCTGATTATTGGACAGCTCATAATGGAGAGACCCACCAATAGCAACTGCTATATTTTCCTACCGTGTATATCAAAGCATATACAGTAGGCCCTCTTAGACAATTGCTAATTACATCAAAAGGAAATCTCGGTCTTATCTCAAGATACCCACATGGACAAGCAACTGCTGTTACCAACACCACCTTGATTTTCTGAGAGAGAAAATCTCTCTAATCATGTTGGAATCGAGCCATACTTCCCAACACACTGCGCTCTGCGGCTGCACGTGAAAACTTCAGACCCGCTCTCACGTGCATACCATGTTAGAAAATCATGACATAATAATATTCTTGAGGTAGAACGCACTCTTAAAATCTATTCATTGAGAGAAGGATGCTTGAAGTGTTATATGGAATTACTGGTTTCTTAAATTAACCTACGTGGGACTTTGTGTCACTTAACAAGAACAATGGACCAATTTTGTTAATATTAACGGAAACTCATCACCCAGTTGACTTTCCAAATTTTCTATATCTTTTTATTTGTTAGTTTCCCAAATCACAAGATTGTATTTGGGTGATTGATTTATTCTTTCCTCTTTAAGAGACTTGTATTATTCTATAAATATCGATTTCAATGAAAGAGACCTTGAGCCATTTACAGAATTCTATGGAAAATAACATCCGGTCTGGGTTACAGGTATTGCAGCTTATAACTGATGGGGATGACTCTGAGCTAACGCAGAGCTGGACTATGTCGGAATACAAAGATGATGAGGCCGATGATTCTACCACAGATGATATCGATTGCAATTTTCTAAATAGTTACACTTCTGATGAGGATTACTAGCTTGATTGTTCAATTTTCATACACTGTCATTTGTCATGAGTTAGGAGTAAGATTTCAACAGAGATTGGGTATAAGTAGAGATTGTCTGCCCCTCTGAGCTCAATTATTTTAGTAGCTAGTGACTAGGGCCGGCTCTGAGATCCCCTAAAATCTCAGGGACTCTAGACTGAGTGAGATTTTAGGGGCCCTTTGTGACTGACAAATTAAGGACTTTAAGTGTGTGAGGGTCATTTCTATATGGGAGCCCTAGGCGGCAGCCTACACTGCCTATGCCCAGGACCGACCTTGCTAGTGACTATCTTAGAGTGAATTGATTATAATTTATCAGCTTCTGTGTTTGGATTCTCTCTATTTTACAGTGATTCCTATAAATTCAATCCATTCTTAACTTCCTGTAAATTCAATCCATTCTGACCTTCTCATATACAAAATGTCTAATTCAAGAAGTGAATCAATGCTTTTGCATGATATAATAACTCTGATTGTCGTGAGACTGAAATATATAATATCTTTAAACGTAAAATAGAAAAGTAAAATTTGAAAAGCCAGTTATATTTTGTGAAGTCTGATTGTTAGATATTTACGGGCATTCTCATCCCCAGTGGTCTGGTCGTGAGGACAATTTTGTAATTTTCACATTACATGTTTTGTAACCTTAATTAATATAGTATATAACATCTCTTTTTTCATGATAGATATGAGAGAGCAAAAACTATAACAAGAATCGATTATCTCTTCTTCGTAGTTTTGCCTTTGTGTATGATGGATGTGTTTTAAATATGTAGACGTACTGAAAAAGAATTATATAAAATGTTTGTGTTTGATTCGTGTTTTCTTCTTCTAATTACTGTTTATGCGTTAAAACTTTACCCATATTCATAAGTGATTGTGATGTGACGATGAGTTATGGATAATATTCCCATCATCAACATTCATTCTATTCCCATTGTTCATAAAACCAGACAGCTGACAAGTATTCAAAGAATCAGAATCTCTTAACAACAAAAATGATGCTGCTTAACCCGTTCTATTCTCTCTGTTTTTTGGAAAAAAAAAATATTAAAAAGGAAAAAGAGAAAAAGAAAGGAACCTGGTCCAAGTAATATTGACAATCTCTAATATATTTTGAAAAGATTGCAGTTTTGAAAAATAAATATATTATTAAAAATAAAGTGAGTCACGATTCAGTTATGTCCAATTAGAATTTTTTGTTAAAATTATAAGAATCAGACCTGATTTGAAATTCAATCAAATGCAACAAGTCAAACTCCAATCGATCCGATTAGACTTATAACTTGCTCCGAGTTATTGAATTGAGTCCACTTAATCAAGTTGAATAGTGTCATTCGCCTTTCAAACAATGGAAAACTGTCGTGCCAATATATTTATTTAAGGCGGTAATTCAATTAGTAATTTTTAATATAATTTAAAAAATTATATTATTTTTATATAAATATCATTAATTAATTAAAAACCTTTAAATAAATAAACGATAAAGATGGGGTAATGAGCGTAATTTTTATGCCTCGACACAACTATTTCTAAAATTATTTTAGTTAAAAATAAATTTAAATAATTTAATTTTTTTATGAGAAGGTGGACCCCACACCTCGTGCCGCACGAGTGAATAACAGGTGGGGCCCACAAGCAAGTAGAGGACAAGAGAGATGGCGACATCACATGCCATGCCCTTCCCCTGACTATGAGTGAGTCCCCCACTAATTATTTCAACCAAATCATCCTTTTTCAACTTTCATTTGAAATGACACAAATAACCCTCGATTCAATATCTATCTTCTTGGATTTCATGTCCCCCTTATCTCTTCGTTCATTGAATCAAATTAAGTAATTTCGGCCGATATCTCAATGTTTTCGGATGATATTTTTTATTCTTCTATAAATCTCGATTGTATCGACTGATATTGTAAGATTTTGGTCATATTAGTAGATGTCTCGCTCTTATCACGGATAATAGATATTTCAAGCGTTTTTTTTTTCTGCTGAACCTAACTGATGGGTACAAAATAAGAATCGCCAATACTCATGATAAAGATAAACTTTAACTTAAACATGATCAATGTTTAAAATTTTAGGTGTTGTTAATCTCATAAGGATGAAAAATACTGAAAATTTTGCATAAATTTGTGATTTTATTCTGAATTTTGATTTGATCTTTTATCTTTTTTTATTATATTATAAAAAAAGTAATTTATAATTACTCACTCAGGATTTTATCTAAATCGACTTATTCTCTGTATGATTTGGTATGTCAACTATTAAACAAACTTATTAAAAACATAAGAGGCTCAGAAATATCACAAAATCCTTTACTCTTAGAAGATGTCCTTGGGAGTGGGAGCAAGTACTAAGGTGTACATGCGTATGAATTAAAATAAATGAGATGATTTTTTTAGTATCAAAGATAAATATTTTTTTTTTTTAAGATTTTATGAAATTATTAGATCAATCATTGAATGATTAAAAGGATAATTACTTGATTAAAAATTCTTTAAAATTTACTACACTCCTCTCATTTGATTTATCTAACAGTTACCAAATCTAAAAGCATACGTATATGTATTTTTATATTTGGAAATTAATACACAGTTTAGATTTTCAAATGTGTAATTTCAAGTTATTCTTACAATTAACATAACATTATAGGATCATTTCCTTTAATTAATAATATGTAATGATGAATATGTATTAGAGGTCACAGATATAATCACGTCTTAAAATATCAGCCGACACATTGATCATAATATGAGAAGGCCATCCATTTTAACATGGACAAAATTTGTTAGGAGGATATGATGGAGTGAAATTTTCATTTTATTACTTTTGATGTACCGATATAAAGAATATATATGAAGAGTGGCGTGTTATCAGTACATCAGTACTTGATTAACAGTATATTAATAGGGACAAAATGAGAATTGTATTCTATTCCCTATCTCCTAATCAATTTTATGTGTTTTAAGATAATAAGACTTACGAGAAACTTTAGATACCTTGATTTAAAAAAAAAAAATTGATAAAAGAGTGTTTGTTTTTTTTTTTAATTCTTAGAGATACTAGCAAAATTCCATTTTATTCACATCTACCAGTATCTTACTTTTTCTCTTGTTTGATTACTCGTGTGCCTTTTCAACTGCAAAATCATCATTTCCACATTGGGATGCAATTTGTACAGTCTTATCCTGCAGGCCTCACCTTCTGAAAAAAGTGACGATGGGTCCACTTCAAAGACCAATTAAATTGGGTCAACTTACTTTTTAAGTTTTTTAATAATTAATTATTTAAATTAAGTTTACTAAATCATCCAACCTCATTAAATAAGTCATGTAAAGCGAGTGGCTTATTGTGTTGCAATTTTTAAAGATTAGAATCAAGACTAAAATAATTAAATAGAAATATAATTTCACATACATCTTATTTATATAATTCTTGCACATTTCATCTATAAATCTCTAATCAATTTTTTATACATCTCCTTAACTTACATTCCATAAAAAAAAAAAAAAAAAATATATATATATATATATATATATTTATTTATTCTCTAAAAACATATAAGCTGTTTTTCTACTTCATACATGGTCAAGGGGTAATTCTTGTGTGTTGACTTGACTATTTTAATTAATAAAAAATTATTATCTAATTAAAAAATATAAAATTCTGTTTTTTATACCAATTAATGAAAATAAATTTAATATCACTAATTATAAAATTTAAAAGGGATAGTGATCCTGCTATGAATATTTTGTGTAACTTAATATAGATTTTACATTATTACTCATTTTACCTTTCGAACTGATTCACCAAACTCTTCGAATCGACTCGGTATATCAATAAGTGATTCACTGAAATTTATTTAAGTGAGAGTGTATTTTTCTTACAAAACATCAAATCGAATCACTGATCGAATCACTGAAATCGAATCACTAACTAAATCATTAATCAAATAATTGAATAAAAAAAATTTAATAAAAAAATATCTTCACGTAATCTCACGTGCAATAGTGATCTATATTTAGAAAGGTTCTGACATCTACCTGGAGACTGCGAGAAATGATCGCCATCTCACTTTCTAATTCTTGAATCTGTCCTCTCCTCGCATGTGGCCACGTGAACTCTACATTTAGTAAATGCGAATCTTTCGAAAGCCATTATTTCTATAAATTAGTGCACTACTTATTATTTTTTTCATTTGTTCCATGCAAATGATTAAACATGTAAGTATCTTTATTTAACATCTTAATTTTAATGATGATCTTAATTAAATAAAATTTGATAAAAAATATTTATACGACAAATTTTAATATCAAAGAAAAAAGATATGTCAATAATAAAACCTATCTTTGTACAAAGATAATTCATAAAAAATACAAAGAGGAAAAGAAAAATCACACAATTTTAATTAATTTAAAAAAAAGGTTTATGAAAAAGTTTGAAAAACTAATATAATTTATATATATATATATATATCAAAGGATTTATGAACACTATTTGTAAAGAAACGGTGAAACTTTAGTTACAGAGAGACTCTGCCAAAATACTATATTAAATATTTTCACAAATAATATTTGTATTAAACTAGACAAAACAAAAATATAACTTAAGGCAGCTATAGACCCATTTATTAAGAAATTATCTACTATAAATCAGATCACAAAAATTGAAATGGACTTTCAATCACAACTCTTACACAAGCAAAGATTTGTCAAATTTTACTTTTTACATGGGGTCAAAATTTAGTCAAAGTTCACACAAATCCATTATGGACCCATTCACAAAAGGAAATTTCTCTTGCCCATTCATCGTGCTCAATGCATTCATATAAGGCTTGCACCTCAAGTCACACCTTGGGTCCAATTCAATCCAAATTTGGGAGACTAACTTAATTTAAATTTTAGCTTTAAGTTAAATTAGGATAACTTAGATTAGGATCGAATTTTTCAATTTAAATTTAAAACTAAATTAGAGTTTTAAGCCTAGTTGACCTAACCCACCTAATTAAACCAAAATTTCTATATTCTATGTACTTTTATATAATAATATGCTCTTTCATGAGATTAATTTTTAAAGCAAATGCTAAAGCCGTATCATTTAAGTAAAAGACAAGCGTCAATCACAGAAATCGAGGGCTCCCATATTAATACTAGAGAAGAAATGATGACGTGAACGAGACTTAATCATAATCCATTAATTTATTAAAAACTTAATATTTTAAAATTTTACTAACAAATAGTGAATATATAAAATCTAATCTCATGATTTCTCTAAAAGTGGATCTTCAACAAATTTATGTTTAAATAAATCTTTGAAAATAAAATGAAAGAGTCAATTTTTTTTTTTTAACAATTTGACTTTCATATCAGTCACACATTGCCTGCAATTCAGAATGAATAAATGGAATTGTAATTAAAGAAAGAAAATGTTCCAAGCTAAAAAAATATCTTAATAACATACCATTTTAAAGATCTCATTGGATAATTTTTCATGATCCTCCCTTGGTTATTACTTTGTAGTTAGACCACCGCGACGAATTATAATTTACAACAAAGAAAATAGTATTCATTTGCTAAACAACAAAAATTAATTAATTATTACTACTAATCCAGCTACGGCGAAAAGCACCAGGATCATGATCATACATCATCATACATATGAGAATTGAATTAGAACGACGGGACGATGCCGTATCCGGCATCCGCCATCAGCACCGCAACAGCAGCATCGGAGTAGATCCCGTCGGCCTCGGTCTCGATGATCTCCGTCCGCTTTGCGAACCTGCCCTTGACCCGAGGCCGAGTCTCAGCATAGGCCTTGCGAGATGCATACCGGATAGTCTTCTCGAATTTCCGGTTCTTCCTCTTCTCTCTGTATCTCAGCACCCTGGCTTCACGATCCAGAGTCGTCGTTGCCGCCGTGGCCGCTCCGTCGCCGGCGGCAGAAGCAGCAGCAGGGAGATCGGTGCTGATGCAGGATTTAATGCTAGATTCGAATGGATTTGTAACGTCGCTGCCGATGTTCACATCCGGCACGATTCCAACGTCCGGAGAAGAAGAAGACATCTGAAAATTAGAAGAGGAAGCACCAGAATTTCAGAGATGTTCGGAAGGAGAAGCATCCGATAAAAAATAAATAGATTTTTGCTCATGAACTTAAATATAATTATATTTTTGTGTTTGAATCTAAATCCAATATAATTACACTTTGGCCATAGCTGAAAGAGGACTTGGATCGGCCGAATTCAAAATCCAGGCAGTTTTCGACTGAGGGGTCAGGGAGGGGAGGCGGAGCTAGGGGCTTGGTCTGGACGGGGACGACGCTGTCGGCCATAGCAGAGACCTGGTGGTGGAAACGGCCATCGTCGATCAACGAGTAGTCGAGATCGAGATAAGGATCGACGTTGGAGAAGCAGTATTCCCCCAACTTAAAATCTGGACAGTCCATCATCATCTTGTGGTTAGAATTACAGAGCAGCCAGGAAGGCGTTTCTTCTTCCTCCTCAAGGGTGGGGGCCACAGGGGCATTTTCGATATAATGGGGGACAGGGATGCTAACAGCGTTACATTTAACGGAGGGGGGAGGGAGGTCGATAAAGGGGACGACGGGAAAACGTTCATGACGGCGTGAGAGGGAGTTGGCGGTGTGGATATCGGAGTCGCACGTGAAGCAGAGTGTAGCGGCGTCGGCCTTGCACGTTACAGCCGCGGGCGCCTGCTCGCAAACCTCACACAACCAAACGCGCTCGTGGCTCGAAGCCAGCTTGTAGGCGCCGTGGACCCTCGCATCGCAGCTGAGGCAGAAGAAGGCCGAGTCGGCTCGGCAGAAGAGCTGAGCCGAAGCAGATTTGCAGGAGTCGCACGCCCTCGGGCTCATGGCCCAGCCGCTCGCCAACGACTTGGCTCGCTCCTCTCCGTTGCTCGCTCCCATATCAGTAATCGCTGTTCTCTTCTTCCCTCTTTTTATTCTCTGTCGACGTGATACAAGTGAAGGTGGTCATTTGCTACGATCTATTAACGACTCTGACGGTTACCCTGTAAAAGACCCGTTTCAGTGTAGCACTTGCTAGTGCTACACTGGTTCATAAAAAAACATTCTATCATATTAATCTCGAAAAATAATAATTAAAGTTCGAAATGATTTTATAGATTTAAAACTTAATAAACTCCTATAATATATGACATCATACTCATTCACGTTGACACATTGGCGTTTAAAATATTCTTAACATAAATATTATAAATATACAATATTATCCTTTTAATAAATTTCAAA
Source organism: Chimonanthus praecox (assembly GCA_022113865.1). Classification (NCBI taxonomy): domain Eukaryota; kingdom Viridiplantae; phylum Streptophyta; class Magnoliopsida; order Laurales; family Calycanthaceae; genus Chimonanthus; species Chimonanthus praecox. Next base: position 3,124,120 of record CM039095.1, on the reverse strand, counting down.
TTTAACATTCAACATCACCTTCGAGTCCATTTGTGAACCAAATTAAAGGCATTTCTACAGTTATTGATGTATCAAAATTTAGATTAATCAATACCTTAATCATTCTAATTAAAATATTACTTTTATAAAATGAAATTATATTTTATTAAATAACAAAATCATTCTTCAATTTAGATACAAAGATTACAAAGATGACAAGTGATTTAGGTTGAAATGAAATGACATTTATTGTATTAAAAAATTTGGAGAAAAAATTTGTAAACTTTTTATTTTATGTGATGTGACAAGTCACTATTTATTTTATGATAATATTAGATTATTCATTCGGTAATTTATTTTTAATCTTGAAAATCAATAGTTAATATAATCTAATAAATTCGATTTTAATAATAATTAGATCTCTATATTTACATTTCAAGACTTGTGCGTCTGCCCATCAAGTATGCACGAATTCTTTTGTAAAATTTCATGAAGAAATGGATGCGTAGGTGTACAGTAAAGGAGGAGGAGGAGGATATGAATGTATCCAGTGCAGGAATGGGGGAGCGAGATGGAAGGAGATCGAAATGGCGAGTAGGAGAGTGACACGTGGTGAGACCAATGCCACTAAAAAGTTTATTTATTTTCTATACTATAATTGAGAGATGAGCGGACCAATAGCTGTCATCTGTCTGTGCCGACGTGAGACCCACGAGACGGCTTTTAGATTGGCCACAAGGGCATTGACCTCCATCTCTGGTACCAATCACAATCCCACTTTGACTGACCCCACTAAATTTTACTAAACAAAAGGACAACCAATAAATATACCTTTTATTTTCTAAAATGAAAAAATACTAATTTTTTAAAGAAAATTTTCAGAGAAAATATTTTAATAAGTGTGATTTTTTATAATTAAGATGTCGAAGAACATTTTTAAATCTCTTAATCCTACGCATTAGATAAACACTTATAGGAAGTGATCTAAAGAAATGTTAGAGCGAATAAAACTATGAATGGTAATGAATGCAAGTAGACCTGTGTCAGACTTTTTTTAATAATTAAATTATTTCAATGTTAATCAGGGTGGTTGAAGTTTTGCTTTTACAACTGTTCTGCTATCCTAATTTACACTTATTAGAATTATATTTATCTTGATTTGACCAACAACTTATTGCTTCACCTCCCATTGCTAGCGTATTTTATTGATAATTTTTATTTTTTTAATTTATTGTTAATAATTATTTTTGTTGTAATATTTTCAATATGCACGCCTAGTCATAGTGGATGCGTTGTCATATGAGTAGGATCTGAAATCTAAATTGCGCCATTATATACGTCACATGTATTTATTTCCATGCATGACTTTGAAAATACCTACCGTATTATAATTCTGAGAGTATTTATTTATTGGTGTGGATTATATCCTTCATGCATGAAGCTGGCTAGTGAAGATAGACTGCAATTTAGTTTATTTATATCATAATCTATCCGTTGGAAGAATTTATAATATGAAAAAATATATATTTTTAAACAGAGAATGTAAGATAAGGAAATTCCACACTTTTCAATGAATCTCTTAATTATGACAATAAAATGGAGATAAGTTTTCATAGCTTCCTTTCTCCATAAGAACATGATGCCAATATCAAATTCTTTAATTTTTTTAAATTTACGTATGGGAAATCACAAGATATCCAACGTAAAACCTCCATATGAGTCCACTACTTTTAAAACACACTAAGATTATGTCATGGGAGGTCAAACTCACACAATCTTAAAAAAAAAAAAAAAACATTAATTGCTCTAGAAATAAATGGTCTCTTAAAGTCCTCAAAGGATACTAATAAGATGAAACATTTTCACTACTTGAATTAAAACAACAGAAATTCTACATTGTAGAAGACACTATAGACAAGATTCTAGTAATTTGAGATCCTTAGTAAGGAGGCCAATAGCCATCAAGGTCCATACAAGGATCCATTTGTTGGAACCTATTGCTCCCATTTGAATGGATGTCTGAACACAAGCCATCATCAGTAGTTTGGATCATAAACATGGGAGGAGCCGGCGCATCCGATGTCGCCATTGGCTGACCCATTGGGTCGAATGGGGCCCGGAAAACCGGTGGATCGGAGGCCCCGAGGTTTAAATTTATCCCTGATAGTGTGAAATTTCTAGGGTGATTTAATTGTGGTTGGGCCCGCAAGTTCATGGCCGGTGGGCCCCTAAAGACCCTGTTCAATTCTGCTAGATCCGCACTGTTGATATAGCTCCTTCCAGGCCCAATGTGGCCCATGTCCATCTTCACCATTGGTGGAACAAAATTTGGGCCCATATCAAGGTTGTAAGAGTTGATCCTTGGTTGGCTTGAAGGGAACTTCTTCACACCTGAACTCTTTTGGAAGACTCGGCACACCACCCATGCATCCTGTTCACATTATGCTGAAATTATTATCACAGTTGCAGATTTCTTTGGAATAATAAAGCAATCAATTTGAAAATTTTCTTGCACTGATTGTGTAAAATGATAAACGTTTGCACTTTAAAATGTTATACTGTAATTGCTAAAATTTGTGGATATGCAATACATGATATCTTTCAACTATTTAGTTTATTTTAGAAACTACAAAAAATAAAATAAAAATACCAATAAACTCAAAAAGTTATTGAAATGTAAATACTATGAATTCTCGCACCCTTACAGAGTCCCCATTCCAACTAAATGATTTCTAGCACTGTGTGTCAGAGCCGTCTTCGACTTTACACACACAACAACCAAGCCCACACCCCCAAGTAGAGAGTTGAACTATGCCCTGTTAGCATGATATTGTCTGCTCTAGGCCTTACACACGGCCCGCACGGCTTTCAATTGGTAAGCCAACCAACTTTTGCTCCCAAAATGTCTAATGCTAGAAAGAGGAAGGCTACCACTTATATACCAGGGAATTTCCAACGCAACTATTAATGTGGGACTTTTTCTCTATAGGCACGCTCCACACTATAAACCCCGTCTGGAGCGGGATATTACACAAGAAGTATATATCTTTTTTAAAGCATGTAAATACTCTAAAAAAAAAAAAGGAAAAAAAATCTAATACTAAATTTGTTGCCAAATTGAGTTGATTTATACTTGTTTGGATCAAAACTTGTGCAAAGAGGACATTTTAGCATTGAACATATGGCCATGCAAATGTTGTTTCCTAATTTTATAGGTCTATTGGTAGTTTAGTATAACTTGAAAACAACTAATGATCAAAATCATAAGACTTATATTTTTATTGATATTAGTATTACTGGATTAAATTAAGGAGACCTTTTTTTTTTTTTTGTAACTCTTCTACATGATCTGAAAGAACAAATTTTGATGCAATCGGTAGGCTTTGCCCCTAGAGTGCAAGAAAGAATTTTCTTTCTTGTCATACAGAAAAAAATCTTTTATTATAATAATTGATAGTTCTTTTTTATCTTGATTAGCAATCTGAGCAATATACGCAATCTAATGTTCAAGAATGTGAGTTACAGTATTTAAAAGAACTCTTTCTAATTAATGTCAGAATAGTAATGCTAGTAATATGTTATTGTTTATTTTCACTTATTTCTGTTCCTTTTGATGCTTTAAATAATAATTTTGTACCTTAATACCCTAAATCAAAACAATTATATTGGAATTTTGCAGACCTTAGTAGATTTGGAGCCATTTTTGGAGTGGTTGCGGTATTCATGCATGACCCAATTGGTTTTCTCTCCTCTTGGAGCTCTTCCTTTGTAGAAGACCAACGTTTTCTTCATGCCCACCAACTCAGTTGTGACTGAGTTGAAGATCTCCTTATCTTTTCCGGTCGTCTTCCAATAACCTGCATTGGTTGCACGATTTGTCCGAACTCCGGTCGGGTATTTCCGATCTCGAAGGCTGAAGAAATACCACTCCTTTTCTCCCATCTTTGCCTTGCCTACATCAAAATTTTCAGAAAATGCAAGAGGCCATTGATTAGAAAAATAGAGGTGAGAAGTGAATTCTTGAGTTTGTTTATTAAACCATGTGCAGTGAAGATACACAAAAAATCATTATATTTTGCACAATATCATGTCTTCAGATGTTATTATCTCTGGAATTGAGAGGAGTGCATGCTTAACACAATAACACCAACATAGGGTGAGAAAATTTCTTCAGGTTATTCATTGGTAGGTTAGAAAATTTGAATGCTTTGTCCGCTAGATAAAGTGAAACGTTTTCCAACCAAAGGGAAGGTGTTCTCTCTTCCTCTTTCACATAAAGATTAGAACCAACTATATCAAGAGAGAGTCTGTCGTCAACAATTTTAATAGACAAGAAAACAATGCATAAAATGTAGGAGAAATTTATGTTTGTAATTAGCTGAAATCCATTTTTTTCAAAATTTAACTGATAATATGGCAGAAACCATCACTTAAAACACATACTAAATTCAAGAGAAGTCAACCTTCAACAAGGAACAACTAAGGGAAGTACATGGTAAGGTTGTTGGAGCTGCGAACTTGCGAACGAGTCTCATGTTGGAAGTGTAAATGGAGATTTAGGGATTTATAAATGATTTGGATCACTCCATCTAATAGGCTAGTCTTTTGGGATGAATACTCAGTTCTAATAAGTGGTATCAGAGTAAGATCTCAGGTTATCTCATGTGGACTCAGGAGATCTTCTAGGCATATTGAATGGCTGGCCTCATTCGAGGGAGGATTGTTGGCTACAAACAAGTCTCACATTAAAAATATAGAGGGAGATATAGGAATTGATAAAGAACTTGAGTCCCTCCACATAACAGACTAATCTTTTGGACTGGATGCCTAAATCCTAACAAGTTTACCATATGGGTTTCTGTGAGTCTTCATTGATTCAAACACACTTATTTTTGGCATAAGAAGGCACTACCTTTGGCGCTTTTCACATCAGTCACCAATTTAAGTGGTGAGAAGTAGAAGAAATGGCTAAATCACTACTCTTTACAAAAATTTAAATTGACAAAATATGCTGCAAGAATTTATTGAAACCTCACGTAAAGAAATGGAGAGAAGAAGTAGAAGAAATGGCTAAATCACTACTCTTTACAAAAATTTAAATGACTAAATAAGCTGCAAGTATTTATTGAAACCTCACGTAAAGAAATGAAGAGGAGAAGAAAAAAAAAATTAAAGTTGTCTCATCCACTTATTTCAATGGGAATAACAAATAAATAATGCTACACTCACTGCTATAGGTTCAATAGCTTTGTATTCATCATCTGATTCCATGCCTTAGAAAATGAAACAATTTGCAGAGATGTATACCTGGGAGATCCCATGGTTCACATTTATTAAGATCAACGTCTGTGATCGCACGCCCAGTGAAATTGGTATCTGAGATCTTGTGGCTTAGATAGTATGTGATGAGCTCTTCATCAGTTGGATGAAACCTAAACCCTGGAGGCAATACCTCCTCTTTAGCTGCTACCTCCATCTTTATAATCTGTTTCTTTAAACCCCTTTTCCCACTCTTCTATATCAAAAAAGATACTGACACACATTAGTACTCAGAACTTTGATGCAAAGATAAAATGTAGTTGTATTAAAAAAAAAAATTATGGTATATATACCACTTGAACAACAATTGAATCAATTTAAGGAAAACCCATTGTGAATGACAAAGTACACAGAATTCTGATCTATGCTTTGTAGAAGATCACCACCTGAAACAACTCCACAGATGAACAGAATTATTTGGAATGATATCAATATCTACACTTCAAAGTGATCACTTTGTAGATGAATTCTTCCTAGATGAAATGTCTTCGTGTTCGGAAACTTAAAACAAGCAAGGACGACAGCTACGATGGAGGAAGTTCGTTGCTGCCGGTAGGTGGGATATCATTTGGAAGGGATTTTGATCAAATTAGATAATGTGAGGTGCAATTAGATCGAATTTAGAGGTAGACTGTTGAAGATGAAGTGTAAGGGCGAATTTATGAATGAAGCTTTCACTTCACTGAGCAAAGAAGATTGGAATTTAAGCTTTTGGTGCAAGTGAGTGTGAATGTGAAGCTCTTACCGACTATGGGTCTTCACTTATAAGGCGCATTGGTCCCTTCTAACATGTTGTAGAAGACAATTTCAAGAAGAAGAATTTGATTAAATAAGCGCCCATCATGTTATTGAAATTTACGACTTTAATTTAAAATTCAATTTAGATTAGTATTTATTCTATATATTTTTAATGTTGAATTAATAAGTAAAAGTGTTTATTTGATAAATGTATTTCAAACCAAAAAAATCAAAAAAAGAAAAATAAAAAGTGATGACTACAATTATATATAAGTTCCATACTCATTAACGCTCCGTAATTTACACCCTGGTGTTTAAGACTTTTAAGTGCGAACGTACAAGAGTCGCTCGATTGGCAGTTTTGCAATTTCTACAAGATATAAGGGTAATTTAGTAAATATAGAATGGATAAGACAATAGCGAAGAAAAGGCCAAGTCGACTCGTTCACGGAATCAATCTCCTCATATCATATATTCTCAGTCAGACCGAACCCGAGAGGCCAGGCCCGATGGACCCCACTACCCTCGCGACTTACAGCCTCTGTAGCCAATCAAATTCCGCCACGTCATCCATCAGTTTGACTGGAGGGAGCAAGGAGTCCTCACGACTCGGCCCGGGATCCCCTGACCCGCTAACCGCCGATAATAAAATACTTTTCTTTTTTATTCTCTTTTAACCCTTCCTTTGTCACCATCCCCCTTCCAAATTCCAACCATCGGACTGAACCATTTTACTACAAATGAGGCCCATGTTTTTGCGATTCAGATCCCAATGCTAGTGTAGTAAGAAATGATCTTTATTCATACTTCAAAATTAGAAACTTTGTTAAGAATGTAGTGTGATTCGGATGGTATAATTTATAGAGTGAGAGAATCTCTATAGAGAGTGATCATTCAGAGTATAGTGAGAATTAAATTAAAGACTCACGCTTTTTTAAAGCATATTCATGGCCATCACTTCGACCTACTTGAATTAAGAAGTTTGTAAATATTAACTCAGATAAGATCGCAATATACATTTTTCCTTCGAGGGTCTCAATTTTTTTGAATAAAAGGTAAGTATATTAAGCATTTAAAGGAGAAAACAGAAAAAAAAAAAAAAAAAAGGAAAAGGAAAGTGCCCAAAGATATAATAGGAAATAAAATCTAAGTCAGGGCTGGGTTAAAGAAATACAGTAGCAAAACACTACATCCAGCATCTGAGATAAGAAAAACACCCATAATTCTTCACGGGTAGTGAATGAGATTTTGTGAATAGTAATTAAACTGTTTTCTTTTTACTACATTTTGTGCACTTCCATGTACCATAATCAATTTTTTTTTTTCTGAAATATATATATTTTTTTTTTCCAAAAACAGCGACTCCCACATCACTACTTCATTGTATACCAGACAACTAAAAATAGGGTGATAAGTTAAAAGAATGAGATGATAATCCAAGCTTAGCTTATGAGCTTGGAACTCATTTAAAAGTTTTTAACCAACCAATCTAAATCTGTATAATTTGACTTTTATAGCTAAAACCTTCATGAGTGGATATTCCATGAGTTCAGAATTTCAGTTTAAGGTTTTGAGCATTTGAGAAATTATCATGATTCATTGTGAATCAAATGACTAAATTTTTGGTAAACTCATATTTACATTGTTTTTCTCCCTCTTACTCATTGTCATCTCGTGAACATGAATTGAATTTATACTAATTTGAACACATTTCAAGATATTTTTACCAATTGGATTAATCTCTAGTACCATCAACTAGTAGAATGTTTTAGCCTCTAACCCTATCAAAGTAATCTATTCTCACCATATAATATAAACTCCATAAAAAAAATAGTCAATTAAGTTCACAATGCCCAACACACCTGATAATTTTTCTCCATATACCCTAACACACCTTGCATGTCCTATTTTAAATTGCAACCAAAGAAATCTTTGTTGCAATAAGAGTTATCAGTGCTCAAGAAATGGCAGATCATCTACAGAAAGAGCCCAAAGAACACTGGTAATTGGTCAACAATCCTATTTGGGTGCAACCAAGCTCAATCCGAATTTAAATTCGGATTCAATTTTTCAAATTGTTTATACAATTTAGATTGGGTCAAACGACGTAGGATCAACATAAACCCAAAAAGCATATAGGGTTTGAGTTAGGTTAGGTCAACTTTAATATAAGCCCTTGTTTAATTCAGATAAATATATCCAGGACTTGACTACCAATGAACCTGAAGTGAAAATGGGGCATGGAGAGATCATTGGTGATATGTGAGCTGCTTTCACCATTTTCTCCATTTTCTTTTCCATTACAAGTATTCTCTAGTTCTGGGTCTTAGACCACCATTGCTGATATTAGTGGGTAACCTATAATACAAATTTTTAATGTCTATAATATGATTGTAGAAGTATTATTTTAATTGCAAATATTAGAGGTTGTTCATCTCTCTTATTCTCTCTCTAAAGTGACAGTTGTTTTCTTGTTCTCATACCCACATACCATGAGCAAGTTCAGTCATTAAGATAATTGTGTGATTAGCTGGATTAGGAAGGATTAACTACTGAGAAATGACTTTGGCATGATTCATGGGTTACTCCTTCGTATTGGGATAGAGAAGAGACTCGACGATTTGATTAAACAATTATTGTAGTAATCAATCCCAATCTGGTGGTTTACTTGTCAAACACTTCAACTAAGGAAATTTCAAATAAACTTCAATGATTCAACCTGGTTTGCAGTAAGATCTTGACACAAGTATTCTATTAAGGCAACTACACTTGAAACTCGACGTTTACATGAGCTATTAGATTCAATGAGAACCACAATATGAAATTCTCTGCATGTTGCATAAATAAAAATGCAGCCAATGACTTTAGATGCCTTCTAAATAGCAAGTGTAAACATAATGTGTGTAACAGAAGCAACATGCTTTAGTCATATTTGATGTGGCTGATAAACTTGCACTCAAAATATTACTAAGTGCATGCTCATGCATTTGGATAGTTCATTCAACAGAGCAGAAGACAGCAAACTTTCTTCAAATTTCCATTTATCAATTTCACAAATATTTTAATGGTAAACATCTAAAAGATACAAGAACTAAAACATTTACCAACATAACAGTGTAGAAAGAACTGAAAGATTAAAACAAGCATACATCCTGGTCAGTTAACTTGCTCAAGATGTCAGAATATGAAATTTTAATTGCAGTCTTGTACGATAATAAAAAAAGATAGTAGTTATTGGTTTCAGTACACAAGAAGACAAATAATAACATATGAACCAGATTGAATTGAAAACTATTGATGTTATGTTTGTGACCTTGTTTCAAATAAAATCGCAATCAGATAAATACAGTTCGCCAAGAGAAAGATATTCTATTATTGTGCTATACTTTCTTCGTTTACATATGAGCATGTGTTCACATTGATATATTTCAACCTGAAATATCTTGTCCATAATTTTTTCTTATAAGACGTCATTATGAAACTTCATTTTTCTATGGGTGTCAGCACACGTATATATTTTTTCGTTGTGATATTTTTTAAGAGAGAGAGAGTTTTGTCGAGGTTCATGTGAATCATCAAAGAGTAATGAGGAAGACTCGATAGCCAAATGAAAAACTAATTGAATTAACAAATCCAAGTTTGTTATTTGACTTGTCAAACACTTCAGAATACAAAATATTATTACAGTCTATATCACAAGAACACGTTTTTCCAATTTATACCTAGTCAACAATTACGTAAACTTTAAGGAAAATGGAAGTTATTGGTAGTAGGATACAAGATATATACAAAAATGTAAAGTATATCCAAAAGGTACTTCTAATGTATTAGTTAGGTTCATTAGAGAGTGACCATGATTCAAAGGGTAGATGCATGAGAAAAAGATTTAATAATGTGATTCCTTTGTTTTCGTAGTTCTCTGGTTCTTGCCTTCGATTATATTTGTTATGTTTATGGAGTACTTCGATACTAATAAAGCTAACCTCAACACCTAATCTGGCCCTTTTTTTAAGTGTGCTTCTTTCTTTAAGTTCAGCCACCAGCCATCTTGATTCATCCCTTGGTCAAGAAAGAACCAATATAATCAAGCAATCAATATATTTTCTTACTGTGTTAACAAATGTTCATCTTTTTATCCTACCAATGATATATGGTTCAATAACATGAAATCCAACCACTAATGCAGAGAAAATACCGATTGTCCTCTTTGTCCTGTAACTTTTATTGAATAATAATTGGACAAAGTTCATATCTTACCTCTTCAGTATCAAGAAATCAACATAGCTACAGATGCCAATCCAGCTCTATGTAGTAGTTGAGAGAAACCATCAATCTCTATTGGTTAAAATCGACTTTTGTCTGTAAGAGGATTCCACTATCAAAAACTGCTCACAATCTCAAATATAAATACTTCGTGAAAGTTTCAATATCTCTAACATCAATTACATGCAACTTTATACATGATACCCAACACAATCAAACCCTAAAAGAAATGCCGACCATCCATGAGGATAGATGAATAAATATGGCCCATCCAATAATAAATGAAAAAGACATCTAATTGGACAGCGTTCAATGGGTTAGGGAATTTTTTATGGGGCTAATAATGAGGTGTGGTATGAGGATTTGGTTCATAAATTGTTTCCAGACCAAATTGCATCCTGAATGTTGAATATCTAGATTCAATATGTAAATGTTGCATAGGACCATGGAAAGTGGGAAATGTTTGGCTAGCAGTCCCACTAATATTAAATCACTTGCAGGTAGGGCCCACAGTTGGACTAGAAACAGCTACGTCAACTAAATTTACTACTAAACTTCTTTTTTTAAATGTTTAACGGAACGTGGCTCATTGGAGAAGTTCCACAAAAGACAGATGAAAGATTTCTATCCTGATGTGAAACCCAACCAGTCACTCATGCAAGGTGAAGAAACCCTAGACCTCTTTTGTGAGTGCCGATACTTGTGGAGCTAATAAGAAATTCTATAAAATAATATTACAAAAGATAAAAGTATATGGAAGTTTAATGAGTAGCCAGCTCATGGAACGAAATCAAATAGAGAAGGCACCAAAGTTGGTACTGCAGAGTGAAATGTTTGCATGAAGCTACAAGTGCTATCAACAGTCATATGATCAATGACGAGATGGTTAACTGAGCTTTGTAGAGACTATCATACCTTGTACAGATTTTGTGAATGGGCAATGAAGAAGCAATCATACCTTGTACCAATGTCTCAAATTATATGAAGAAATTCGAAACCAATGAGGAAGAGAAGCCACAGAGTGGGAATCTTCAAGTTTCTATGCTCTAAGGCCATGGGAAAACCCAAGAGCACTCTCACTAAGAGGGGAGATGAGATTGAAAATATTGAGTATCGCCATAGCATGCATTAGGATTTTTTTTTTTGTAAACATTAAAAGTATTTAGAACCATGATTACCAATGAAGTAGATTAGGATAATCTACAGTGTTTCTGCAGAGGAATGTTGCAATTACCAAAGAAAGACACCACATCACCAAAGGGGTGTTTTCATCATCTTGAAGATTGGAGTTCGTCCAAATTAACAAAACTCGATTTCCCCTAGTGGTAACACCTCCCACTGGTGATGAGGCACCCACACTCAGTGGTCACAGAACTTTCAGCCGAACCTGGATGTCTGTGGGAAAAATCATTATTTGGAACAAAAGCATGGGCAGGGGCTAAAACTAGTAGGATTCATAACCTCGATACTTGACACACTCAGTTCAACAAGATGTCATGTCTGACTCAAACTTTGATGAGTCCACACAAACTCAACAGAGAAATTTGATTGAGTGAACTCCAAGGTCAAGACCAAGTTGCAGTTTCTAAATGTGGCTGAATAATCAGTAATCATCCTGTTTCCTCATTCAACAATGTATTTCAGAACAACAGGGCTCATGCATTACTCAAATAGCATCTCTGCTTTTGTCCTATTAAAATAAGGGCACATCCCAGGCTTAACAGTGCACTACAGCAGATAATTCGATGCATGTGTTTGGCATTTCATGAGTCAATTGCAGCCCTCTGCCAAACAGGACCTTGTGGTCTTGTAGTTTAATGGCAAAGGACAGTTCACTAGGTATTGTTCCAATGTGGAGAATTCATTTACTTAAAAGAAAGGCTCTTAACTTCTAGTAATAAAAAGGAATGCTAATTTGCACCTATTAGTTGCTACTTTAGTGGAGAAAGGTGAAATCAACTCAAATAAATTTGTTCATCCATTTAGTCAGGCAAGATCTCCAAAGGGTAGTGAGTTCATCAATTTCTCTACTCTAGTGGCTATAAGCTTCACTCTTGCTCAATGAATGCCAGACAAAACTGAAGCTTGCAACCAACGTAGGACTTTTTCCCTTGTCCTCTACAACGTAGAGCAGTTCCGCTCAACCCACATCCACACCCACCCTAGTTGACTTGACAACTGGTTAAAAAAAAAGAAAGAAAGAAAATGGCCTATGGAAATAGCAATAACAAAAGAATCCTAATTGTACACGCATTTTAATAATATCATCAATAGTTGAAAATGTCCTTTGAATTTTGAGCAGCCAAAGAATAAGTTATTAAAAGAAACAAACTTACAAAACCAAGTCTTGCAGAATATGGCATAGCTGCAGCATCTGGTTCAAGCATTATGTCTGGACATTATATACAGTGCAAAGCTGCAAGCATTAAAATCTGTTGCTGCAAACAAGCATCCTTTTCCAAGTTTATACTGGGAACAGGTTAAATTGGAAATAATAAATCCAAACTGACAACAAGCTGACACTATTAACTTATTTTGGAAAAGCATCATATTACATCGAAGAATCACAAAGGAACCTCTTACATCCACCTCAGCACATCAACAATCATAGACAAAATAAATACACAGCTGCCAACTGCTACAGAACAAAACACACTCCATAATTTTGCTTTCTGGCACAAATGCAACAAGGACAGTTCTTAGAAACCCTTTATTGTGACTTACCCACTTACCCAAAAAAAAAAAACAAACTGGCGTCTCTAAGGACAGCAGAATTGTTCTCTGAAGGATTCTCCTACCTCACTACAGCTTAAGGAACACAAACTCTTCAATTGATGACACTTTGCCAATCTTCTCAAGGGTATCACCATCTGGTTCCTCATCCACTCCAATTGCCATAATGGCCTGTTTTCTCAAAGCTGTCCGCCCCACACTCATGAAGTTCACATTGACATTCTTCTCTGCCAGGATGTTCCCTACCCGCCCAATCAATCCAGGTTGATCAAACTGTCTGCACAGTATTACATTCCCCTCAAGGCTCACATCAACACTAAAGGGCCCCACACATGTCAGATGCGGAAGCCCACATTTAACCCTTCCCTTGACAATGATTTCACCAGACCCAGACAAGGCACTGGCAAATTTTGACTCCACATTGGCCAAGTGGACCTCAATTGAGTCAAGCGGCTCCTCAGGGGATCCATCAAGTATAACCCTCTCTTCACTGATCCGGAGACCTCTTTTCTTGGCTGTGTAGTCAGCATTTACCAAGTTGATGAAGACACTGGATATTGGTTCTAATATGCCTTTGGTGATCATTGCCCGTAGTAGCCTTGTGTCCAGGTTATCTGGATCCCGAGCAGATGTGTATACCACCTTGACCACCTGAATGCCACTCGCAGCCACCAACTGCACAGCCAACCTGCCCAGCTTCTCTGCCAGCATAACATATGGCGCTAACTCTGATAGAACCTGGAAGGAAATATTCGCCATCATCAAAGCCATTTTACCACATCTAGTAGGGAAAATACTGCAAGTATCAAACTAAAACAGAAAATTGAAAACAGCACTTCATCAGCTAAAACAGTAAACTCTACCGAATGTCCAGCCTGATCCTTTTGTCTAAAACACTTGATTAAGCACGTATATTAACCATGTTAGCATATATATGAGTGCATGTCTAACTTATCATTTCATATACAAGTACACCAATCTAAGCCAACAATGCTTCACAGCATTGAATAGCCACTGCCTCTTTGGTTTCTCCAAGGGGCATTGGTATGAGGTATAAGCCTGGATTAGTCCTCCCCTGATACCCACTGGTCAGTATGGCAGCTGAGCAAAAAATAGCATACATAATATGTTGCAATAGAAAATAAAGAAACAAAAATTCACATCCATATAGAACGTAACATAATAAATATTTCTTTCCATTAAACTGACTAGGCTAATCCAGTGAATTGATTCAACTCAAAAGTGATTCAAATAGAAATCCAACTTTTCCAAGTCACCTCAACTCAATTTAGAACTAAAGCAAACACTGACCTGTAACTGTGGATACAATATATGAGAAATTAAATAAGTTTTTACCTCAGTAGGGACCATGGGAGCATTCACAGCAGTTGCGGAAAGTTCCCCTTTCAATGCTCCCACAATAGCCTCAGCGATCTCAATGGCCACTCCCTCCTGGAAAAGCAATGATCGTGTATTCAAAAAAGAATGCAACACATTTTAACAGCAGTGTGTGTGAACAGTTAGATTGAGCAAACTGCAAAAACTCAGAAATAAAATAGAGACCTGAGCTTCAATTGTGCTTGCACCAAGATGAGGTGTAACAATGACATTTTCATGCTGCACTAGCTTGCTGTCTTTTGGTGGAGGCTCTTCCATAAATACATCGAGTGCTGCCTGTTAACACCATTCAGTATTTCAGTATAGTATCCATGAGTTTATTGCTGAAATATGTCATGAATTTAGAAGTTAGTGAGTCCATCTTTCCTAAAAAGAGGTATCAATCATTTTGGTAAAAAATCAGATTCCTATTTGAAAAAGGAGAGTTTCCTCAATAAATGGTTTATCACTACTTTAGCTAGTGTACTCATGGTTTGACATGATAGGATCCCATGGTTCTTTCAAGGCTTGGACGTTGACAAGGTGAGAGACCAAAAGACAGAGGTTATTACTCTTGGATATATGAAAGGTTTGAGAAATGGTTCTCTTTTTTTTTTTTTTAAAAAGTGATAATGACAAACAATGTATTGATAAAGAAAGATCCAGAATGTACCAGGAGTGTCTTCCCATAACGGGATTGAGCAGATACTTAAAACAACTGTAGCATACAAAATATCATTATTTCAGTCACAGGTAGCTCACCATAGCTGAAAGAGAATGTTTAGACTTCAATTCATGCTTCTCATAATGTCACAAGTTTCTCATGAGGGTATTTGGACTTGACAGAGAATTTTCTGACAGGGCTTCTCCTAAGTGCCCCTTTCTTGAGATGGTGACATAAAATGAACCCACATAGTTGCAAGTTGCAACAATGAGCAGTTACAGGCTTTTGTCACTTCTCTCAAGTGCTTGGGTGACTTCTAAGTTGAGAACAAGGAGGAAGATCGTTTAGATCATGGTTACCAGGAAATTCATTCTCCCTCTTAAGTAACTACTTTTCTTTTTTCTGTTTCTTGAATTCATCCGACTCTTCTAGACAAATGCTACTTAAAAATTTTGAAAAATAAAGAATTCCATGCATTTGATTTTGTTTCATGTATCCATTCCTATCCTAACAACCATGATTTAGATACTAGTTTCTACTCAGGAACTCAAAGGTGATCAAGTGATGAGAAGCCACTAAAAAGGGGTGAGAAAAATCACGTTGCTCAGGCATTTTAGTCCCATTATCAAGCATTGTGATAGTGAAGATGTTCCCATCTTTTGACCATGGATACGGGAATGGTTGCTGAACCATTTAACTTTTGGTGGACTTTCTTGTGGGCGTATATTTCTCTTGGTGGTTATGTTTATGTCTATCATTCCATATGGCTCCTTTTGTGGGTTTTTTATTACATCTATTTGGACATGTAAAAGAAGAAACTGGTAAAAAAGATCCCTCTCATAGAATATCTTGATGTGCTAATGAGTTCTCATAGATACTCCAGTCTACCTTAAAAAAAAAATGCATGTAAGCTCATGAAAACAAGTACTGAACACCCGCACGGGTAGCTCAAATGGTAGACACTTTGGCTCAGGAACCAAAGGTTACAGGTTCAAATCCCATAGTAACCCGATGCCCGTGGCTTGCGGAGGCTACAAGCATCTAGAGTTTTACCTAACGCCCTTATACTTGAGTGGTGGGGGTCGTGGGGTTCTTCGTCGTGAAAAAAAAAACAAGTACTGAACCTTCTAGTTCAAATTAGTTTTATTGGTAAAGGTTCACAAATCTATTGGTGATCAAAAGGTTTTTTAGAACTTTGAAATGCATAAATAAATGCTTATGCAATTTTACTTAAAAAAAATCAATAAAAATGCATCCACATGCAAGAAAAGCAAAAAATGAATCAAGAAAAAGAGAGAGAGAGAGAGAGAGAGAGAGAGACAACGATTTTTATGGATGTAGGAATATGGCCCAATGTGCCACAGTGGATTTTTTATGTAACTTTCCTTCAGATGTGCATGCATGCACATGATGGATAACCAGGTCATACTGAAATGATACATCACAAATTACAACTCCTGCATTTTTGTTTACGCTAGCTGGGAAAAGAGGAATATCATGCAATCTTTAGTCTTATAGATTTTTTGGCCTGCCAAATTTTATATGTAGGACCAACCTTCTAGCGGCCCAAATCATTGATTTCCCTGTTGGGTGATCCCAATTGTCCAATTTTACCTCAATTAATTGTGAAGAATTGGTTTAACAGTCCATTTGATAAAAACCAGGCACTTATGCTCAAACACATAGAAACAACAAGGTCGAGCTCATGTTATGATAACCGACATACATAGAAACAACAAATTTCTTTCTATCAACTCATAAATTAATTCTAAATGTATGTATTTCACCCAGTATGTTTCAGCAATGCAATGCCAATGTACCTGAGCAACAATTCCACCATCAAGTGCTCTCACCAAAGCATCTTCATCTATAACTCCACCTCTGGCAACATTAATAATGCGCACACCCTTCTTCATCTTTGCAAAAGATGCGTCATTGAATATCTTCGAAGTAGTGGAAGTGAGTGGCATATGGAGTGAAATGAAATCAGCAGTTGATATGGCCTCATCAAATGATACTAGCTCAGCTCCAACCGCTCGGGCTCTATCAGCAGGAGCATATGGATCGTGAGCAATGACATGCATCCCCAGGCCTTTTGCTCGTCGAGCAACTTCAGACCCAACCTTTCCAAATCCCATCACCGCCAATGTCTTTCCGACGAGAGAGACACCAACGTACTTGTTCCGCTGCCATTTCCCTGAAAATTTTGGACAGACGTTCAAAGATGGTTAATGAATGGCTAGACATTTCAAAACAAACCATAAGAGAATAGAAATGTAACTCAAACCAGCAACTTTTATTTTACCCGTTAGAGATGACAAGATTTCAAAGGTAAAAAAAGGACTAGATTTTTCTTGAATAGCTCACCCAGAGAGAGAATGAGCATTGAGCATTAAAAGAATAAAAGCCACTAACAGACAAGGCAATCATCCCCCCTTTACAATTTAATTTCCTTCGACAAAAGGAAGCATTAGATTTTAATCACTTTCTAATTGCATTCCTGATATTGGAAAAAAAACATAAAATAACCTCCGTTTCATTATCTTCAAACTCGTCCAAGCATCAGCATTCTTTCATCATGACCAAGCTTTTTTTAATAATTACTATATTAATAGAAAAAGAGGCACGAAGTGACACAAATAAAAGAGTAGACAGAAACAAAAAGAAAATTATAAAAAATTCAAACTGCCCACATTCCCACTACACTCACAAGACCAACATTAGAACAAAAACTTATGCAACGTGAATACATTCTTTTCAAAGCGTAAGATGTCACTTATAAAAATATTCTTGAATTCCTGAATTTAGATCAACGTTCGTGCACGTAACATCGATATGTAATCTTCATAGGCTCTATTGCACCGTCCGGCACCGCTGGGTTGCCGGAGGGAGAGAGACAGAAACCAGCAAAAAAAATTAACATATCATGTGAATCCCCACAATCTGGAAGTTCTTCGATTGGCCATGACTATACTATCAACGTTAGATGAGACACCACCTTACGGGCTAGGAGGACCCCATAGATCACGCAATCACAAAAGTACTGGGCCTTACGGCAAACCACCTATTCAAGCGTGCCCAACTGCCCATCAAGGCATCAAGCAAATAAGCAATGGAGCGAATTATTCATTCCCCAGCCAAGCCCATGGGCCTACAAAAAGGAGATTGGTCCATAACGGATTATGGCCTACTTCGGACTCTGGAGTCAAAATCATCTACCCTTTAACTCTAAATTCAAAGTTAATGCATCAAATGATTTTTTAATATATTAAAATTAAAATTAACGATTCACATGATAGAAAATGAAGATTCTAACAAGAAGTTAAGATTGTTTAACATTTTTAATATTTACTTGATAATATGTTTAATAGTACTGTTTGGGAGTTTTTTTTTTTTTTTTTCTGTTATCGTAGCAATTCAAAGTATTCCATAATTAGTAAGGTCCAAGTTGGATTGAATAAAAATACAAAGTCATTTCTCTGAAATCATTATTCTTATTTTAGGACCCATCTAACCATGAGTTGTGTACAATGACTATTGACACGAGATATAAACGCTTCAGGCCCCATCACACTAGAAAAGTATAAAGACTGCTCTACTTCTCTACTTCATCTACACCTATTGGTGATCACTGGGAATCTGGGATATTAATGAGGTCGGCTGAACCAACTTTGGAAAGCAGTTGGCCATATTTTTTACCCTTTTCTATTATTGAGTTGGTCTAATCCAATTCATTTTCGTCAAAGTAGTAGGCCTTGACTAAGTGCATGCAATAATTTAAGCTCAGCCCATGAGCATATTTGTCAAGCAATGGTCACATCAAGTAGTACTTTTTTCAAATTAAAAACCACCAAAGGGTAAGGATATGGCAGCTCAAGTTGGGTCAGATAAAAGGCATCCACATCAACCAAATAGATTAATAGCTAGAGTCAAGTTAGACGTCAACAGGTTCATGGTTGAATTGATTGTAGGTTTGAAGACTCAGGTTTTCTATAGCTGGATGGGGTCAAGTAATGAAAACCTCAAGACCTGAGAACCAATTTGAAATATTTTAATTGTATTATATAATATTTCATATACATTTGGACTTTTTTAAAATTGACATTTATTTTTCATATTAAGACCGTTACATAGTCATTTTTTTATTTTTATGGAACTTCTTATTTTAGTTCTTTTATTTTATTTTATTTTTTAAGATCAATCACAATTTTTTCTATCTCCATATTGTTGTTTTTTTAATATTGCTAATATATTAGAATGATCAAATTCTCAATGTAGTTCTCAGATTTTGAGTAAAATTTTCAATTCAAGTTGATTCTATAAAGATGATTATTTGATGTATCTCAGATTAGATCAATTCAAAATTTAAAAATCTAAATTCAAAGTGGGGTAGAACAAACGTGACCAGACTTGACTTAAATCCCTACTAAGTGTTAGCACAATAATAACACCTACGAGATCTTAAGTCATTTTTTTTAAATTATAAAATGGACAATAATATTACCTTATCAATTTACAGTCTATTTTATGGTATAAAATTATGATTAAAAATTTTAAATAACGTAAGAGCATAGACGATGATAAATACTTCTTTATCAGTCGAGCACTCACTCCATGACCCCAAAATCACATGACTTAAAATTTCAAATGATCTAGGAGCATAGGAGGACTTAAAATTTCAAATGATCTAGGAGCATAGGAGGGCTAATACTATTTCATCCAACCATCACCACATTTCATGACTCTTAACTCATTTTTTGGACAAACTTTCTAAATATTTTCATCTAAAGAGGGCTTTTCTTTATGCAGGTGGGTCACTGTACCTAAACATTCACCTGTCATATTTTAAAACGCTTGAATCTAAATGCGGAGAGTGAGCTGTCAATTTGTCATGAAATAGACTGAGAAGTGAGAACAGTTACAAATTAAGTGGATAACTAATGGCCAATGAGTGAGATTTCATACTCAGGAGTTATGGTGGACATTTATGGTTTTCATCAGTCGGACGTTGAACAAGGCCCACCGAGCCAATCGGGTTCGTGTTCGTATTGAAGCCACTTGCAGGAGCCGTATCTACTCTTGCTTTTATGGCCACAAATTGAGAAGGACTAATAATTCGTATAGATTTTTATGGTCACTGAGAAAGGTTAAGTCGGAGTGTAAAATCCAAGACTCCCGTCAAGGTTGAATTAAGATAACCCGGTGAACTTACTAAGACTTCGACAAGACTCCTCATCATCGGACTAAAAAAAAGAAAAAATAAATTAGATGTTTCAGTTGTTAGCCAGAAAATTAGTAAAAATAAATTTTTAAGGCCGAATTTGTTGAGTCTGATGTAAAGAAAATTATATGAATAATTCTGGTATGAAGTTTCAACTTTGTCCAGTAATTTTATCCTATGATTTTAAATTTTTAAAAATCAATGACTTATACTTATCCAAAATTTAATAAATCACCTATCAAATGAATATTAATTTGTAGAATTTATAATTAATTTAATAGCATATCCTATTAATATCTCGCTAGCCTAACTAAAAAATTAGTTACTTTGAGTGAGTGGATCTGAAGTCCAAAAATGAACCAAAGTTCTTAACAGGATCGCACATAATCCACCGGGTTGAGTTGAGAGTCTGCCCCTAACTTTACTCTTAGTTCGCTGATATTAAATTTATATAGATTTTTTAATTTAATTTATATTTTCTCTCTCTGCTCATAATTCAATTCGTCTAAAACAAAACTATTTTTTAAGCCAATCAATTTATATTGCATTAAACTGAGTCACAAATCAATTTGTATAATTGAGTAGCCATTTGAATTATATACATTGTGTAATATAATTCAAATAAAATGACATTCATAAAAGAAGTTTTCATCGCTAAAATGTAGTCACTGACAAGTATTAGATATTTAAAACTCATTAAATAAAAAATATAAAAAATTAATACATATTATATAAATATAATGTAGGTAATACAGAGAGTTTGATCATGCAAAGTTAAACGAATATATTAAAAAGAGTAATAAATACATGCTTATATTTTAAAAAAGAGACATTTTTTTAAGACCAAACTTATATTTTAAATAATTAAATTAAAACATCTGTATTTTAAATGGGATCGGTGCACTCAACAAAGTTTTTTTCAGGCAATGTTTGGAACCACTCAATCACCATAAATGGCTCCGGACAAAGGAGAATCAACTTCACAGATCAAATGATTTGAAGTCATTTAACTTGAGTAATAAATACTCGTTGGAAATTGGAATTTCAGTTGTTGAAATTTAAGCCTAATATGGAATAATCGTAAATTGGTAATATGTTGAGGAATTTCTATATTGTTAAACATTCAGAGCTGGTTTAATTGGAATTTCATTGAAGAAATTCGCAAAAATGCATTTCTAAAAATGAAGTAAGATTATTAAATATAACAAAAAAAAAAAATCAATTATTATTTTGACCTCTGCACCTGCCAGATTTCTCTTAAAAATGTGAATACCATCAATTCAAACAAATTAGAAGCACAGTCAAAGTAAATCCTACCAAATTATACTAACCATTAATTTTAGCCCTTGAAAGCTAAACTGTTAATATTTTTTATATATTTTATTCAATGCTGGCAGCAGCCAAATGCGTGTAGGTATGGGTTAGATTTAAAAATTCAAATAAGAAGAAATAGAACAGTGGAAAGATATTACTGATACCTTGGCATCTTCAGAGAGAGAGAGAGAGAGAGAGAGAGAGAGAGAACTGAATTACTGATAAATCCAATAAACAAACAGTGAAACAGCATTCGAAATCCGTCAGAAGTAAAGAAAAAGGGTTAGATCAAGCTGATAACTGAAAAAGAAAAATATAAATTCTCAAGCAATTGCAGTCTAAAAGTTCACGATTGAAGCCAAAACTGAAGCTAAATCGACGCCATTTCTACTTTTTCAGTGAAAATCAAGGTCACAAAATCAATTTCATGTGATCAATCAAAACACAGTAAGCAAACTGCAAAATAAGATGATAGAGAAACACATTTTAAATTTCTTTTTGCATCTTTCTATTATTTAGCTTTCTCATGTGAGCGAAAATCAAGTTTGAAAGAGATTTCCGCTGTGATCAATCAAACATGTCTTGTTAGTAACATGCAAACTCAAAGTATAAAATTCAGGAGGCCTCACCAGCTTTCATCGACGCGTCGGCCTGCGCCACATTCCTCGCCATGGCAGCGAGGAGGCAATCCCGTGCTCGGCAGCAGCAACGGTGTTGGCGGTCGGTGCATTCACGACGAGGCAGCCGTGCTCCGTAGCCGCCTGCAGATCGACGTTGTCGATCCCGACACCTGCCCTTCCAACCACCTTGAGCCGCCCCTTAGCCGCCTCGAACACCTCTCTCGTCACCTTCGTCCCGCTCCTCACTACCAAAGCATCACAGAGCGCGATCTTGAAGCAGAGCTCGTCCGGCGAGAGATTATGAACAATCCACGTCCGCGAAGCTCCGAAGGAGATCCAATCCCGCCTCTCCCAACTTCTCCGAGACTAGGACCGTCGGCTTTAGATCGACAGCTGGGATCTTGAGATCTCGGCTTTCGAAAATGGAGATGGACGGTGGATTGGGGATCTGGAGCGAGTTGGTGAAGAGGAGGGAGAAGAGCGGGAAGATTTGGGAAAGTAGATGGACGGTTGAGATTTGAAGTTCGAGAGTAGAGGAAAGCTTGGCTTAGAGAGAAGACAGAGACTGGAAATGCCGTTTGGAGGTGCAGAGGCCATGGCTCTTTTGCTTCGCTCTCTCTTCTCTTCCTTCTCTGTTTTTTGATTTCCCGTCGCCGTGAAGGCCTTTTATTTGCTGAAGTTCGCTATCGTGACTATGACTTCACTATTATGACACGTGACGTATATATTATTTCTGTCCTTGCCAAATCAAATTATTGAACGTGGATGTTTCAAATCATTAAATCCAGATAATTTAAAAAAAAATATATATATATATTTAGATTTGACATATTATCGTTGGTAAAAATTATATTATATTTCAACCGCCCATTTTTTTCCCTAATTTTAGAGGGTTAAAAACTAATATTTATATTATTTTTATACTTAGCATATATCTGATATTTTATTTAATGAAGTAGTAACATGGAGCCAAAATGCCACTTATCACTTAAATGAAGAGAGTAAGAAAAAAATTCAACTTCAAAGTGTCACGGTAACATTTTCGTTTTGCGCCAAGCTTTATTATAATAAAGGCGCCCTTTTTCTTTGGAAGGCATGCGCTGAAGAGTCTCCCTCGAAGGAATTGAAAAAAGAGAAAATAAGGTAGGCATGGGGACCATTGGAAAATGAAAATCACTTTATAATCAGAATATAGAATAATTTTGGTTTGAATTTTATATTCATACAAAGGTTTTAGTTATATATTCAACTTAATTTTTTTTAATTAGAGAAGTCGCACTTGTATAAATGGAATTATTCAGTTGGTCGGTGGCTCTCTAGTGTGAATGCGAGACGTCGTGGAAATTTTAGGAGAATTAACTTAACCCCAAGAATTTTAAGAAGATTTCCTCAGAATTTTTTAAACATCACTGTTTTTCTCGACACAAAACATTATCTTACTATAAATTTTCAAACTAAAATGATAAAAATAATAATAACGATAATGAGATATTATAATTAAAAACTAGATTAAGTAACAATTTAATGAAATATATGTATAAATGAGAAAGAGTATAAAATGTAAATTCAGAGTTGTAGATCAAACCGTTCCACACACTGCAATTTTTTAGAGGGAATTTTGACAAACTTTTTAGGGAATAGTAATATGAGAAAAAAAAAATCTTTTCATGCAAAAAATATTCAAGATGGACAGCTCTTTTAAACTCTTGGGGCCTACCATGAATTATTGAGAAAAGTACAGGCAAAGACCATATGCCACTGCCCCCTTCAGTCCTTCTCACTTCTCATCACCTTTCAATGTTTCAATTTGTTGGCCCTTAATTTTAAAGTTTAGTTGGGTGGGATAAGACCATGTAAAACACTTGTGAAATAATCATGACAAAACTTCTTAGCATGTATAATATGGTCGGACTTTACAGTTAGGGTGTATAAGTACATGAGTTTTACCTTCTTTATAATTAATTTTTAAGAATGAATTTTATTCATATGCTTTATAAGGTATTAGAGTAAGGGTACTATAGAGATGAGTCAGGTTCGTATCTCTAATTCTACATGAAAGGAGTGAATCGAATGTCTCTAACCCTGATGTTGAGAGAGTATGTTAGACACTACATTTGGATGGGAGGTAAGGGGAGTGACCCCTCTTACCCTTGTTTGGTAATCCAAAATTATCCCACATGAGGGTAAAAATTCAAAATATCATCCCTCTCATCACATTTTTTTAATACCCCATTGAAGTTTAAGGTATTCAAGAGTGACTCTAGGTGAGAGGTGACTCCTGTAAAATTACCTTTCTTTGAAATGCACCCTTTAGTATATCCCACATTACCTATGATTTGGAGTTATGAAATTTATACATGTGAATTTCCTCTCCTTAATAATTGCTTTTTACAAGTGAATTCTACTCGTATATTCTGCACAACTTACAAATGTCTAACGCTCAAACATTTTGTGCGCATCCATTTGTCTCTAATAATAAGTCTAAGTTGATCAAATTATTGTTTTTTATTTAAAAAATATATATAGTCTCTAATGATAAGTCTAAGTTATGAAATTATTATTATTTATTTAAAATACATTTATTCATTTAGTATAACTGCATTATTAAATTAATAGTCTTTCTTTTTTGTCTTAAAAACAAGATCATATAACTCAAGAATCTCATTTTAAACTGTTTAATAACTTTATAAATTATATATTTAGCGGAGCGATCCTCACACGGGTATTTTGTGTATACAGACATAGATTTTAGCGAATGTCAAATTTGCCCTCCACCTGTTGTACCGAAAAGAAGAATGCATGAATAGTGCAATTCTCCTGAAATCGACTCTCCGAATTGCAAGTCGGTTCGCCGAAATTCATAAACAGTGCAATATTTTCTGAAATCGGCTCTCCGAAATTGTAAGTCGGCTCGTCGAAAATCATGAACAATGCAATATTTCCTAACATCGATTATCCAAAATTGCAAGTCGGCTCATCGAAAATTACGAACAGTGCAATTCGGCTTTTCAAAATTTCAAATCGGCTCGCCGATGAATAGTAAAAATCAGCATGAACAGTAAAAATCAGTGTATTAAAATTTTATTATTTATGCGAAGGGTAAAATAAAAAATATTCTAAAATCTGTATCGCTAAACACGAAATCATCACGAGAGGATCACTCTCATGGTCATTTATTATAGGACTTTTATTTAATATTTTATTATATTATAGGACACGGTCTCTTTTATTTAATCTTTCATCCACGGCGACCATTCTCCGCTCA
Organism: Chimonanthus praecox; assembly: GCA_022113865.1. Lineage (NCBI taxonomy): Eukaryota > Viridiplantae > Streptophyta > Magnoliopsida > Laurales > Calycanthaceae > Chimonanthus > Chimonanthus praecox. The sequence goes on along the minus strand of CM039095.1, from coordinate 3,098,627 downwards.
TTCTATATTGTATTCAGAGCGAGAGGATTGCGTAATGTGGACAAAAACGCGACCTGTTTCGAATCTCAACAACCCACCAACACTGTAAATGATCTCAGATTCATTATTGGAAAAAATGAGTGCGAATAAGTAGGAACCATAGCTTAAAAACTTTTGAAATAATTAATTTTAAAAATTTACCAACTTGATTAATTTGAACAATATTTTCAATATAACTAAAAAAAATGGATAAAATTTATTAATTTATTTGACTTAAAATTTTATCGAGTTTAGTTGAGTCAACTCCTGACTCAGTTAAGTTTTTTTTTTTTAAACTTTGATGAGAACTTTATTTTCTATTTTATTACTTACAAACTGAATATAGAATTGTCACTCCTTTTTGTCTGAAATGTGATTTCCTCTAACAGTTAATTTTGTATATTTGTCATTTGTTTAAATAATTTGTAATTTCAAAATATTTTTTTTCAAGAACAAAGCATATTATTAGAATTTTTTATGCATACAGTAATTTCTCTATTTTAATTAGTGTTTTATAATATAACATCAATTAAAGTTAGAATCTAACATTTACAGTGTAAGACATTAATTAAAAGAAAAGTAGGCCCATTCATTGAATGAATTCTTTGCAGATGTTATTAGGGGATTGATGAAACTAACCACAAACTACAAAGTAGGGAAATGCATCTATCAAGTATAAGCCCTAGAAATTGATTTCAGCTATCCGATTTAAAAAGATAAATCAATTTTAACAAGTGGGAGTCTTGAGTTTGATTCTCACTCTATCTCAGAAGGTCACTCTCCGTAGAATTACAGAGTTTGTATAGCTAAGGAGGTTTTCACATGCCCTGAAGATTAATTAAGTGCTTTAAAAGACTAAGATACCTTGGTTAGAAAAAAAAATCAAATTAGATTTATTTTGTTCATTTATTCTAGAGATTTCCTTTTATATAGATATTCGATTTATATATACTAATTGTAATCAATATTCAGTGGGCAAGTCATCTGTCATTAGGACATGAATGTAAAACTTGTAGAGAAATGATTAATTGCAAAAAGTTTTGATCAATAGTTAAGCTCTTCATAATATATAAATTTAAAATTTTGAAATATAAATAATTTTAGAATAGATAATAAAAATGTAAAACTTAACCTTATATAATTAAATTTTCTACTTGATCATTCTCAAAATCAGTGATGACATCGACTGTAAAAATGGATTTCTCTTGAAACCAATTCAAAATAAATATTGAAATTCTTGCAAGCTTAATAAATTTAGTGCCATTGGATTTTTTTTCTTTTAAGACGAGGTATCTAATTGTCCCATTTGAATTTTCCTAGCATCCTACCTGACTAAGTTTTTGAGTATGTGTAAACTTCTCAATCCACACACGCTGGGTACAAAATTAAAGAGAATGACCCTTTTTGTGTTGAGGGGGCTTGATCTTATCATTTGACTAACTTTGTAATTAGAGTATTAGATTAATGAAGTTTACTTTTTTTAATGATCAGGATGTTTAGGCTTTTTAGAACACGTACACTGAATAATTCTACGGAGAATAACCCTTTTTAAGTGGAGTGAGAATCAAACTCAAGACTCTCACTTCCTAATAGGGGTTCCTGACCATTATTTTAATCCCTTTGGATTGCAATTAACTACTTGTTTACCATAAATTTGTTAGAATTTTTATGATTAAATATAATGTTTACAACAAAGTTGTTTTTAATTAAATCAATTAGATCATTTTTTAATAATAGAGATATATGCATTAAAAATAATAAAAAATAATTAGATTAATTCAACTAAAAGAAATTTTAATAATCTAGTTGTGAAAGATATTTCTACAAAGAATCCGTCCATATCAACATGAATAGACCTGAGAGGCAAAATCACAAATCAGATATGGTGGAGCATTTTTTCCACCATAGCATCTAGCAAGCCAGTAGGTGGGGTCTACGACAATTAATAAAATAAAATGAAAACATGGTCACTATTGATTTCTAAAGCATGTCATGCTCAACACTTAAAGCTATAAAAATTATTTGGGTCTAAAACTGAAATCCATAAAATTCCTTTAATTAAAACTTTTAATTTATAAATATACATTTAAAATATATTTTAAATTAAAATTTTAAAATAACTAAACTTTTAAATCTTAAACTATAATCTAAATACTAAAATTAAAATAATATTTTAAACAACTATATATTTACATTCACAAAGTTCCACCGTGTCTTTACAAGGAGTTCCGAGTCAAGCGGATGCATATGAGAATGTGAGAGGACATGTAGTTTAGTTATTTATATCAAACTTTATTATTTATTCTTTTTATTGCATTTATTTTATTGGTAGAAAAATGGGCTAATAAATATTTTGGATTATTTGAGTTGAGATTTTAACTAAGTCCATCTAAATTTTAAACATTTTCAAGCTGAGAGTCGGGAGACTATGACAACTAGTGATTATGAAAAATTACTTTGTCCAATTTCATGTCTGTTTTGAAAGAAGTCAGACTTTTTTAGTATTGAAACTCTTGGGATTACGTTAGTTCTCTTAAAATCCCTCCTTTAAGTGACGTTCCGCATCCACACAGAATAGTCAGTCGTTAGCGCCATAGGAGTTCGAACTCGAATCTCTCATTTTACTATAAATGTCAACGACTCTATTTTCTTTTTAAACTTAAATTCAACTTTTTTATATTAATTTAATGCATCATCACTACCTAAATTAATTATGATAAATTAAATAAAAAGTTATAATGATTTAATAAACCTTATTTCTAAGAGTTTGCTAATCCCATAATAAATTATCAATTCGTTCAATATTTTTGGCCCTCTAATATCACCTTTTAGAATTGGTCTTTAAAAAATTGTCTTTTAAGTGTCTCCAACACCCCTCTCTCTAGATTTTATAATATTTTTATATTAAACAAAGGGCACATTACGGCGTTAGATGAAAAGTATGTATGTTTTTTAATTTTTTCGAGAGCACAGTCTGGATACATATTATTTTAATTCTAAATTTTTAAGATTAAAAAAATTATTAGATAAATATTTTAATTTATGGTATTCTATCCAATAATCAGGATATATCACATAAGTATCAATCAAGATTAGAGCAGAATCTAAAGAAGAAAGTAACATTTTAAACTGTTCAAAATTTCAAATTTATCATTTATCTCACCTTACATGAGACATTTTTACCAAAATAAATAATTTATTTGAAGCAAATATAATCTACTCATAATAAAAGTATATTTTCAGACTCTTGCTATGAATTATTAAGAAGTCAAAAATATGATCATTTCAAAAAATAGTTTAAATTTCAATTATTAACTTGTAGCCTAAAAAGTCATTAGGTAGAGAATGACTATTTAATATTTACATAAAAAAAAGTGCATAATATTTAATAACAATAAAACTAAGTTTTATATATCTATTTTTTATTGAAACATGTTTTATTATGTGTCTCCTTTAACTGTTTAGTTGAGGTTGATCATTTCTCTTCATGTAAATATGTTTGCAATTTGAGTATTAAACCTATCTAGCAGTGAATCAGTGATCACTTGTATTAGATTATAATAATTGAAAGTCTTATTTTAAGACTTTTACTAAATTTTTAAACTTTCAAGTATCTAGATGTAGTGGACCAATGAATCCCCATGTAGAATTTTGGAAACCCTAGAGTAAAAAAATGATATCACCATCTCACCAAAGATTCTGATGTATTTGAATTTGATAACTAGAAATGGCTTCTGACTCTGAATTTTGGTTCTTAGGAAGTCCACAATCTTAAATATTATATGGTGGAGTCCATGCCCACCACATGCCATTTGTCAATAATTAAACTTGATATTATTTTTAATAAAGTAATAATTACATTATTTTAGCATTTTCTTCATCCAACAATAAGTTATAGGCAAGAATTTGAAGTATATCAACCATTACTAGAACAGTTTGACAATTGATGGATGCAGATCCTTTCTTGCAAGTTGGTTGTTCAGTAAACCAGAGGAATTCTGTAAAGCTGAAAAACAGAGTTGTATTAATTGAAAATTAGCTAAAACACTAGAAGCTTAGTGGTTGAAGATCTGTAAGTGGAACTAAGGCCAATGCCCTAAGCACTAAGTTTTTTGTTTTTACAGATGTGAGCACTGGTAATAACATTCAAACTTAGTTCTTGATAATCAACAGACACAACAAGAAATCAGAATGATACAAAAAGAATGCCTGGCAAGTGATAGTATTATTTACAAAGTGACAATGAGGTTCTATGAAAAAATCACACATTTATTAATATATGCTACAAAGAAGCAAGAAGCCTAACCTATTGTTCTGTCACTGCAAGGAACACACCAAGCATTGCAGTAAAACTAGAGAAGGAAGTTGTCGATCATATGGAAAACAACATCTGCTCCATCCGAATTCAGCCAATAGCTCTTCACCTGTACATATTAAAAGGCGGCATAAGAACAGAGTGACAGAACCACAAATTGCCAAAAAACATTGTTGAGTAACCACCAATATCTCTCAGCAGCATTACGACGTTTGTCCTAACATAATCATAAAGAATGTAACTATTGTCAATGGATAACAAGAGTATCCTTGTCTCTCCTGCCATAGGAAAAATTAGAAAAATAAATAAATTGTAGTTTAGGAAATTGAAATACTGAGACAACAGATATCTTGCGAGATGTGTAAGGACAAGTGGACATGCATTTCAGGTTATAATTCACATTCAGGCTTGGAAATCACATCTACAAAGTGTGCGTCAGAAGACTGGTTGGCAAGTTTGATAAAGATTATTGGATGCCTGTGCACTATTTTCCCACCCAAATTAAAAAAATTGATGTTTTAGAAAGAATTAATTAAAATTAAAGAAATATGGAGCATTTAGGTCTTGTTTGGTACTTTGGTATACACATGGAGTGTGCAATATGCCGGTTACCATTAAAAATGTTTGGCTCACACTTTTCTCTTTGTATAGCAGAAATCGAACAACAAAATGCAAGTGGCTCTGATGGATAGGAAAGAGTACAGAATAGGAAGATGATTCCCTAGAAGAAAAGTTAAAAGGAATGACATTTTAGATAGTTGAGGTATATACAATGAAGACCGGCAACAACCTTTGTACAATATGAAGAAATGAAGTTTATAAGGAGCTAGGAGAACTGAGAGATAAATAGGCAATGAATGAATCAGAACAGCCAGAAGTGTCATGCAAGAATGAAATGCCTAGACTTATAATAAACCACTATATGCTACGCATAAAAAGAGAGGAGAAAATCCCATTAATTTATCTTAGTGGAGTGACAAATCTCTCTCTTATGTGCAATTTTAGAGATAAGAATTTGGGATAAATCAGCTGATACTGCTCATCTTTCCAGCCATAACTGCATAGAAGCTTACTACAATCCTTGAAAATGGGAAGGGATACAGTTACACCTAATAGTTCCAATTCTCCAGTATATAAATCCATATACTGTATACCTTAGGGGCTATTTGTCATTTTCCATGGAAGGAAAATGAAGAGCATGGAAAGTGAAACCTCTCTTCTTTCATGGAATACAGGCTCTTTGCAAATACAAAAAATGAGACATTTTCTTCTTTCTTCTTCCAAAGAATCCATTTCCTATAGGGGGGAATAGGCAAAATTAATAAGGAAATGAGAGGTTTTTCTCACTCGCCAAGATAACACTTTGTTCATTTTCAATGAAAATAAAGTTTTTGATGCAAACAACAAAAAAATGTCATGTTTCCGTGCCCAACACAAGGCCGGATTTCATAGCACTTATTGGATGACATGAATTAGACCTAAATATAATTTTTTTCCAAAAAATTGCTTTCCTTGAGAGAATAGACAAATGACGTCTTAGAGATATAATGCATTATCCCACTACACCATGTATCACATGTTAACTTGCTCTACCTCTAGACAATCACAATCATCTAAAGCTTTCATGTGATCTATTTGGGACTTACACTAGACAATGATAATGTAAAAATCCAATGCACATAAACATCTGAAAATACAAATTGTGTCGGTGAAGAAATCCTCAAGTTCATATACAAATGTATGCCCGTGTCAGACTTTAAATGCAATGTACAAATAATATCAACAAATGTGAAATTTATCATCACATAACACACTGTAAAACCATTCAGTAGGAGCCTTGCCTGGATGGTGTTGTGGGCGATATATCTCTGTCTGCTTTTGAGAAAGCTCACATCCACACGCTCCCATGAAACTTGATTGAGGCCTCTAATCATCTTCTCTAAATATTGCAAACAAAGAAACTGTTAAAAGCTTCTGAAAGTTAGGATGAAGGACGAATGGAACATCATCTAGCAAGTTCTTCACATAAATAAAAAGGGGGAATGGATGTTAGAAGACCAAACCCCACAAATATGGTGTCAATAAAAAACCAAATATGTACCAATATTGGTGTCACTAATTGATACTAATACAGGAAAACCATATCCTCTCAAACCAACCATAAGTAAGGCCCGTTTTAGTTTAGGTTCATATTTATATGGTTTCAGGACTGGTATGAAGTTTTCTCTAAGCTTAAAGATATCTTCAGATCTTGAACTTTTAATTTCTTTGTGCATGTGGACATAGTGGGTCCTTCCCATTCATTTTGCACTAAAAAGCTTCCTTAATAAATGCCACCAGTAGGTGCATGTGATGGGACTTCCACACAAACAACCCACTATGGACAGCCTTTATTGGTCATTTCCCTGTTTCAGAACTCTTTGATCAGGTTGTAACTTGATAGCACCCCAGTCTGATGAAATATTTAGTGGTTACTTTGTTAACATCAATAATTAGTAGGTTATTGAAAGTAGAGTTATTTTCATTATTGTACTTTCCATTTGAGTTGTAACTCGGGCCAATTTATACGCTACACTGATTAATGAAAGACATGAGAGAAATTTCCCAAAACATAGCCTTTGGTTGGGAATTTGGCTTCACTTCAAACTGAAACCAACATTTGGAGGCCTGATTTCTCCGCTTAAGTAAAATCCCTACCCAAAGTTTTTCCCTATTTTCTTCAAATTCCACTCTTTTCCATAAAGGTTTGTACCAGTTCTTTGTGAAGTAGGGATGATACAGGGTAATCTAGGGCTGCATCAAAGGGGCAAAGTCCATACAGGTTCCTTAGCTTCTTTTCAAGATCAAAGAAGAACAATTATCTTCTTTTAAAGAAAATTCTAGGAAAAAAACATTTACTCAAAACCCAGCCAACATAAGCAAAATTGAGAACAAGCAAATTCAGATGTCCTATAATAAATTGAACCACCAGTTGCAATGTTGACATACCTTCCAGGTCCACTGGTTGGTCTTCAACATAAGATGATATGTTATGAGTCTTCTGAGAATTTTCTCTCTCTATATACACGATATGTGGATATTTTTCATCCTTGACAAGATTATGGTACTGCTCGGAAAGAGGAAGAGAACAAACATAATTAGAAAGAATAACTAAAAATATCAAATTAATATTTTTCACACACACCAGAGAGTGATAATAAACACCTTTGGAAGTTCATGTTGACGACGAATCGACGATGTTCTCCATCCTACCATATCTTTATAGCAAGTTAAGGCTCTAAACTTTCAAATTTTACAGGACATGAAAAGTCAAACATCTTCAACTGCAAAATCTCAAACTCAAGTCGAGGGTTATGCGTCTAGGGTGGTGGGAATCATTGTTTTGTACCATTGGTAGTTTTGTGTTGCTACACCTACAGTCTCTTGGGATGAGGTGTTCGTATGAGTTTGCGTTGAGCTTTTCCCCTTACTCTCACACGGGACCGGGGCATACTATGTAACCTTTTTGTATTTTTATTTTCTGTTTTCATCTTTGATGGGTGAGGTTGTACACACCTCTTGTACAGTACCCCCTATTCCTTGTAACTGAACTTTTATTAATGTTATATAATTATATTTATGTCTCTGTTTTCATAAAAAAAAAGGTCAAAGGTAAACGATGGTTGATGAAATAGGATACGATCAAAGTTAGCATTGGCATAGACAACTCGGCGCTTGAAAGATCGTAAAGCCAACCTGCAGAAAGCATAAGAGTACATTAAAGACATGAAATCACATAGGTACATGTCCCAATAGAAAACAGCAAATTTTGTCAACAAAAAGTTCAATTTATAATCCTTACATGAATTTAGGCTCGTCATCAGAATCATTGACCATTCGAAGGAGAAGTGGAGGCTTGCCATCATCCTTATCAGTTAGGAAGAGATGTTTTCCAGTCCTACCAACAATCCAATGAGCAGCTTGAGATGCCCTTCTTTCCAAAAATGGTAGACCGCAGAGAAAAGGTAACTGTAGAAACAAGGAGTATAAGGGAACATGCTCAGCAAAAAGAAACAAGAGAGAGATAGTAGTACCTCTTCCAATAGAATTACTTCCAATGTATATAAAGCACACTTTATCAATTTGATACATGGTCTACTTCTTGTTCAATTCGACTGTGGCAAGTGTTTAGAACACTAGAACAAGGCTTTAAAAACATAAAAAGAATGAAGCAATAAAAGATTGACAACAGCTCATAGCACAACTAGTAAGTGCTATTATGGAGCATCAAAGGTGTGGGTACAAGTCTCATTGCCATTATTCACAGAGAGAGCATCAATTACCAGTCTTATAAATGTGGGCAAGCAGAAATGTCTGGGTAAAGTCCGACTCATTTCCCGAAAATAACTGAATAACAGGGAGAGGAATATAACCTAGTTTCCCAAAGAGGCACAAAAACAAAATAAATAAAAACCTTAGCCTAGTACAAACAACTCAGACATGTACAGAAATGTTTGTTCTAACATTTTTGAAATGTTCTAATAAAAGAAAAACATTTCTGAAATGTTAGAAGCTCAGAAACACAGCTTGGGGTACATATGGATGCATGAATTTCTCTATTGGAATCCTTACAAATTAATATTTATCTACTTTAAGAGATTGCCATTGTTCAGAGTTTGTACTATGGAAATCAATTTGGACGTTTTAAACAATGACAAATTTGTTAGTTCTAACACCTACTGAAAAAGTTATGGCCTATTTCATCATAGTGTCATCAGGGTATTTTAGCCTATTAATCTTATCATGTTTGTCAAAAAGCCCTTAAAACTGATCCCTGGCTGCATTTTAGTCATTCCCTAAAATCCCTATATACCTGGAATAAGTCCTTTTTTGGGAAATGGTAACTATGATAGAAGAAAGGAACAACAAGTGTTCTGTCCAAATACAACCCTAAAAAAAGGAGGAAATCACCCAATACAACTGTTGGCATCAAAATTTTGCAAAATAGCCACAAGAGGACATGGCCCAGTCTAAGCGAAGATCCAACAAACAAGATCTAAAGAAGGTCTAAAATGATCCATGCAAAATCATTATGATATTAGACTCTACATGGTTTAATCATGTCAATGCAGAGAACATAGTTCAATCATGACCATTTGGACCACATACAAATTGATCAAATGAAGATCAAACAAAATCCATGTCAATTGGACTTCGATGGATTTGATCAATAAAAAGGAAGATACAGATAATGCAAAAATGCCTAAGAGATGATCAATGGCATATCTAAAGTATAAGGGATGCCACAAAAGAAACTGATCATTGATTGGATAGGTGGGCCAGCTCCTTCTGGCGACTAGCTCCAGCCACTAGCAGCTGGTAGCTTGCTTCCTCCAATCTTCCAAGAACTGGAAATCCACTAGGTTCTCGGTTTCATGAGACATCTCCATCAAGGTGCACGATAGATGCCCCCTCAGCCTCATCCATCTGCTGATTCGTAGACATAACGTAAGGTCCACCCATGATGATCACATGACACAACTTGGGAGCCACTTCAAAATTCCTTCGATTACCTTCCTAATGTAATTTACAGATTATCAATTGGATACATGGATTTAAAGATAAAAGGTGCAGCCCGCCTACAATGATCACACAATCATCACTCAGAAATCTCTTAAAGGTCCATAAGTTAGCTTCTTAACACAACTTACAGAAATCAAATCCAAGTAATGAATAAGAAAGTGATGATCTAAATACCAAAAATGACTCAAAGATGGATGCATCCACGTTATGATCATATGAAGCCCACTAAAAAACTTAAAAATGCCTCAAAATGGGTATCAGATCTTTTTGATCTTGGAAAGTTTTCAAAAAGTACACTGGAAATACCTTTTGGCTGATCGAACTTTAGATCTTCAGAAGCCTTTGAACTTTAGATCCTCAGCGATCTTTTGAACTTCAGATCCTCCAATGTCTTATAAACTACAGATCTTTTTGGCCTTGGAAAGTTTTCAAAAAGTACACTGGAAGAACCTTTTGGCTGATCGAACTTTAGATATTCAGAAGCCTTTTGAACTTTAGATCCTCAGGGATCTTTTGATCTTCAGATCCTCCAATGTCTTTTGAACTACAGATCCTCTAGGATCTTTTAGAACAATCTTCCCGAACTTCATCTTGGAGTTCAGGGAGATACTTTTAACACCTTAAGGACTTTAAATCCTTGAAGTCTTTGAGGTTTTCTTTTCAAAGTTCCAAGACTTCACCATATTGAACTTAGGGAACTTTTTCAATTTCAAGGATCGAATTCCAACTTTGATTCTTTGAGAAACGATCATCTACATAAATGGATCCAGCCCTTAGGGACCGCACGAGAGAGGAGATTTCACCAACCAAGGTTTTTATTTTGTTCTTTGAAACTTTGCTTGAAACTCCGTATTCAAGGGTATCAGACAAGTCTTCCAATGTAATAGCCCGGATTTTTGAATCAATACATATATTGGCTATTATTTATGTTAACGGTTGAAATTTAGAATTTTGATGGAATGAATGGTAAATTGATCAAAATTTGGACAATGGCCCAAGTATGATCCAATGGGCCATGGATTGGATTAGTTTTATTTAAATGGGTTAATGATAGTTAATTGGGTCAAGGATGGTCAATTGGGTCAAATACCCATTTAGGACCCAATGGGTCAAGATCGTTTGAGCATTAGGGTAAATGGGTAGGAGGTGAATTTAATTGGGCCATGGGCCCAATGGTGATCCAATTAGATGGAATGGATTGAAGTGATTAAGAATCACCTAAGTTAAATTGGAAATTATCCAAGTGTTATGGTCTAGTGGGGCCCACCTCCACCTCATCAAGTGAGGTGGCGTGTGGACCATGACTTAGGTGGGGCCGACCACCATGGTTGACTTGGTCAACCATGGATAAGTCAAAGGGAATTAAGGAGGATCAAAGTAAACTAAGTTGAATTAAGTAATTTAAATCATCTAAGTTAATATTGAATAAACCTAGATGACATGATCAACCACCTCCACCTCATCAAGTGAGGTGGCGTGTGGACCAATACATTGGTGGGGCCGACCACCATGGTTGACGTGGTCAACCATGGGTGGATTCATGGAGAAAATTAAGGAAACTAAATGGAACTAAACTATGTAATTAAATGACCTAAGTTAGATATCAAATTAATCAAATAATTTACATTATATGGGGTGAGTTAAATGGGGTGAGTCACTTAGATAATGAGTGAGTCAAATGGGCGAGTTCCATCTCACTTGACCCACCCAAACCACTAAGACAAGACACACCAAAACCGTTGGCCATGGAAGAGTGGTATGGCTAAGACAAGATCCACAAAATGGGGCCTAGCTTGGGCATGCATTGGCCCATGGTGGGTTGGTGGTTCCATCCCATCCCCAACCACCACCACTAAGGGACAATGGGGCTTAGATTAAGGGCATGCAAGGCCATGCACCCATTAGCTTGGTCAAGGGGCTCATGGGGAAGACTCCACCTTAATGAGGGTGGAGTCTAACCCAAGCAACCCAAGTTGAGATGGGAAAAGACTAAGGTTTCATCTCATTTCCATCTCTCCATCTCTCACTCCCTCTCCTAGCCATCCTTTCCTCTCTTCCAAAGACCAAAAGAAGAGAAAGAAACTTAGAAGAAAAGAGAAGAACCTAAGCTTGGCCGATCACACCTTCAAGACCCAAGACTTGAGATATTTTCCCATTCTCTCCTCCTCTCCCTCTCTCAAACCTACTCCATCTTGGCCGAACCAGCCCTTGGAGATTTTATTGGATCAAGCTCACCCATTGGCCGAACATCAAGGAGAAAGAAGGAAGGAGAAAGGCTAAGGATCAAGAGGAGCAAGAGGAAACCGGAGGAGCCGCGGGATAGGTAAGTTGCACTCAACAAGATGTTATTTTTTTGGGGAATTAAAGGAAGTCATGAAGGTCCATTTTCTTGGATTAAATGGTGGCCAAAATGTCATGGGCCATGGATCTAAAATCCATCAAAGGAAGGGATGGGAAATGGACAAACCCTAATGGGTAAAGTAGGCTATGAATAATGGAACAAATAAGGACACTATGTAGGTAAATGGATTATGCATGCATGCATGGTAAAAAGGGTTCAAGGATCATGGTTCGGCCATGCAACTGTTATGGAAATGTAGAGAGAACCCCATGCATGTCAAGAATATGATGAGTGAACAAGATGTATGGTTTGGCCTTTGCATGGCCAAACCCTAGGGCTTCTTGTATGAAAACTATAAAATATAAGTCATGGAAAATATGATTTTTGGAAGATATAACCTACCATAGTGTTCGGCCATGGTGTATGGCCGAACCCCATGGAATGATATTAAGTTTTCCTCCATGGGTTTAAAGGATAGAAAACATGGAATGATGGTTAATGATTTTGAGGCTTAGAATGGTTAAATGATTGTAAATTTTTAAGGGGTTTTAGTGAAGGAAACCATGGACAAATATTGGTGATATTATGGTCCTAAACCTTACAACTAAGGATGAACCATGAACCATGGGTTCGGCCATGGTGTATGGCCGAACCCTATGGTGGTGTGTTAGTGATGTTAAGAGTGAAAAAAATATGGAAAATGATGAAGAATGTTGGTAGTTTTAAATGGGTTTTAAGTATTGTAAATAATGTTTTAAAAGGGTGGAAATAATGGTAAACCATGGACCATGGGTTCGGCCATGTTGTATGGCCGAACCGCATGGAGAGATTTTGGTGAACTTAGATGTTTTGGAACCATGAAGAGGTGATGGGAATATGGTTAAGTTAATGGACTCAAAATGTGGTTAAGGTTGATCAAAAAGTGATGATCCAAATGTATGATGGAATCCCCTCATGGAGGGACTTGTTGTGGATCTAAAATGTGATAAAAGATCCAAGAAAAAAATGAGGAGAAGACATCATGGGTTCGGCCATGGTGTATGGACGAACCCATGACCCAATTTAGGAGTCATTTTATGGGCTAAGTTTGGAGTTATGCATGTGTTTAAATGAATGGGAATTAGGTTAAGTAAATGGCTGATTTTTAGTGATTTTATGTCATGGTTAATGAATCAATCATGGATCCATGTTTATGGATCAGTTATGGACCTAAGGATGTAAAAATAAATGAGTGATTAACCATGGGAAGAAGGAGTGGCATAAACGTAAATATGGCCAAAAATGAAGAACCATGGGTTCGGCCATGGTGTGTGGCCGAACCCCATGGGGGATGTTTGTGGACTTAGGGGCTTTAAATAATGATCTTATTTGCTGGATAAATAAAGCATAGGGTTGCTGGTTTTTAGACTCACATGATTAAAATAAATCTATGGGTTAAAATGGGACCCAAAAACCTAATTAGTGAGGTTCGGCCATGGTGTATGGCTGAACCCCACTAAGGCATGTGTTAGGGACTTAGACATGGTTGAAACATTGGGTTAATTGTTGATGTGTAATAAGGTAAACGGGACATCGCAAGCGGTGCGCGATTGGTGACCGAATTCTTAGACGGAAACGCAAAGGAACACTAGTCGGTATTTGGTAGGATTCCTACCTTATTGTAAGCCATGGATTATGTGTATATGGATGTTTTTTTGATTTATTTTGGTAATCAAATGATATGTTTTAAGATGGGTTTTAATGCTATGAATTGTATTTTATATGGCATATTGCATTTACATCTCATGCATGGCATGGGAGGGATGAGATGAAACCGGAGTCCATGCTCCGTCGGGGCGACCGATAAACACACATGGGGATACTTGATGTGCTTCATCCATCAAGGGGGGTTACTATGAGATTGTGATACCTTGATGAGAGTTTTTCCATCAAGGGGGACATTATGTATAATTAAAGAAGGACATTGTATAATGATGATGTACATGATGGGTGAGACTCATGACATATGACACCCATGGCATAGCATTGATTGCATGGTTTTGCTATACTATTATCTATGTGTTTTGTTATCACTAATCCATGTGTTGGCCCTACTCGGAGTACCTACTGGGCGCATTGTCTAACGCCCTACTTCCACCTTAGATGATGACGCAGGAAATGGAGGAAATGAAGGACGCGACCGGGCCAAGCATAGGAGCTTGGAGGAGGGAGCTAGTCTATTTACTTAAGTTTATTTTGGAAATGTAATTTGAGTAACTTAGCTCGTTGGACTGTAATAATTTAGACTATTGCTATGGTTTGAACTTTTATTTGGACATTATAATTTTGAGGTATTATTATTAATTAAGTGATGTAACTTCCTTGTTATATAAAATTGGTAGGATAGATTCCATTATAACTCCGCTTTAAGTTTACATTCCACAAGCTTACTTTCCACGTGTTAACCGTTCCCGTGGACTTAGTTTCCACGCACACGTAGGGTTGGCCAGTTAAGGACCGGGCTTTGGAAGATCGGACTTAACTCGTGTCGTGGCGCCCCGCGCTCTTTGTCACTCTTTATTTAAAAAAAAAAAAAAAATATATATATATATACTCTGATTTTCAAGCTTAAGCATGTAGTGAAAAGGGGCGAGCGTCCACATCCAAAGCACAAAGCTTAGATTCAGTACTTTGAACTCTTGTACTCACAAAATATGAAATCAATACAGATTTATTTTTGAAATTTGTTTCAACAACCACAAGGCCAAATCAAATATTAAAACCTAGAATAACTCATTCTCTAAAATATGAAAGAAGCATGCATATAATAGCATTCTTGGATCTAGTACCTGTTTATGACCCCTTGAACCAAGATGGGGTGTTGCAAATGTTATGAAATTCATGGGCTCTAAACCAGCAATTCTATTTTCTTGATGCTTCTCAAGGCATTGTGTCACATTAGTTGAACGCTCTTCACTCAAGTAGTTGCCAGTAACAACTGAAGCCTCCCTCGCAGCAACAGGTACATAAAGCTTTCCAACAGCATATCTTGCTACAAGGCCCCCTAAGGAGTGAGCCACAAATGAGATCTTTTGCACTCCTGGCCTACGTCTAATAACAGACAATACCTACATCATCAAACATCAAATGAAGTTTGTTACACATTTTTTGTTGCAAAGTTCACAAAAATAAAGTTCATGAATTTCTTGGTAGAAACTGAAATATGCCCTTTTTTGCTTTGAAGACACAAGATCAAGGGTTAGAATTACATGACAATTCATTGAAGGGTGGATTGTCACCATGACCTACAAGAAAATCCGAGTACAATGCACACTACATATACATAAGAAGAGGAGGAGGAGGAGGAGAGGGAGGGGGGGTGGGGGGTGGGGGGGCGCTGCTCTGGTGGAACCTCAGCTAACTGGAAAGTCTCCAGTATTTGTGGCTTATCTAATGCATGCAAGTCATTGTGGGTGTTTAGGGAATGGAATGAAGATCGAAGATCCCCATTTGATGATCCCAATCTATGATCCAAGGGGCCAAGAAGTTCAAAGCTATACAAAGTTCAATATTTTGGTAACCTAAATAATGGACATCGGGTAAATGGATTGCCAATGAGGAATAAATAGCAATAATACATGAGTAGTAGGTGCCTACAAGGATTTGTATTGATAAATGAGTGAGAATCATCGTGCAGTACAGAGAAGGTTCAACTATTTTTTTACTACACCTTTTGGACCTTATGTTTGTAAGTAGTGTATAGCACATGTACATGTTTATGCATAATAATATTATCCCTTAACCACTATTATTCATATAAGCACTGTGGAGAAGAGGCCAAATGGAGCCCACCTGAGCCCTATTTTCTCCATCACACCCCTATACCCCCATAATTGGATAGTGCCCAATTTGAGTCCATTCTAAATTACACTCACCATTTGATTAAAACTCATGCCACATTACGACATTAATCTTTATGGCCTTAAAAACCATACTTATGATTAATTCAAGTTGATTTTTGATAGGCCCCCGACCCACATGGGGGGTTACCATATAGGATGCACATGTTATATATGTATACAATTGAGAATCATGTTCTATCATAACTCTAAACACGCCTACATGCCCATGAATTGGATCTTACCCAATATGAATCCATTCCAAGATGCAATCACCATTCCATTAGAACTCATGTCCTATGAAGGAATTAATCATTGTCGTCTCCAAACCCATAAGTGAATCATTCAAGTTAATTTCCAATGAAGGTTAATTTCCAATGAAGGCCGATATCCAAGCATAAACCTTCCAATGACCTCCACGTCCAAGAAGGCCCCATGCAGGTATGGTCATGGGGTGCACATGTTATACGTACATTTATAGTCGAGATTCATGCCATATCATGACTCCACACACAAGCTTGTAGGACCCACATGGGGCCTCCACGCAGGCCCCTTCTCCCAATAAGTGAAATGTAAATACATAAATGATTAAAGGGCTTGTCACCATACCCAATTCAATCCATTTTGAGCTACACATACCAATGACTTGAAAAACTCCACTTCCATGCACACTCTTATCAATTGATGATCTCAGGTCCTTAAAAATCATATCTAGGGTGATCCCATCAAGCTAACTGCGAACCATACCAATCTGGTAAGGTGAAAGAATACCAAGATCAGGATAGCCCAACCATAGGTCAATAGGACGCGGACATATCCCACAAGGAGACAGTCCAACCAAGAGGTGACAATACCAATGTGCGTTGTGATTAAAATGTAGGTGTTCTGGTTTGGAAGAATACTTCCTGTAACCAGCACCCCTGTGCGCATAATAACACGTAAGGTTTTAACACCTACAAACTTGCACACGGGCATACAAGCCACACACTGACTAACGGATCTAAGCATCAACATGCTTGCAGGAGATAAATCCTTACCTCCTACAAAGAATTTCTTTTCCAATTCTAAGGATCCGCTTTTTAGTAGAGAAACAAAACTTCGGTAATGAAATCTTAACCCCTAGATCAACAATGATCTCACGTTAGCCGGCACTTCAGGGTCGCCGATAACTATGTCGTCACCCAAAAGAGCATATATGAGATACCATATTGCAAGTGATCTAGAAAATAGAACTTACAGTTACAACCAAAACATTGTAAATGACTTCATAAACAGACAGAACTACATTTATAAAGGAAAATATAAGAAACAAGGAAAAACAAAGTACAAGTTGTGAAAGGAAACAATATGGTTGGTTCTTTTATCAGTTATCACTTGAATTAAGTTTCAACCTAAAGATCAAATCAAAATCGGCTAATTAGTACCTCATCAGCTAACCTCTCACCCATCAAGTCAACACCATCAAAAGTCAATCTTGAAGAGTTGCATTCGCTTCCTGCTTGGAAAGCATTAAGGTGATATAAAAGGGAAATGTGGTGGTCAGCAAATGATGTCAACACCTAAAATCTAATTACTCAGTTAACAGTCTTAATAAGAATTTATCATAAAGAGATATAAGAACAAAAACTACAATATACTACTGATTAGATGTAAGAGAAGGAATTCAAATATATACTAAACTGTTAATCACAACTGCAAACAATCAAACCATCGATAAAATGAAAAAAAAAAAAATGAATGCAACCCAAAGATGAGAAGAATCACACACCAACAGCTTGCAGAAAGGTTCAACAGCATTATATGCAATAGCAAGAATCAGCAAGAAAACATCATGCATTTGTTAGCAAGTTAGATACCCATTTGAATCATAATAAACAAATAAGGTCAAAAGCAAAGAAAATTAACAAGAAGATAAACTAATATCAAGGAAAATTAACAATTAGATTAACATGAACCATATAAATAACATTTTAAAAAGAAAAAAAGAACTCTATAAGGGGGGAAATCTACAGTTAACATGATAGATGAGGGTTCTGATGGTTTGAGATTTTTAGTTCTCTTGTGTCTTTTTGGTGGCTTCAGATAACAAGTCTACAAGCAGCCAGATGTTGGAATCATCAACGGTGGACCCATTTGGTCACATAAATTCTAAATAAACTTGAAAATGAAAAGATTGAGTTAGCGGATCTCCTTGCAGGAGCTCCACCCCATTCAGGTTGATCCATCTAAAGAAGATCCTAGAATCCAGGTGCACGATAGCTCAGAAGTCATTCTACGAGAGATTCATTCCTCATTTTGCAACAACCCACCAGCATAAATTCCTTCCCAGTTATGCAAGCCCAGTTCTCCATTAAGAGTATTTCATTATGTTGGGTGGATGGTTTGGACTTTGGACAACATCCTAACCATCAATTACAGTCACAGCCGTCATCACATCATTAACACATGTTCTCTTTGCTTGAATGAATGCGAAGGACATCAGGCATCTTTCTATTGCCTTCATTTTTCTTTTTTCTTTTTTTTGGAATGATGATAATGATTTTATTCCACCAAAGAAGAAAGACATACAACAAAAAAGCACAGACAGGACCAAAATTGAGAGGACGACACAAAGCATCTGAGAAAAGGGAGAACAAACACCACCACCACAAGAAAATACCCCTAGCACAGCAAAAGTCGACAGCCATACTTATAAACAGCTAAGTGCTACACTGAATGAAGTCACCGGCGACCACCTGAGATCTCGTTACACCCCTTCATTTTCTGTTGCCTTCATTTTCACCAGAGATCCTGTGATTATTTAATGAAGTTTTGGGAATTCTCCTGCAACATACTTCACTTTTTAGCTCTTGGCTTTAGCAGTTTCTGGAAAGTGCCATACTTTCTGGTCCCTTATCATTCTTCTTACTCTGGTTATCACAGGTGGGTAAGAATGACTACAGGTTCAATGATCGAGTCTGCAGAGCCCATGCATGTAGCTGAAACAGCAAGGCCTAGGGTGATCATGTGGGCTACTCATCTTAAAGAGTTTGGGGATCCTATCTATTGACATATATAGCTCCAGACATAATTGTATGGGCCTTATGTA
The DNA here is from genome assembly GCA_022113865.1 of Chimonanthus praecox. NCBI lineage: Eukaryota > Viridiplantae > Streptophyta > Magnoliopsida > Laurales > Calycanthaceae > Chimonanthus > Chimonanthus praecox. Next base: position 3,079,425 of record CM039095.1, on the reverse strand, counting down.
GCCTTTCTGTTGCAATTAATGCCCAGGATTAATTATAATAATAATAATAATAAAGAAAGTAACCAGCCACAAATCATAACAAAGAAAAAAGAAGAAGAAAGTAACATTTCAAAAAGATGTGGATAATGATGAAGATGAAGAAGAAGAATCTCGTGCTTTTGTTTGCAATCTAAATTTCCAACTTGATGATTAAGAAACAAGCCATAAATCATAAAGAAAAACAATATTAAGGGAACTTCATGGCAATATGAAGTGGAAAATAAAATTAAAAATTCGTATGTGTATAAAGTGGATTAGAAAGTAAGGTCAATAAAATGATCACAAGGCAGAGGAAACCAACAATATATGTAGGTTGTGGCAAAGACAAAACTCACGGTGCACAATAACTTTATCTGGAAGTTTCTTCACAAACTGCTCTGCAGCATATCTCCAATCCTCTGCACTGAATACATGTAAGCTAAGAAGATCAGAGGCACAAAAAGTATGTTTTTCAAATTTCATGCAGAAAAAAAAAAAAAAATGCAAATCCATTTGATTTCTTTGAATGGTAAGATGACTCAAACTCACAAACTTTTTGGTTGCAAGTTGCAACAGTAAGAGCCTTCTAACAACGCTACAGGCTCTTGTTGAATCCATTTTCAAACAAAAAGGTACCACCTACAAATTTGATGAAGGTTACACACCTAGTATCAAGGTGAGCTCATTTTTACAAAAAATAATTTATAGAGGAAATGTATCTTGACAAATATAATTTTACTCTCCTATTCAACCTATATGCAAAAAAAGTGTGAAAACTTATACTCCTCAAAACATCAAACAATGACAATATTTATATGTTAATGGGTAAACCAGTTGAAAAGGTGGTCGGGGTGGCCCTTCAGGGGTAGAGCTAGGACGGCTTGGATGTTGGTACCCTCTGCAGTCATATTGGCTATTTGGAAAGAGCGAAATGGGGGATCTTTGAGGATAAAAGAGGGTCTATAGGAGAAGTATTCGAGAAGGCGAAATGGAACTTGATAGGTTGGCTTTCTGTTTGTAAGGAGTTCTCTGGGTTGGCCCCGGAAGATTTCTACCTGTCATGGGATGGGTGTATGAGGGGACTAGGAAAAGATAGAAAACCCAAGATTGATTAGGTAGTGCCACCTCAAAATTGCTTTAAATTTAATGTAGATGGGGCAGCAAGAGGTAAAGTGGGTCCAGCAGGAATAGGTGGGATGTTGCACGACGATGGGGGTAGGATGTTGTTAGCTTTTTCTGAGCCCTTAGGCATCATGGAGTCGAATGAGGAGGAATTGAGAACAATTAGAAGGGCGCTTCAGATTTTGTCTAGGTTTGGGAATGGGAAGCTCATTGTTGAAGGTGGCTCGACTAATTCTATCTCTTGGGCTAGTAATAGGAAGTTCCACCCCCCCCCCCCCCTTACCTTATGGAAACTGGTTACTATTTTTAGGGACATTAGAAGGTTGTGTAGGTCGAGGGATATCACGCTCCTCGGTCGGCGAACAATATTTCTGATTTTCTAGCAAAAGTGGGAGTACAAAAACATAGACCCGCAATGGTGTTTCTCTAATCTTGTCTTTATTTGGGTGTATGGGGTGGTGGGGAATTTCATATTGTACCTAAATTGTATTCGGTTTTTTTCACATAGTTCTTAAATGTTCTTGTTTGTATTTCTTCTGATTGCCATATATACCTCTCCTATACGTGGTCTTTCTCTCTTGTATCCTCTTCTTCTTTTATTGAAATCATTCGTTACTGTTGCAAAAAAAACCAGTTGAAAAGGTTCTCGGCCATGAATGAAAAAAAAAAAAACGTCAATTCCCATGTGAATCATCAAAAGTGATCGGGAGAGATTTGTGAGTGGTAAAGTCCTTTAGCTCATTTGGATCAGCCTTTCTAGGAATAAGTTACAATGATGGGTCAGGCAGTCGGGTGTGCACTCCTATTCCAAGAGAAAAAAAAAAAGTAGGGTGTGCTTTTTGGTAGATGAGATTTTTGTATAATTGTGATCGAAAATGAGATTCAAATGGATCCACCTTTCTCAAAATGGAGCCAATTAGCTTTTTTTATTATAAAAAATTAGCTGATTAGCTAATGTTTTAATTCATTGAGTAACCTAGAGTTTCGTATTCAAAAGAGATTTGTCCAAGTCTAAATTTATGGAGCATGAAAATCTGTGAGTGTTTGGAATGACATTCTTTTAAGCAATGGTGTGAAGGATAAAAGGATATAGAAATAGACACATTCCCTTTCAGAAAAAAATGATAATACAAAGGGCACCTTTCGGCAATTCTACACTCAATTCTTTTTTCAAAGGCTTTTGTCCTTAAGTTCCAACTCTAGTAATGTGCTCCTGAGTTTGTACTACCTTTTTAAATGAAAGATAAAAAAATTGTAAACTGACTCATACCAATAACATTTACGGTTGAGACAGTGAATGCTTTCTAACTATGGTAGTGATTCTTGTCCAAATTAATATCTTTGTTGGGTGGCCTTGAGGTTCTCAAATTCAATGGAAGCAAATTTTGAATTTGGGGCAGTGGGGAGTAAACCTTTTCGCCTCTTCTCAACTCGATACCAAAATCAATTAAACTCGAGAGAAACTCAAAGGCAATGAGTTTTTGCCTAACTTGAAAAACTCAACACGTCAAGCTAAAAACTCAAACGAGTCATAATTTTTTAAACGATTTAGGTAAATATCATTCAAGTAGGTAGGAGGTAACCAGAACCACAAGTTATGGCACGTGGTTAACAAGCCATAATATTGTTTATTCCTTAGGATTTTAGGGTTAAAAGGTGATTTTGAAATTATTCAAAGGTAAAATCAAAAGTAAAAATCCTAGCAAATGGAAACCTTAAATTTGAGAAGAGGAGAAAAGGTGAGAAATAGAGGTACTTCTTTCATTTTTTTTCTTCTTTGTTTTTTCCCCTTTCTTCTTTTTATTCTTTTTTCGTTTTTCCTTTTCCTCTTCTCCTTTTTGTTTTTTTTTTTTTATTTTTATTTCTTCTATTTTTCACTTTTCTTCTTTATCTTTCTCCACTTCTTTTTATTTTCTCCACTAACTAAACCCTCTTCTCTTTCTCCTAAAGGCCTAAGATTGTTCATGAGATTATTTTGCCTTTTTCATAATTTTCTTTATTTTCATATTTTTATATTTTTAACAAATGCAACCATATATAATTATTACTATAATATTATTATGATTATATGACTGAGTCTTGACATTTTTGCTCAGCCAAAATCACTTAAGTCTTCGAGTTGGCTCTGCTAGACGAGAGATCAAGTCAAGTCAGTTTTTTTAATTTTCAAACTTTGGTTTCCTTAGGATGACATGGAGCAGAAGTTATTGTCTTTCTATCCAGTTGGAGACAAACAAATGAAATGGACAACCTAGCTATAAGAAAAGTTCCAAGTTTTCTAAATAAAGGTTCTTAAGTCATCTTTTGGTTGAGGATGACTCTTTCATGCAATTAACTAAGCAAAGAAGGAGACACCGAGTGCGGCATGAATCCTTGGAGATTTGACTACATTTTATGAGTTCCCTTGTTTTTTTTTTTTGAATGGTCTCTTGTTTTTTTATGAGTTCTCTTGTCAAAAATATGTTGGAATCGTATACATATTTTTTGGGTACGCCTCCACGATCTAACAATGTGACTCTTATCATGTGCAACTTTGCTTTGTCACTCAAAAGAAAGTACAATTTTGCTGTGCCTTAAGCCACTTCCATTGCCTTGGTTTAGACATCCTAATCTTCAATACAAGTGCCAGTAAAAGGGACCATTAGAACAAAAAAATGGTAGAATGAACCACCTTTTGTTCTCTCAATGAGAGACTTGAGCCATCCATTATGGGATGAGGGACAGCTTATAGACCCAAGGGAGTGCAGCACATCCAATGGTCCACCCAATTCAAAGGTAGGATCCTCACAGATACAATGTCTTCAGAAGCATTATGGCTGATCGTTCCTGTTAATTTCCAACCCCTTCCCCACAATCATCAGTCATCACTTGAATCTGACATGTCATAGATTCTTCGAACAGATGAAGTAACAGTTTCCATGTATCAGATTGTAACTTGACAGCAAATTCAAGTGCACCATTTCTAGAGTTTGACAAGTTTCTTTTAAACTCTAGTGAAACATACAAAGCACAAGAATTTCTGACACAAACCCATTGTTTCTTTCTTTATCTGTTAGCATAATAGGGACCATCCATCCAAACCAATGATAGGTTTTACCAAATTCCTCTACGGCCCACCTGCCTATCTAATGTCGATAGCAATTGAACCCACAACCTTTTTGTTGCAACACTAAGCACTTACAAACAGTGCTACAGGCTCTTGTATAGCACAATACAGACGTTTATACAATTCTAATACAAAATGGTCACTTACAGGAGGTCATTACTCATTACATAGTTACCAGAATGGAAAACAGATGTTGGAAGTGGAGTGACAACCAAACAAGTGAAATGATACATGTCATTCATTTTGAATAATGTATGAGTAAAAGCATAAAATGTATTCAAGAACATATGAAACAAGAAGCATTGGCACGACATTGACATTTGAGAGGGAAATGAGTTTCTCTAATAATTTTTTATTTATATCTTTCATTTTTTCTTGAATTGTCACATAAGATGAATACAGCCCATAAAAGTTCTGAATTCTACCGTTCTCAATGAAATTCCAAACCTAAATAACATGATGCAGCATGGAGACTCAGAAATATTGAAAAATCAACTAAAACTAATTACAGAATCATTCACGAGAGAAAAAAAAAGTTACAGGGGAGAGAGAGAGAGAGGGGAGAGAGAGAGAGAGAGTAATCATGCCATATACCTTCCAATGATGCCATTAACCATGACAACAAGGTGTTCCGGATACTTTGCACTAGCTGACGCAGAAGCAGCATCCCACACGTCCTCGCCGCCTAGCACAGACTCCACCTCAACCTTCTTTTTTGTCTCTTTCCTCTTCTGATCCTTGAAGCAACCCATAATAGCATCCATCCGACGACTCTCGGACTCCGATTTCTGCTCCCGGTGGGATGTCGACTTAAAACCTAGCTTGATACAGGCCATCCTCCTCGAGCTGCAGATGCTATAAACCTCCGCGCTTAAATTCACCGTTCCGAGCAGTGAACTGGCACCGATCATGCGTGTCCACTCGGATCAAGCTTCCGAAATTCAATGGAAAACCAAAAATAGAGAAAATGGCATTGGAACTAAAGGAAAAAAGAGCTAAAACCCTAGAAATCGATGGAAAGATGTTGAAATGTAAGAAAGAGAGAGAGCTTTTAAACGTTGTTGCTGTTGTTGTTGGTTTGTAAGGGATCGGAGATTTTACGTTTAGAGAATTGAAGAAGAAGAGAGATGAGAATGGAGGAATTCTCTAGATGGGATTCTGATTAGGGCTTTTTTATCTATCACTGGGAAAGTTGCAGTGAAGTTTGGGCAGCAGAGGTCACTGGGATCTTCGTTTGGGAGACGGGGAGGGGAAAGGGTACTTTGGTCATTTAAAAATTTCCTGTTTATTAACTAACGGTTGGCTGGGAGCGTCGTTTGGGAAACGAGGAGTGGAAAGTATGTTGGGTCTTGTGTTGCAGGTGCTGCACGTGGTAAGTATAAATTCGTAAAAGTAAAAAAAAAAATTGCAATAATAAATATGATTAAGAAAGTTTTTTTATAAATATCAATACTTACTAATATAATCTTTTTCAGGGATTATAAAAAAGATCCTTTAAAAAATTATAATATCATGACTTCTTCAATTAATGAATAGTTTCAATTAAAAATAAAAATAATCAATATTTTTAATTGGATCAAAATTTTAAAACTTGGGACATAATATCGGTCTGCTATGATAACCTCAATATTTTCAAGAAGATTTTTATGCCAAATAAGCCTAAAAATTGAAAGTTCAATTTTCAGCCAAAATTCTTTGTTAGCATTTAATGCATTAATTGCCTAACCGTCTTATGTCTAATTGCACCTGCTCATTCTCGCAGCAAAATTGCATTTTTGAGACATATTGCCATATTTGTTTCATTAAAAGACATATTTTAATAAAAGTGGAATATGTTTATATATTACCAATTATACTCATAAAAATAGGCCTTGGAAAATTCAATGGGAATTGTGAAAGAAAAATTGTACCGATACACCCTCAGTTGTTGTATGAAATTTTACCTCCATCTAATGATCTTATTTCTTAATTTTAAACTTTTAAAAATCAATAATTGATACTCATCAAAATTTAAAAGACCGAGATTATATAGCTTGAATCATTCATTGATAGGAAAATTTTATATACTTTATATTTATGTAATCACCTATCAATTAAACCTAAATTTGTAGGACCCACGCCTCGTCTAATAATATGTCTCATTCGTATATCTCACTGACGACGATTTTATAAATGAGTATAAATATTTTAACTTAAAATGTTGAGAATTATTTATATAGTTCTTAATTTCACAATGGATAAAATTCTTCAACATGAAGCTACTCAAGCATAAGCAGGAGATTCCATATTTTTTCTAAGCATCCCATTCTTTTGCTTTTGCACAATACAAATAGGTGTCATTTGAGCTCATTGAACAAATGCATTTTTGGGTAGCATGCTCTTGAAGCAAATTTTCTTTCTATATCAGCAGGTAAAAAATTCTGTTGATACGAAACATTATGTATATCATGACATTGTGAGAAAATCTCGACTGCAACATTGGTGTGTTGTGCCTGAGGTTTAATGGCCGATACATTGTTTTGGAATGAAATGGACATGTCGGCACTCCGTATTGACACAACACATTTTTTACCCCTATCATATGCCACATTAATAGGTGATGTGAGCAGATTATGCCGATATGCCTTTAAAAATAGGGAAAAAAAAAAACCCATGTGGAAGTGCACCTCATGGCACATATTTTTCACGTTTCCCATTGAAATTGAGAAAATCTGTACCAAACACATGACTAATTGGTCTCATTCAATCACGTGTTCAAGCCAATGTAAAATGTCAAACAAGTCGATCCTGCATCGCAGATATTCGTTGACAAATGTATCTACAAAATCCAATTTAGTTTATTTTGTAGAGGCAAAATGCCTTTATTTGTTTTCGCTTTTGGTATCTAGCCTTTATTTGTTTTCGCTTTTGGTATCTATTTGGATTTTAAAAACAGCTCTAATAGATAACAAATTATAAAAAATCGATTAATATAATTTAATTATGTCAGTAGAAGGCCAGAGTAGGCCACATTACATCAAGTTGAAAGATTACAAATCGGAAATACGAAGAAAAGATGATAAACATTATAAACATTGAGGTAAGAAATAAGTAGAAGAGTACAATATGAAAAAGTTATTCCATATAAAAAGATTTATGACAATTAATGATGAGAATAATTTATATGTTGTTCATGGGAGATCTTAAATTTGATTAACGTTCAAATCTCTTTGGACCACTCTCTATGGAGTTACTCATCATCACTTAAACAAAATATGTGTGTAAAGAGGTGTACACATGTCCCAAAATTAGTCGCATAAAATCCCCTACAGGTGAGACGCCTGGACACCGTCTATCATAAAAAATAAAATAATTTCTATATTCTAACAGGTAATATTCATTCAGAGATTTGGAAGTTTTGTAGTTAGATTGAAACATAACATACTTAACCAAGAACTTGTAAAGGCACCAGATGAGCGACAGATGCATACCGACATTATGGAATATGGATACCTTCTTTAGCAGCCTTTAATTGATATTGTTTTTCTCTACAAGCTAGGTAGTAAAAGTCCACATCACTTTGGTCAAAGTGATATATAGGAATCAAATAAACAAAAGGCGACCATGTAAAATAATTTGTCAAAACTGAGTTCTACCATTTAAAACTACTTATTTTGATATCCAGAAGAGGAAGTCCTGATTTCGATTCTTACTCTATCCCAAAAGGTTACTCCCTTAAAGTTATCGAGTCTGTATGGATAGAGAGGCTTGTACATGTCCCGAGGATTAGTAGAGTGATGTATGAGGCCTGAACACCTTGGTTATAAAATAATAATAATAATAATAACTACTTATTTTGATAAAGTAGAGTAAAAGTATGGAACTCAAAAAGTGACTCTATAAATAGAAAAATAATTGCCAACGATAATGACTGGTCTGGATAAAAAATGTCTTTGATACTTGATCTACAAGAGATGGTAACTGATTCAACATGATTGTGAGTGGCAAGAGTTTCTGATCCAAATTTGAAACACACACTAACTAGGGATGTGAAAAGAACAAATCTAAGCAAGGTATGCATCTGTATCAGCCTCCTAACTGCAGGATACAGAATCCAAAGCTAACTTGGATCATCATTGCAGGATGCAGTCCACATTTGCAACTGCATGTCTGCATCTAGACATTTCCATCTTCATCTGAGGTTGGATTCAAATCAGGTTTTCTCAGTTTCTTCTACTATGTTACTCATACTACATGTATATTGTCTTTGTGTATATTTATCATCATCATTATCATATGACAAAAATCCGGGGTCAATTTAAAAGTTCTATTCTCGATTTAACCATATCATAAACCATACACTTGATCACCCACTCTATCTATTTGAATCAATGTGCTACATAACTTGCCACATCCAAGAAGCAATAATGCAGATTTGGATCCAAAAAATAAAAGAATATACATTTTTTTAAGTTTATATCCCAACTTGTTTATTTCAAAGCAGATACTTTGCGGCTTATTCATAGCAGATTTGAAACAACAGGTTACACACTTGGCAATTCCAAATCCACATCCAAGAAGCAATCAAATATCAAATGCTGATTTGGATCCCAAAAAAAGCATTTTCAAGCTTATATCTGAACTTGCGTATTTCATAGCAGATTCTTGGGGTTTCAAACTCTCTCTCTCTCTCTCTCTCTCTCTCTCTCTCTCTCTCTCAACATATTTAAATATCAAATCACCCCGATTTTTGGTGGAGCAACAGGGCCTTCTCCATTTAAAGACCTCTAAAATCTAACAATTTAAACAAACACCATGTTGGGTCTCTACTGTGAACACAAGGGTGGTTTGGATGGAAAGCTCAGTTCTTGGAGGGGCACACCAATAATTACCATTGATTCTAGTTTTCAAGGCCCATTAATTGTAGGCAAATAATGGTGCAATTTTATCAAAATGCAAAAGTATGAGATCCAATTAGAAAGCAATTCTGGTGGGGCGTTGGTCAATCTGGGTTGGGATTACTGGGGTTTTGGTGCATGCAGGTATAATGTTGCCAACAGCTTCATCATTCAAAAAACAAGAACAAGAAGAAGAAAGTTGTTCACAGCTTTTTTTCAAGTTGCATACTGCTTCGTTTTGTGGGATATCTTTTGATTTTACATGCATGTGTATGACTATATGCACCATCTCAAACCAGGTACCCTACAATGGAACCTACACATAACAAGGAACTCAACAATGCCATCATACATGCTAAAGGGAGAAGACCATGAATATAGGCATTGAACTCTCTCTCTCAACAAGTATAGAGAACTCAAAAGAATAGCTGGGTTCAAATTGACAATATCAAACTGAGTACCTTCAACCTTTCTTGGGGATGGAAAGTCCATTCTCAAACATAAAGGAAAGGTCAGGCATCTGTGAAATCAACATCCCAACAATGGGATCGGCAGATGGGGCGGATGTAGTTGTGGCCAAATTCCCGATACCATCATCTGCTGTTCGACTTTCAGCAACCACCTCACTTTTCACTTCCTTCCTTTCTATCCTACACCAAGTATAAGAGAAACCAGTGAAAAAAATAATGAGTTGAGATATGAGCCAATGTAAATATAGACCCCTACTCAAATATCCCATTTTAGGCTCCACAAGATAAAGGGAAACCTTTTTATGATGTTTTTTCTTTTTTTCTTTTTCATGGCTGAGGAAGTTTTTTTTTTAATGATGATGCTGTTTGTTATAGCATCAATTCGACATACTTGTGAACTGCATTCACTTGATATGTAATTTCTGTTTTTCTTCCCTTTGTTCTTTTACCAGGATGAAGTAACAAACATCAGCAGATATGGGTATTTTGTAACCTAGTGGAGTATCACACAAAAGAACAAACCCACTAGCAAGTGATTGATTGTATCATGTAAAATTTGTGATAAAGATTAACTGTGGCTAAAGTAAAGCAGTATTCTTTCACAATAAAAAACTGCTTCAGATAATGGTGGATGGGACCAACCTTCTGGCCAATCCAGAAACTCCATGGCCCCACCCTCAGACATGACTTTCTTTCTATCTCTGTCTCTGTGTGTCGAAGCATGATGTGACTGAATCTCCTTTAACAAAATAGTGCTCCAGGTGCAGCTGAAGAAATTATCTTTTGTGAACCGGTTCACAATGGATCACTATCAACTTTCACTCAAAGCCCATGGATTGAATTACTGACCTAGTTTAAAAAGTAAACTTGCTAGCTCCTTTTTTGGTTTGAATGAAACTTGCCAGCTCTTTGTTCATCCAAAGGCTTTGATTGAAAGTTCACACCAAGTTTTGTGAACCACTTCACAAGGATAATTTCTCAGTGCAGCTGCCCATTAGCTCATCAACTCAACCACGAATGTCATCAAAAGTAACCTTCAGCTTGCAAAACAACATCATGGGCTTTATACAATCTGTACCATGATAATAACCAAACATCTCAAACTACCTATTTTTATCATGTCATGACATTGATCGTGCTGCTGGCAGCTCCGTTTGGGCCAAATACTAGGACTATGGAAATCTAAATCTGACCAGAATGATAGGTGAATGTGAAGTGTAACTTATCTTGTGAATAAGATTCACATCCAAATCGAACTAGGACATGGATACCTGACCCAAGACATGTAGACTAGCCCAAGATCTAGCACAGATATTTCCAATGTGCAAGTAACCAACATGACAAAAGAGATGATTTTTGTTCACCAGAGGGAGATTTCCACTGGGAGAGAGACATCTGCATATATACAAGATGGGAGAGAGACATTTGAAGTAAAGGTAGATAGAGAGAGATAACTCAATAAGGCAGTTGTCTTGGGCTTTTACAATGGAATGAATATTTTCTACCCCTTCAATCTTTAAATTATAATACAGAAATGCTGTCAAGTTATACGGTAATTGGTCATCATAGTATCTTATCAAATCTGGCCCAATTACTAGTCCCATTTAAAATAGATGCCAGATACAATTGGTAATCAGTTTTCTTTTTCTAAAAAAAAAGGATTCAGGATAGTCCTACGAGTAATCAAGTATTTAGATATCCACTGGCAACCTAGACATCAGTATGGATGTGCAACATGCATCAAACATTTATTGTTACCCTTTCGAAGGGGGAAAAAAAAAAAAGAGAGCATCAAACATGAATCGACCTTATCCAATTGGTCTACATTTAAAATAATTGTCCATACAACAAAAAATAGCCAAAAAGCATTTCACAACTAAAAGTTCCTTTTTCCATTTTAAATGGTGAAAAACATTTGAGGTTGCACAATAAGCATTTACCTATGTTGCACAAATTCTTTGACATATGTGTCGCACCCATGTCAGATGTGCCTCTACATCGGATTCTTCATGGATTTTTCAGTACCTTCTAAAAAACATTTCCCAAAATGACAGACAAATATTATTACAGCTTCCCTATAAAGATTAACTAAAATGCATATATCTTTGTTATTTGATTTTCACGAGTAAAACTAGTAAATTATTTTATGTGGGCTATTTTCACACTTTATTTTCATTTAGAAATAAAAATAAAATTTAAATATTATGCTGCATCCATGAATCCTGTGCTCTGGATTTGGTTGTATCTGATACACATACCCTAACCATGCAACGTAGGCATTTATATTGTGCAATCATTTCCTGCCAAAGAATGTACATGATTTTAAAATCAATTCATGCCCTTCCATCCTACAGCTGAAAAAGGTAAATTGCATCAACATTTTTTCATACATCCATACTAGATGCAATAGCTCCCTGATACCTATATCAGGTCTGCAGGTTGCCATATTCCATACAGTGTGTAAAGCTTGATACCAAAAAATAAATAAAATTACATAGTAAAAAATCCCAGACTCCAGTATTTGAGTTTTGAATGACCACTAATTCCACTTTGCAACAGAAGGAAAAAAAACACCAACAACATTTTGAATACCATTCCCAGAGAGCCAATACGGTGGACTTTGGTGATGGGCAACAACAATGATGCATACTCTATACTATTAAATAAATAACAAGCCTTACTGACAAACTTTTTAGCAGATAAATAGATAAAAATATCAAAATAAATGGGCCTTTAACTGTTAAGGCAAACTAAGACTTGATGTTAGTAACTAATAATCTCAAGCGTTCCATACCTGTCTGAAGGAGAAGTCTCCAACTGCACAATATTCAAGTCAGTAGCACCTTTCTGAATTCCAGAGTCACCAGAGAAAAGATCTGGTTGCAAAAAGGTACCAAACTCCATTTGTTTTGAATCATCAATCAAGTTCATGGAATTTATTTCTGAAGTGTGTCCATTTGAAAGTGTATTGCCAGTGCCCATTTGTGACCAAGAACTTAAGAGAGGATCTGGTTTATCTTGTGAACTGGTAAAATCTTGCCAAATGTCTGAAGAATCATCTGTGTCGTTGATTTCCTCAGCAACATTCAACATGTTAGTATTGCTGGTCTGCCATAGCTCATTGCCCATCCAGTCATTCTTGAACTCCCATCATTAGCTCCACTGCTGCTGACAAAATTCTGTGTCATGTTAGATGCTCTTGAGTTGCTGGTATTCCATATATCATCTTCAATCCAATTGTTGCCAATGGATGATGAAAGCCGGTCTGGATTATTTTCATTTTTTCCACTATTTCCTTGGTCTATGTCAGGAGCATCAATTTTGTTGGTTTTCTCAGCATTGTTTAGTGCATTTGTGTTGCTAGTCTGCCATAGATCATCTCCCATCCAGTCATCTTTAAGTTCTTCATAATTTGCTTTGTTGTTGCCTTCGAAATGCTCGGTTTTGTCAAATACTTCAGAATTGTTGGTATTCCATACATCATCTTGAACCCAATTGTTCGCAACAGATGAAAGCTGATCTGGATGATTCTCTCTTCTATCTCCTCTGTTAATGTCAATTTTATCTATGTCAGAATCATCAATCCCATTATTTTTCTTCGCACTGTTTAATACCTTTATGTTGCTCATCTGCAATAGATCATTCCCCATCCAGTCATTCTTAGATTCACTGTCATTGCCTTTGCTGCTGCTTTCAAAATCCTCTGTCTTGTTAGATACTTTGTCGGTACTCCATGTATCAATTTGAATCCAATCGTTGGCAGATGTAGACTGATCTGGATTATTTTCAGTCTTTCCACTTCTACTCTGGTTAATCTCAAATTTTATATCACTTCCAGAATCAAATGTGGCAGGTGCCTCTGCTGGTCTAGAAGAATTCATTGTAGATGAAACCATAAAAGGGTCAACTGGTTTCATGTCTACAGGAAGAGCTCCAGAACAAGCAGATTGAAAATCTGCCTCCCAAGAAGATGGGTCACCAAACTCATCACCTGCAGCATCTGCTGAATTCACAGTCTTGTCTGAAGTCTGAATGTCTCTAAACATGCTAAGGCTCTCCTTAGCAGAAGAAACATGACCTTTTTCACCTACACTCTGCTCGCTTGGCATGGAAGACTGTGTGCTTTCAAACATAGTGAGGCCCTCCTGAGCAGATGGTACTTGGGTTCCTGCACCTTCTGTCAGTTTGCTTATTGAGGTCTCCACAGAAACATCGAAAACCATTTCTGACCTTGAATCAGAGAAAAAGTTATCCAGATCAACTCCTGTCAAGTTCAATGAAGGCTCACTCAGACTTGGTGCTTTGTTCACAGAGATATTTTGAATATCCTCCAATTCCGACCATGTCAACTCTAAATTTAAAAGATCAGACAACAAAACCACCCCGTCCCTCGGTGTACTCTTGTGTCCAGATGAATCACTTGTTGCCGTGCCCAATGTAACAACCTCCTGTAAAATAACAGAAATGGTTACCGTCATATTACAATTCATCACGGAATATGATTTGCCAAAAAAAAACTGCATTTGGAGATTGAGGTTCTTACTAAGTGGTTATGAAAATTTGGTTTTATTTTATTTTATTTGAAGTGGCATTCATCATTTTATTGTGAAAGCACACAAGATGTGCAAAGAGTATGAGATAGGAAAAAGAAAGCATCCAAGGGATGTGTTGCAACAAGAAGGGCTAGCTGAAAGAAGCCAAAGGAAAAAGCTAGAAAAGACCAGAAAAGGGAAATGACGGTGGCCCAAATGGTAGACAGTGTGACTCACTTAAATGTCTCTCTCTAGTTAGACCACCTGCTACCTGGTAGCTCCTTCTTGAGATGATTGGAAGCTGCACTGAGGAGGAGAAGTTTCCAACCACCTTCCTTTGAAGTTAACAATCATCATGAGGAGCTTCTGATCAAAAAGACCCATTAGGTGAAAGACTCAAATCAACAAAGATTGCACCATATTTGCAACTCAACAAACTATGCCACTTCCCAAAACTCAAGTACATAATGCAGAAGAAAATAACCCAATTTCCTTATCGTTGAAGACCCAGTAAGTTTATCAGGACCATTGCAGGAATCATATATAATTGTATATAAGACAATACATGTGTATGCATATATATTGCCAATTGGACATTTCAAACACTGGATTGGCAACCTAAAAATGGTCATACGAAAAACCTAATTCACTATAGTCAGAACTGAAGACAAAGGTACAGATCAGCTAATCAGTTCAATAATGTTCATCCACAGCAAGGTAGACTCTCCGAGCAATCAGGATCACCAGATAGTTGCAACAGTTGACCAATCTAAGTCTAGATTCCATGGACAAATTCTTCACGGTTTCTGTAGGGAATTTTCTTGTACAATGAGATGTGGCATGTTAATAGGCCCATTGTCTGATCAACATAATGGAGGGCTGTGGATGCTCCAACGTATAAGAAATGAATTCCATCAGACATTGCTAACTGGATCTAAGATCACGACTGTGAGCCATTGCCAGAGCCTGTTATATTGACAGCTACAACTATGACCTTAAATCATACAGATAGCATTGTTCAATGGACCTGACTTTTGGTACATTGAACATCTATAACATTCTATATGTTGGTGGACATGGGCCCTACCAACATGCCATGTCTCCTTGAATGATAAAATTCTCCACTGAAACTATGCAGAATGTTCTCCGAATTATCAATACCCAGGTTTGGTCATTCGGTTTATAATACATGTACTGTCGTATTTTGGGAAACAAACAATGTTCTACATATTTCTCAAAAGATTATGCTCCATTCACATATTTCTATTGAAACCATAAAAACACATATAATATAAGTATTTTACTGTATTCATCGTAATTTTTAACATATGTTGGCATATATTGAAGCCATTCAAATTAAATGTAGAGAAATATTTGTAATTTGGCATATGAATTTTTTCAATGCTCAACGTCTAAAAGCATTTTTCAATGTGTATAAAACTATAAATCAAGTTATATAGTACAATATCTTGTTTCATGCCAAGTGACTTTCATCCCCACCTGAATAAAAGAAAATCAAAGTCCAGTTGAAAAATGCCAACCAACACTAATTCCAACATTTATTACATGTTTTTCAAAAAAAAAAATTGTATGGAGCGTTCCTTTACTAAGGATCTTCTTGGATTGGAACAAAGTGGGAAAAAATATAGGGGATTCTCCTAGAGTAACGATTTGGTAATTTCTGAAATTCCGTTACTAGAAGTATGCACGACTTAGAAGGGGGTGAATAGGTCGGTTTCAATTTTAGTTCCCTTTTAAAAATAAATCAGATTTAACAATATGTGCAGCAGAATAAACGTGTGTGCAAGTGATAAACAAATGAATCAAATCATTAAAGCAAACCACACATGCACAACGATATATAGTGGTTCCGTTCGCCTGAACCTACATCCATTGTTGGACTCACCCTCTCTAGGACTATCCCAAATATACTATGTACGGGTCTCACACCCAAATAGTATAACCTAGTTTTTTATAGAGGTTCAACCCAATCGGTCTAATCCTCTACACCTATGTTTTAGAGTGGTTCGAACACACTGTTCTAATCCACTTTAAAATGTTTGAAATAAAACAAAGAAGAAATACTTGCCTTGAGGCCTTGACCGTTTTCCTTTAAGCTCTTTCTTCTTTACTGAATTTGTGTGCTCATTTCCATTAGTTTAGCTCCATCAAAATGACTATCGGCACAGCAGTATAGGACAAGGGTATGACTGGTTTTATAGTCCTATATGAACACCTTACTCTTCATCAGGATTGGGGTATTGATTACCCAAACATTCACTAAGGAAATGATGATGAAGGTGTCTAAAGGGAAGGCCGAATGATCACTCACTGGTAATCTGTTCCTAAGTTCTTTCTGTGTGTATTTGGTGCCCTAAAACAAAAGACTTACTGTTATTTTATAAACAGATTAAGATCTGCAGTAAGTCACGCCTGCGAGGCCTCGCTGCTTCTGATGAGGCCTCGCCAGTAATTTCTGGAAAGACAGCACACATGTGCAGTGTCACCTATCCAGACAGATCAACCAGACACCAATCAGATATCAGCCACCTCATCTCCACCGTGCATGACTTGCAAATCATTTATATTAGCCATTAATCAAGGACTCGATGGGAATATTGCAAGGTGGATTACAAATCATGGAGGAGCCTTTCCATACTTGTTATAGACAGCTCTCCAAGGATATTCAAATTCAAACTTAAGAGAGGTAGCAACCCATGTGGATAATTTTATTTACCATAATAAGCTTCCAATAAATTTACCATAATTACCTCTCAATTAAAGAGTCACAGCTTTTAATTTTCTAAAATTGTAAGAGACAGAGCCAGCTCGACACAGGATCAGTTGCACTCAGCTCAGCATAACTGGTTGCGAGGCCTTGGTAGATTGCACGAGGCCTCGAGGCTGAAAGTCACTTATTATCTTATTTTTCCAATTGACTTCTAAGGTATTTGACTTAGCCTAACGTCTCCTACGGTCCACTTACCTGTGTGCCAATACCGTATTTGGTGTAGACACTTCAACTTCATAATAGATCTTCTTATACATCCAAGGCAAGTCCAACTGAGTCACGTAATTGACAATAAGGGTGACTCGGACAAACCGGGCGCTTACAATTTCTTGTTGGCAGAAACCATACAAAGATATCTTTCAAAAAAAAATATCATAGAGAGTTGATGTCATGCTGTGTTACTACTTTCCCTACTTGAGAAAGATAGTTTATATCATCTCTGTACTAGGAACAATTTCCAGTTCTTTTTACTAAAACTTTTCTACTGCTGTAAACCCCTGCGCCTTCCCTTAGAACTTTCCCCCGATCCAAATGCAGCTGAAGACTCATTATTGAGACTGGCCCTCACATGGATACTCGGCACCATGATGTCATCAAAATATAAAAGGCCAAAATCACAAGGCTACGAAAATGGCCGATGCAGAACTTCATCCACAACCCCTATAAAACCCAAAACATTTCTCTAAACTATGTGGAGTCCAATACTCAATTAAGGAGCAATCTCAGTGTTGAGTCTCAGGAAGAATTCTCAGTCTTGTTACTGCAACTCTTTCCCAAATGAACATTTCCAGCAAATTGCAGTTGTTTTCGATAGATAGATTGATATAACACTAAAAAACCATCAATTTCCAAGTTCACAGTAGGAAAAAAAAAAAAAAAGAGGAGGGAGAAGAAAGGAAGCTCACAGATCCATCGGCTTGGAGAGATTCGAGCAAGCAACGATATGCGGAGGTGGAATTGAAGGAGATGGGCGGAGCGGGGGCTCCTGGACTCTGCTGCTGGACCCCACAGTAGATACAGACCATGGATTGCAAGCCTCTTAGGAGCCTTCCATGGCATTGTTTGCATCTGAGATATGGAGGGGAAGGATCGGAAGAAGCGATCAATTCTTGCAGGGAAGGGAAGGAGACCGATGGACCGTCCGGATCGTAGGAAGAAAGGCCCGCGGCTTTTCGGAACTGGGTCTGGATTTCTCGGAGGATGGATGCTGATACATCCTCCGCCATTGATGGATTCTCTCTCTCTCTCGCTCTGTGAGAGTGAAGTTTACCGCTTGATGGCGGTCCAGGAGTTCCTAGAGTATTTGAGAACCTTTTCAGTTCCCCGTTAAGAACCGCTTTGGATCCAGAGAAATTACCTACTAAAATGTCCCAAACTTTTAATGATATAAATTGAAAAATTGTTGAATTATTTTCACTAAATAATGCAAATTTTCCATCTTCTTCTCACATGAGCTTATCTCATTAATTGAAATTATATCTGATATAGATATATTTTAAATTAATTTTGAGTTATAACATTGATAATTTACTTTGAAACTTACGACTTTTCAATTTTATTTAATTTAGTAAATCACTATAAAAGTTATATCAAATATTCATCTTCTTGTACTAGGGCCTGCCCATATAAATTTGCTACTCATCATTGGAATAAACTAGGCTCAGGTGATTCGTGCACAAACACACTTGTCTTGAATTACAAAGTGAATAATAATAATATTATAATAACTATTATTATTGTTACTTTAAACTCATATTTTAAATTTGAGAGTTGAGAGACATAGTCATAAAAAGACATCTCTTGTTATCTTTAATTGATTTTTTAAGTTCTCCGTAATTTTCAGTATAAAAAAAAATATATCATTTAACAGTATCATTTTTGTCATTGAATTTCATTAAATCTATTAGTATTTTAAGATTAATTTTTGAAAGACATTTTTAAATACAACTTGTTAAGGAGCCAATCAATTATTTAGTAGCATATTTATATATGGTTTTATTCTGTGCATCAATATGCACTTATTATTTGTGAGAATAAGAACATTTGCATTATAAGAATCACTAAATTTTCATATACGGCGTAGGTCGTTGCCTAAGGACCCCAGACAGAAAGGCCCCCCACACACTTAAACTCTATAATATACTAGTCACAGTCCCTAAAATCTCACTCCGCCTAGGGTCTAGGGGATCTCAGAGCCGGCCCTGTATTTAAGAGTTGATACTTATTTTTTATTGAAAATATTATATTATATGTATAGTATAAAGAGATTTAGTGTTTGTAAATATTCACAGACTTAAATAAAAGTGGATTGTGGTCTAATTTTTTACGGTTGCAGTTTAACTCTTAGTTGCAAATTTTAGTTAAATTTAAAAGTTTGATTGATTTTTTTGATATAAGTATTTGTCAAAATATGAATATTAAAAACTTCGATAGATCTTTTGAAAGTACTTTAAACGATATTTTTTTTTTGGTTTGACCAAATTTTGGTCATATCTAAAAATTTAGACCAAATTTTGGTAAAATTTAAATATTTTGATGATTTTATATATTTATAAATTCTCATCAATAGACCAAAATATTGATCAAAACTTTTAATCCCTCTAAGAATATTAAAAATTGACTTTTTTGTCAAATTTATAACTAAGGAAAAATGCACAATCAACTAAGATATTATTTAAATGTTTTTAATACCATATTTATGTGTGTTTTTTTTTTAAAGAAGAACTCTAGTTGGATGCTATTTGAATATAAATAGAATTCTAATATTTAAAAATATAATTCAAACACACCACATTTAAGTAAAATTAATTAAACTTGTACTCTATATGTATAATAATAGATTTACAATTTCAATATATCAACATAAATTATTATTTAATATATAAGATATTATAATCTAATAAAGTATTTTATGTATTAAAAAGTTTTGGTTAGTCTTTAATTTAAATATATAAAAAAAATCTATATATAATTAAAAACATGTTTATCCTAATTTTAATTTGTGCTTCTTCTATTATTAATTGACTCAACTTTGATAACATAATAATAATAATAATAATAATTTCTTAACAATATACTTGATGCTCCATTCAGAGAGATGATACAATACTATGTCTCTTATCATTAAAAAGAGCTGTTTTTTATCATTATCTCAAGATTTATATTCGCTTAAAAGTAACTTAAATACAAAAGTCCATGTGCACCACGTTTGTCCGTGCTCCCGCAGTGTATACAGCTGGTCCAAGCCTCGGCCTTTTTTCGTCCCATTTTTTCACGACGGATTACTGAAACTGGTCTTGATCCCGCTCTCGTTTTTCTCGATCCCTCCTCTTAGCTTTCGCAGGCGAACAGAGAAACGACAATTCGAGCTTTCTTCAGGTACGGTCTGACCTTCCACATTCAAGATCTTGTTAGGCATTTGCTTCTTCTCAGTAATACCTCCTTCAAAAACCCTAGATTTCGATTCAATTTCCTCATATCCTCAAATTCCATTGGATTATGATTCGCATCGAAATCCGAATCGGATTTCTGATTAATTATCATCCATAGATTTGCATCTTTTCCACATCATAAGTGGAACTCACATAATGATCTGTACAAAACATCAGGATTGAAAGTTCTAGCATTTACTTGATCTACCATTTGTTGTGATATAATTCATTTTTTTAATGGTTCGCGTTTCCCAGGAATCTCTATTAAAAGGGCTGTTTTTTAACAGCCAGTAATGCATTTGATATCTATCAAGTTAGCGATTGAGTACCTTTTTTTTTGGACAGAAGGGATGCCGCCCCTGCATTTTCATCATTCGCATGGTGACAATGTAAAAAAAGTTTATCAAAAAATAGGTTATTCCAATCATTTTTCCTTATTATTTGATTCCAAGAGTGGATAAAAAGGGCTCTGTTTACTTTGTTATTTTTTGGGTGAAAAGTTTTGGTTTTCTTTTGTGTATTTTTACAAGGGCTTATTTGGGTACTTGGTGACAATTGCCAAAATTTCTTTGGCAATGAAAAATAGCTTCCTATGATCATAAGGGTGAAGTGTGAAGATTAACAACTTACCAATTGGATGGCAAATTTTACATGGAAAATAAATCTCTGGCCCTACTCTCAGGTTATGTTTGTCTTGCAAAATACTAATGGAAATATTTTTTAAGTTTCCATTTTTCCTGTGGAGGTGCCCTCACTCCAAACCCGTTTCCTCCCCTTTTGAGCTAAGTTGCATCAGTACAGGTGTGAGGTGTTGGACTCAAGAAACCAAAAAATGGGACTTGGGGACTCAACACCATATTCAAATAATTAAAATCATTGTAAATGAATATAATGCTAAAAATAGCACTCATAGCATATTTAGGTCACAAGAGGAGAAAGGTGTATTACTATTATAGGCATCTTGGAAAACAATGTTAAAAAATACTGGAATAGTCTATGAAGAATCCAAGGACATGATAGATTGTGACTGACAAGGGATATGACTTACAATGAGGTAGAATTGAGGGTAGAACATAGAAAGCCAATCCCAGGTAGATGGGAAGTGGCTTTGATAAGAGCTTCGGTTGTAATAGGATTCATTCAGAATTCTGTCCTAACAAGATTCTATCAATTGGGGTGGGGGGTGCAGGTATGGTTTAGTCACTAATTTTCTACCTCAGACTAATTTTTGGCAGTAGATTCATTCAGGACTTCTGTCCTAACAAGATTCTATCGATCCAAACATAACCCTGGACTTTATCGTGTAGATTCCTTGTGGCTCCTTAACCCAAATACTTGTCAGGAAATATCCTGGCAAGCTTTTATAGATAAACATATACACATCAGACTTCCACCTAACCTTCTGTTCTTTTATTCCAGATTCCCTTAGAATTAATTTCAACAGCAAACAGGCCAGAATTTGCATCAATTGCCCCTTTCTTTCGTTAATAGACTATTTTTTGAGGAAAGCTTCTTGTGAGCCTCCCCTCTCGCTCTCATTTCACTACTCTCTTTCATTATTTTACTGAGCTTTCTTAAAAGGAAAGTTCTTATTTTGTTTATTTTTTGTTTGTTCAAGATCTTCTTATTAATTTATTTTGTTGGGCAGCTGTCAGAAATCTAATGGCTACAATCGACGAGCCACTGTATCCAATTGCCATCTTAATAGATGAACTAAAGAATGAAGACATTCAGCTGCGACTGAACTCCATCCGCAGACTTTCAACGATTGCACGCGCCCTTGGTGAGGAAAGAACCAGAAAAGAACTGATTCCTTTTCTCAGTGAGAACAATGATGATGATGATGAGGTACTTCTTGCAATGGCTGAAGAATTGGGGGTATTTATTCCATATGTTGGGGGAGTAGAACATGCTCATGTTTTGCTTCCTCCTTTGGAAACTCTATGCACTGTAGAGGAAACATGTGTGAGGGACAAAGCTGTGGAATCATTGTGCCGAATTGGAGCCCAGATGAAGGAAAGTGATTTAGTAGACTGGTTTGTTCCGTTAGCCAAGGTAATAATATTGTACATTGTTCACTTGGGTCATTAGTTTTGCGTTATCTTAGCAGTTGATTGATTCATAGTTGTTTATTCTCGTATTACTGCAGTATGATTTGATGATGATTAGCAAAGTGTGATTCCTATATGGGATTTCGCCATATTGTGGGAAGTTGTATGCTTGAAAGGTGGAAGAATGCTACCTCTTTACTGAAGAAGGAAAAATAGTAGAGGAGAAAAAAATAAGAATTGATGCATTACAACAAGCATATTATTTGGGACATTTGGATTAAATGCACTATTTTCTATGCTCATCACCCCTAACATTCTTCATTCATATCTATAGTTGCAACTAAAAGGTTTTGTAAAATCATATGGACATTATCGTTATATGCATTCTCTATTTGAGACCACCATTTGTCGTCATTGTCAGTTTGTCACCATCATCTTCGTCTTCATCATCATCATCTTAATGCCATATTTCATGTACATGTTATTGTGCATCTCCTAATGAGGATGGACTGGATGACAAATTCTCTGGGCTTATTGCCTACACTCACTCTCTTTTGGTCGGGCTTGAGCCTGCCTCTGAAAGAACAATAACAAGTAGCAAATTCAATAGCTGTTTTTTTTTTCCAAAAAGGAAAAATGCTAAATTTTCATATTTGTCCATAATGGGTTGATAACAAAGGGAAAACAGTTTTTTTATTTGAATATTGTGGATACTCTCTCTCTCTCTCTTTCTCTCTCATTGTATTTTTTCTTACCCATGATATTGCTGTTTATATAGCTAATTGATATCTAAGACCTCTCTCTCTCATTGTATTTTTTTTCTTACCCGTGATATTGCTGTTTATATAGCTAATTGATATCTTAGACCTGTGGCTTTTAAGTTTCGTCTTGTCAGCTTTTCATACCACATTAGATTGCAATGTTATTTCTTTTCTTTTTTTCTCAGTTTTATTCAGATTTTTCAACTCCACTGGATGAGTTGTTTATAAATGGTTTTTACATCTGATGGTTTTTTTCTAGTAGATCTCTCTTTACAAATTTTAGTTTTGCACTTCAGAGACTTGCTGCTGGTGAGTGGTTTACTGCTCGAGTTTCATCTTGTGGACTGTTTCATATTGCGTATCCAAGTGCACCTGATCAATTGAAAACAGAACTTCGGTCCATATACAGTCAGTTGTGTCAAGATGATATGCCTATGGTGAGAAGATCTGCTGCATCAAATTTGGGAAAATTTGCTGCTACAGTTGAGCCAAGTCATTTGAAGACTGATATCATGTCGATTTTTGAGGATCTTACACAAGATGGTAAATATTGTTGGATATAATACTGTCTGAATGTGAGCTTATATGCTTGATGATTTGTTATCTTTTCAACTTCTATGAATGCATCTAAAACAAAAGAACTACTGCCTTTGTAATTATGCTAATTTTTTTTGTTTATATATTTTCTGAGAATTGTTAAGAAATTCTGTTAAGCAGAAGAGAAGAATGTTGGGACAAGTTGATGGGCAAATACGACAAAATTTTGAAAACTTTGCTGTCTAAATAATCTGTCAATCCCTGCTTGCAAAGTAGTTTCATTGTGTGCTGGTCTTAATCCCTTGTAAAGTTGTTGACAGATACAATGAATTCTAGAGAATAACTTGTTTATTCTTGGAGATTAGCAGCACATAATGCAATTTATCCTCCAAAACTATGAATTCCACTCCAATAGTCAACACAACAGCAGAAATCCAAGGTGAAGTTCCTTGTTGTATGTTTTTCTTTTTGAAAATTAACTGCGTTAAATAAAAAGAGAAAAATACAAAAAAGATGGAGACCGAGAGAAGTTCCTTGTTGTATGTTGTTCCAAGATTCTCTACTACGGACATCTCTAGAGCATGGAAGGAATGCATTGGCTTGTTGTAGTTTTTGGTTTCTCTATTTGTGATGCCCTGGGTGTGTAACCTAGTGTTTTGGTTTGGTGTCTTTATTTCCCCTTCCTCTTTGGGCCCCTGTTTGTCTGAGGATTTTTTGTTATCCGATGGTCCAATTTACAAATGGATGACTTGGATGATGTAAATCTGGATTGGGCCAAACACTAGAACCTTCTGCTGGTTTAGTGTATGATCTTGGTCAGCAATAGGTGGATTTGTCTCTTATTACTAGTTAGATATGTTATGAAGGAGGCTAAAGATTATCATCCAGCCATATTAAGGTGATAACTGGATTCTAATGCTTTGTTCTTTGTTGGTGCTCCCGAGATCCTAACTCAATGGTTTCTTCAATTGTCACATTAGGACACCTAGCAGAACTTCTCACAAGGACATACAAGGAGGTGAGTGGCCATTGACCATAGAAAATTGAAAGAAAGGATTTCCAAGCTATACTTGGCCCTTGAGGTCATTAATGATTATTCTCCATTTCGATGTGTGAACCCATTGAAGTCAAAGTGCTGATTCCCTTGTCGTTAACTTTTTCAGAAAAAGGTGTGCCGAGCTTGTTGGAGAAATTGAAGGATCCATGATTGAGAATCACTGTCTTGCATTTTACTTCATTTGGATTTTCTAGAGAATGCTTGTTCGAGGGAACCTTTTTTCAGAAGGATAAAAAGTTGCATTTGAAAGGAAAAATCAGTTTTACCAGTTAAACCAGTTCCCAACATAAGTTGAACTCCTTTAAAAAAAGAAAAAGAACCAAATGGGTTGTTTGTGGTTTTACTGGGGAAAATGCATTCCACCACATCTAAACAGGGCCTAAATGGTAAATTGTTCCCTCACTAAATCAAGTACTTGAAGGGATATTATGTTGCATGGTTATGTCAATTATGTAATGCCTTATTGAATGCATACCCGAATGGTAATCATAGTTCGTGTTCAACTGGTTGTGTCTCAAAGTGCGTCCTGGCCTAAATGTGAATGGACCTGTATTTAACTAAGAGACAAAAGGGCTTCATCAATTTGTGCTATGTGCTTTTTGTATTATACCTTTTTTTTTCCAACTTTCTTTTGTATGATCTCATGCTTGCAGTCATCTATTCTGGCTTTTATCAGTTTGACAATTAAAACTACTGCATTCCAGATCAGGATTCTGTGCGATTATTGGCTGTTGAGGGTTGTGCAGCGCTTGGGAAATTGTTGGAGCCCCAGGACTGTGTGGCACACATCCTTCCTGTCATCGTTAGCTTTTCTCAGGTGGGCCTTTCGAAAGATGTACTTCTTTTCAATCTGCTTAACTATGTATTGGTTTACAGTTTTCATGGTTCCTCCATTTGGTTGCTGCCAGAAGGTCCATGTAACATAAGTGCAATGTTCAACTACATCCAGTTGTACCATAATAGTAGTCTAGCCTGTAGTGTCATTTACCCTCCTATACGCATGTTTGGGCTTTGAATTGCAAAATACCCAACAGTGATTGCATATCACTTACATTTCAGTTTGAGTTAATGATCATAACTGTTGAATCATTAATGATCTTTTTCCATAACTATTGAATCAGGAGTAATTTGAACAGTTGGATTCACTTTTCCTGCTGTTTATTTTGGAGGGATATGATGAGATGATTTTGATCACCAGATCTTGATATTTTACTACAATCTATGCGAACTCTTCACATCCAACCCTTAATAACACACATAAATTTGCCTAAGTAGGCCCTACAAGGTGGAGTATTGTGATTCAACTGGTTAGATGTGATTATTTCTGAATTCTGATAACAAATATGTAAAAGCAAGACTTCAAAATGTACAAGATAGTGACCCATTGTTGGACACCTGAAAGTCTAAGCAATTGATCATGGTTTGAAGATAGGTATTTTAAAAAAACTTAAAATTGTATTAATTATCTAATTGACTAAGAGGCCGTTTGCCAAAGAGGAAATACTCAAGAGAGTGGATAAATTTGGATGAAATTAGCCCACTTCTGGCGGTTTGTGGTTCATTTGTATTTCCATCTGAATGTTAGCTTTTCTTGGGTCCCATAATGGAAAGTGGATCTTTGCTATTCCTTGCTGGTAGCTGTGAAATGGATGTCCAATTTCCAAATGTGCTTTCTGAACTCAAATTTCCAAATGTGCTTTCTTCACCTTCTGGAAATTGCCCTTATCAAAACCATGGAGATATGCCATGATGCAAGGACATGTTTATTGAAGAAGAAAGAGAGAGAACGGCTTGTTGAAGAATTGGAATTGAAAGTGTACAGCATACCTGGAGGGGAAAGGGAAGATCTTCATTAGTCTGCAACTCATGTGGACAGTATGGTATGGATGGATGTAGAGATAGATAGATAGAACTTAGAAACACATAATCACACACACACAGACAGATAGTAGAGAGAGAGATTGATAGAACTTAAAAACACATAATCACTTGTGACATTTCATCATCTGGTGCATGTAAATCATATTTTCATGTCATTCAGTTTCTACCAACTTCCATTAATTCAGAAAAGCTCCATTAAAAAAAAAAAAAAAACCCACAAGCCCAGAGGAGCTAACTTATGATATTTTATCATCTGGTGCTGATTCCATGATTTGTTAAGTATTCTATGGATGCATGAATTTATCTTCTCAGAATGATAGAGAAGGTTTTCAGAATAATAAAATCTAAGTCTTTGATTTTCTTCAATAGGACAAATCTTGGCGTGTTCGTTATATGGTTGCAAATCAGTTATATGAGCTATGTGAGGCTGTTGGTCCTGAGCCCACCAGGTACTTTTGTATAGTTTCTTTCTTTTGCTTAATTTCTTCCACAGGTGCGTTGTATTTATCAAGTCTAAGTCTTTTCTGAACGGTTCCTTGTGGTGTTTTTCTGGCATTTTAAAGATTAACCTAGGGAAACCTATATATTAAAGTCCATTAAGAAAAGAAACGTATATGTTAAAGCATTAAACTAAAGTAGAATTCATTTATGACTGTTTTCTTTCTTTGGATATGTCTAATTAATTGTGGTTGATTGGAATATTCTTAAGAGCGGACTTGGTCCCTGCATATGTGCGGCTACTTCGTGATAACGAGGCTGAAGTACGTATAGCAGCTGCAGGAAAAGTTACAAAGTTTTGCCGTATCTTGAATCCACAACTTGCAATTCAACACATTCTTCCCTGCGTGAAGGTATTCATATTTTGTTACATGTACTGAAAGTTCTTTATAGTTTCCTTATCATGTTTAGGTTTAATTCCAGGACATGTGGTAGGCTATATATAAATTGTCTAAATTTATGTTGTTTTGTGTAAACCTGCTTGACAAACTTCGTAACTGGAGCTGTAAAATAATGGCTACATTTTTGCAGGAATTATCATCAGATTCTTCACAGCATGTTCGCTCTGCATTGGCCTCAGTAATAATGGGAATGGCACCAGTCTTAGGCAAGGTTAGAACAGCAAGGCCCTGGTGAAAAAGATGATTTAGTCTTTATCTTTATGTGCATAGATCATGATCAGAACAATCCATAAGAAAGAGGCTTTAATTTTTCTAGTACAGTTTGAGGCTTGATTATCAACACCATGTGGATTTTAAACATATTCATTGATTTCACTTCTGCATGGGTATGGTGAGCTGAGATTTTGTAGTATGATACAAAAATTGCAGTTGTGCCATGTCACTTTCTGGTGTCAACACCCATTGCAATGCCAGGAAAAGTTGTTAGCCAAATAGGATGCATCAGTAGTAATGTCCATTGATTTCTAAAAGCTAAATTAACTTTGCACAGGTTGAATTATTCTCTTTATATTTGTTGGATTTCTTTTTGCTTTACATCATAAGTAGTTGTATGGACTATTTATATAGTCCCAGTTGAAGTTTCTGTTTGTATATTGGTGTTCTCAGTCAGTGATTTCTTTTTTCACTGTTACAAATTTATTATTCATGAGTTATACAGTGCCATATTAGAGGGATATACTGAGCAAGTATACAAAAGGAATTCTTTAACAGGAAAGTCCTCCCAATTGCATATAGCCTACAAAAGCACCCTCCCTATTTACACCAGTCTTTGCCAGATAATTCACCATAATGTTTGCTGATATCATTTAATGTGTTGAATGTGACTCACTCTGGACTCGTTACTTCCAAGTTGGAGTTGTATTGTACATGGTCTGTTAAAGTCATTTATTTAACTTGATTGTATTTGCCAATTTCAATGTTGTTTGAATCTAAATTTATGCTCGGAGTTACATCTATATTGATGTTTATATTATTTGATGAATTTCTATCTTCTTTCAATGAAATCCTTCTTTTCATTGTAACTTGCCTGCTTATATTCTAACTGATATTTTGTGGACTTCGTTGCAGGATGCAACGATAGAACAACTACTTCCAATTTTTCTCTCCCTTTTGAAAGATGAATTCCCTGACGTTCGGCTTAATATTATTAGCAAGCTTGATCAAGTCAATCAGGTTTAGAAAAAAAAATTCATCCTCATTTACTACAGTTTTAATGCGATTTTTCGTTATTCACAACTACAAGTGTGTGTGTGTGTGTGCGCATGTGGACGCACACGTGTGTCTCTCTATTCGTGTGCATGTGTTTTCCCCTAAGACCAACATAGCAAATAACTGAGTTTCATTGTTGGCTAAATGGGGCCCATCATGGCATTTGAACCCCTTCCTCCTTCATGCCCAGCTACCCCCTATGACACCTCACACCATTGATCTTTTGAACCGTAAAATACCACTTTGTTTATGCAATCAAGGTGATTTTTATAGCTCCTTTGCCCAAGCATAAATCTTTACATTGGACCCATCCCTATGGTCCCATGTGGGCCACACATAGGGTTGTGCACAAGTGGCTGCAATAAGTGGTCACATATATATATATATATATATATTTATATATATTTATTTATTTATATATTTTTTTTTTTGAGGTCTGGAGGTGTCCAGACGTCGCACCCGACTAGTCCTCCGGGGTGTGTGAAAACTCTCCTACCCGCACACACCACTTTATACATATTCCCATGGGAAGTGACCCTTCATTGGGGCTCCCATGGTTTGAACCCAAGACCTCCCTCTAGAGATCTTGCTCCCAAACCAATTGGGATAACCCCTTGGGGTTTGCAGACATACATATATAATAAAGATTTCCTACTATTGACAACTGGAAATCCCTTTCCTGATGTAGTATTGGATATCTGATAGATGCTAGTCATGTAGCCCGAGGCTGCTTTTGGATGAGGGGAAAGTAGAGGAATGCAGGGGGGTTTCCTTTCTTCCCCTGTTTGGTATTTACTAATCAAGGAAAAGTGGGGGCTACTTTTTCCCCCATTTCTCCTCAAGTCTAAATTTGGTTTCTCTTGGAGAGGGAGGAGAAACCATGGCCCTCCTTCCATGCTCTTCTCTCTCCTTCATTTCCCCTCATACCTTTTCCGAAAAATACCAAACAAAACACAAGTGAATCCCAACAGGAGAATCCCCTACTAAAGGGAATCCCTTACCCACGGAAATCCCCTAATAAACTTTCTTCTCATTCAAATGCCGTTCAAATTCCAAACTCTGGTTTTGGCTTATTTTTGTCTTGCAAAGCTTGGTAAAGAAACCTTGACTTACAATCGTAAACTTGAGTGTGGAAATTTCAGTACTTCCAAGAGATACATTTATAGACCATGTGTCTTCCTATGCTATCTTCCTCACAGGTTATTGGCATTGATTTGCTGTCCCAATCGCTGCTACCAGCCATCGTGGAGCTTGCAGAAGATAGACATTGGAGGGTTCGGCTTGCAATTATTGAATATATACCTTTATTAGCGAGTCAGTTGGGTGTACGATTTTTTGATGATAAGCTTGGTGCTCTTTGCATGCAATGGCTGGAAGATAAGGTTAGTTTCCCTATCTAGTTTCCATAGGCTATGATCGGGAGATTCAAGAGATTCTTTTGCTGTATTTTCTTGTTTCTCAACATTTTGATTTTTTTAATAACAAATAATAGCTTTATTGATAATTATGATGGTGATAATGTCTCTCAGAGAAGTTAATTGTCTAATCTTGTTTCATGGTAAGTTATAGTTTGAGCTTGTATTGACCCGTTTAGTCCTTTTTTCTGACATTCTGTCACATATCAGAACACCAAGCTGGCACAGAAGTGATAGATAAAAAACAATGAAGGTGAAAATGATTTATTATATGTTATGACCTTTTTTGGGTGGTTAAAAGCAGCAATTCTATAGATATAGTTCAATAATTGAATGGCTGAGAGTATGCAAAGGAGAGGTCTTTTCGATTGACAATTTTATTAGATGGTGGGAGGGTTGTATGAAGGGGAAGACAAGGTAAAGAAGGATCAGAGAGAGGTGGGTCTCCCTAACAAGGGATGGTGGAGTTCAATGAAGATGAGACGGTTAGGGTAAAGTGCGGCTAGCTGGGTGAGGAGGTGTTTTGCAGGACATAGTCGGCCAACAAGTTACCATACTCAACATCACATTAAAAATTAAAAGAAGAAATCTAAAACTAACATGTGTCAGTATCCACGGTGAATAGAACTGAATAGGCGTCCTTGCTCTTTGGCTAGATAACAAACCATTCAAAAGAAGAAAAAAAAAGGTGCCACAGGAACATTATCATGCAATCCTACAAGGAGTACAATTTTTTTTTCCAACGAATAATTAACCTTCAAATATGTTGCAGGTTTACTCAATTCGTGATGCAGCTGCTAATAATTTGAAGCGTCTTGCGGAAGAATTTGGTCCAGAGTGGGCAATGCAACATATAATTCCCCAGGTATATGTTGACTTATTGGCTATAAACTTCACTTCTTATTTTTTTATTTTTATAGTTTTGCACACAATGTTGACCAGTCATATTTTATTTAGTTTTTAATTTATTTCTGATTTGTGTAAGTTTATGCACTACCCTTTCTTATTCTTACATTACTAGGAAAGGAAGGCAGGACTACCAAAGAGGAAGTCAAAAACTTACACGACTTCACTAATGAAGGCATAGGACACACATGAAAAATATATCAAAACACACCTTTCCAAAAAAAAAGTAAAATATCATACACATATCAAACCATAGAATGCTGATACCTTTTTCTTTATTATAACATGTATTTTATTTAATTTTTTTAAAAACATTATTTCTTAAATTATGCAACTTTCCATTTGCAGACCAAAGTCGACTATATTTCCCATTGTCGGCCTGCAATCAGTTATACTTGGGTCCTTTGAGAGGAAAGGAAGAAGTACTCGGGTTTTGAACACTGCACCTGCTGTTAATTTACTGATTCAATAAGCACCAGTTTTCGTTTTTTAATAGATCAAGTTTCTTAGCCATATTATGTTTCAAGGAGTAGCTATGTGACTAGTGCTAAAGGACACTGTTTTCAAATTTTCAGTTTTTACCCCACAATTACCATCATGCTATCATAAATGTTGGATAAATAGAAGGTTGAGAAGTATGCTTTACCTCTAAATCAGGATTGTATTGTTCTGTTGGATTATTCAGTTCTGCATAGAGTTAATTTTCTTAAAACTGGTCTTTTTCCTGTCTGCATTTCCTCACGTCTCTGAATTGCATTACTTCTCCTCAGGTGCTGGACATGATTAGCAACCCACACTACTTGTATCGTATGAACATTCTTTATGCCATTTCTCTACTTGCCCCAGTCATGGGCTCAGATATCACATGTCAAAAGCTATTGCCTGTGGTTGTTAATGCCTCAAAAGACAGGTATATAGAACCACCAATTGCCAAATATTAACTTGTCTTTTTACTTTTGCTGCTTGTTGATTTTTATCTGGATTCCATTTTTTCTGTAGGATACCCAACATCAAATTCAATGTGGCGAAAGTGTTGCAGGCCCTCATTCCCATAGTCAACCATTCTGTAAGTAGTGGTTTCAGTGGAACCCTCTAGATGACAGTGGGTTTGTTTCTGGCAGAGCTGTGTTTGGCCTTCTCTCTAAAAACTAGGGTTTTGATTCAGGCACCAGTGTTTTTTATAACAGCAGGCACCAGTATTTTTTATAACAGCGGGCACCAGTTTTTTTTTATAACAGCAGGCACCGTCTCTTGAGAAAATAAAAAGTTTATGGTTTTTTGTATTTCAGCCTTCTCCAAATTTGCTATTTCACTTTATTTTGATAGGCTAAAATTGGAAAGTTGCTCAATTTCTCGTTCTCTCATGAGTCAGTGCCTGGTGTTACAAAAAAAGGGGTTTCCAAATCAAAACCCAAATGAATGACCCTAAAATTCATTTACTTCAGCCTGTTATTTATGTTGCGAAATTGAGGACTTGGTAGCTATGGGCCAAACTGTAACAGCCTGTTCATTAGTTGGGTGAGAAATTCCGCTCCAACATGAACTATGGACCTGGAAACAAGTCCAACCTTGCTCATTGCCAGCTACAACTTCTAACATTTTCATACTTGTGCTGATGTTAATGGTGTCCCTAAATTTGGAATGCTTGGTATTTCCTGTGGTGCAGGTAGTGGAGCAGACAATCCGTCCTTGTTTGGTTGATCTCAGTGAGGATCCGGATGTAGATGTTAGATTTTTTGCAGGCCAAGCACTTCAAGCTTGTGACCAAATCATGATGTCAAGCTAGGCATAACTAGAATTTTTTTTTGTGTTAATATGGCGCCTTAAACACGTGCCTATCGACTGAAATCTCTGCGGACTGATGCTCTCCCATATTACGATATTTTTATCTTGTTTGATGCTTTCTTTTTTGTTTTCTTTTGTTTTGGTTTTCTCTGTCCTAATAACCTTAGAAACCCAAGAAATGAGTTAAAAAGTTAACTACCTTCCACATTGATAGATTTATACGCAAAATGCAAATATCTATTCATTCAGTTGGCTGACGGATGTACTGGGTGGGTGATGTTTCAGCTGAGGTTCCAAATCAATCTCGTACAGGTGTTTTTTGGCTTCTTGATTTCATCAAATGATAGTCATCTATTCTTTGTGCTTGTGAAGTGCCATATTTATTTCTCAGAAGAATATAATGTGTGTATAAATATATATAAGAAAATTTCTGCTGGGTTATATCTCATTTTGGTGAATGTATGTCCCAGGCAACCCACATCAACTTGGTACAATCACGATGTGAGCCCTCTTCATCATATCAGCTGCCCTTCACATATATATATAAGAAAATTTCTGCGGGGTTATATCTCATTTTGGTGAATGTATGTCCCAGGCAACCCACATCAACTTGGTACAATCACGATGTGAGCCCTCTTCATCATATCAGCTGCCCTTCACATATATATATATATATATATAAGAAAATTTCTGCTGGGTTATATCTCATTTTGGTGAATGTATGTCCCAGGCAACCCACATCAACTTGGTACAATCACGATGTGAGCCCTCTTCATCATATCAGCTGCCCTTCACATATCCTACTTAAAGGGATATGGAGAGGGCTTCTTTAATTGTGATTGGAGATGGTTTTCCTTGCATCCTGCATGCGCCTCCGTGTATGGGATAAAAGTCTTAGCCTACTGATACGTGCTTCTGATACGGCTGTATTGGTGCCGATACATTTTTCTCTGTTTTTATTTTTTTTCAAAAATTTCTAAAAGAAATAAGGGAAATTAAGAAAATTCTAAGATTCATTTTTATGTAATTTTTTTTCATTATTTTGTGGTCATTTTGAAGTTAAGAAATTGAAAAACATTTTGAGAAAAATATGGAAAAAATCTTAAAATTCCAAGAACATAGAAAATGAACTCTACTAGTTTTCTGCTAATTTTTTCCAAAAGAATGACCATT
The DNA here is from genome assembly GCA_022113865.1 of Chimonanthus praecox. Lineage (NCBI taxonomy): Eukaryota > Viridiplantae > Streptophyta > Magnoliopsida > Laurales > Calycanthaceae > Chimonanthus > Chimonanthus praecox. Next base: position 3,045,344 of record CM039095.1, on the reverse strand, counting down.
TTCTGTTTTTTTTATGTTGACTTTTAAATAATCTAAAATTCAATAATAGTGTAGAACTTATTTTTTATTTTTTGTTTCAATTTTCTTCGCATCACATGGCTCTCTTGAGTTCTCTTTTCAATGCCTCTGAAATCATTTTGATCGAAATTTGTATGACAGTTTTGGCTATTTCTCAATATGGAACCATGCATATCAATATTGGTCAAACCATGGTGGGCCCATTATGCATCGATGAGTAACAAGTGATATGTTGCAGCCCTTAAATTTTTGGAGGCGTATCCAGTATTTTTCCTATGGTCTATGTGGGTGTGTGAAAGGCAAGTGCAGATATAAAAACTGCTATGGTATCAATGACAACAGTCAGTGTTGGTATCGATTTTTTTGTTCTTCCAATTAGAAAGTGGTTTTCATAGTGAATGGAGGGGGTTGATTTCTCATCCCATGGGTTGAATCCCCAGAGTTCAGGGCCCGGTTTTTTATCAAGTGATGCCAGGAAAACAAGGACCAAAGTTGCATGAGATAGCCTGGCTGGCTGAGTTTATGGCAAAGTTCGAAACATCAGTTGATATAATACATATTGGTCGACTACTAGATTAGAGATGGACATCATATACAGTTCAATATGATCATATACCAGCTGATATTCAATACATTTCACCTGATGTACCGGTTAACGACAGGCATTTAAGGATATTCTAAAATAACTTTGATACTTCCTTTTTTTTCTTCTTTTTTAGGTTTGATAGACATTTGAGGTTTTTAAAATTTAATACAAGTGTCATTTAATTGTGTTGCTCGTTTGTTCAATCTCTCTCTCATTTCAGGTTTTACTCTTGCATGTTTTCATTTTTTTAAATATTTTTTAGAACTCACATTTCTTTACATTTGACATCAGAATTTTGGCTCGTAAACATTAAAATGCTATGAAAACCACCAAGTTTTTTTAAGATATAAAGCTTTCCATTTTAATTATTTTAAATTTCCAAGAGAAACATGAAAAATTAATCATATTGGCCGTATGAGGCTCAAACACAAGATCTCAAAACTGGTTGGGCTCATGGGCTTCTGCATTCAGCCAAATTGTAAAGCACTTCAAGGCATATGGTTTTTGTGCTTGTAAACCATTTATAAATCGACTAAATTTAGAACTAACTGGTAACTTAGTTAATCTCATATCTTGGAGCCTCATTTATTTTAAAAAAATTGTGCTAAGTTTTCCCTATTAAATGAATAAAATCAAGATGTAAATATGAGCTTCTAAAACCTTTATATATTGGTTGATATTTACAATATTGATTAATATCTGATATATATCAGATATATATTGTCAATATTGGTAGCTTTTGAAAAAAAAAAAAAGAGAGATATATATATCAACCAATACTGAAATTTCTATCCATTTGTAGAGTATATTCACAACAATTAATTTAAAAAAGACTGCTTATCAGTAGATTAAGATTAAGATTAAACTATAAACCAATCCTAAATCATGCTTGTTTTTTAAAACTTTAGTTCATAAAATATATTTCGAATCAAGTCTAATTAACCCTTATTTATATGGACCTTTCCAACACAACATCTAAAATGAAATCGCTATAATTTCACCTCATGCCCAATTTCAACCTAAACAACAAAAATACCCTTCCATCTTCTAGGGTAAACAATAAACAACGAACACGAAAAGAGAGAGATTATAATCTAGATTGACATCATCACGAAACACACGAGGAAGTAAGATGAACACCACATTCATAATCTAGAAAGAGACTTCTTGATTGAGATTGATTCAATAGATTTACAGATCACCAAACCCAAAAATCAAAATCCCATCATTACAAGAAACAGTAGTAGAGGGAAAAGAAGAACAAATCTAACCACCAAAACCGTAGAGAGTCCTGCCCTGCCTCTTGAGGGCATAGACAACATCCATGGCAGTCACCGTCTTCCTGCGAGCATGCTCAGTGTAGGTGACAGCATCTCTAATGACATTCTCAAGGAAGATCTTCAGCACCCCTCTCGTTTCCTCATAGATCAGGCCACTGATGCGCTTGACACCTCCACGGCGGGCAAGGCGGCGGATAGCAGGCTTGGTGATGCCCTGGATGTTGTCCCGCAGCACCTTTCTGTGCCTCTTTGCTCCGCCCTTCCCCAACCCCTTGCCGCCCTTTCCACGTCCTGACATCTCTCTCTTTCTTTCCCTTTCTTCCTCTTTTCTAGTTTGGAACTAGCTTCTTTTGAAACGGTGAAGAAGAAAAGGGTGAGATGGCGTATTATATAAGGGGCTTTTCGAGTTTTGAATTCGGGAGGGAGGTACGGGGAAATCCTTGCGGGAAACGTTTCCCGCCGTTGGATTTAGATTGGATGGTTGTAATAGATTTTTGGGCTGTGCCGCGGATCGATGACGTGGAAGCAAATAGGCGGGAAGAAAAGAAGAAGCCAGCATCCTTGCCCGAAGTGGAAGTGGTGACGTACGCATGGTCGTGGCGGTGTGAACGGTCCATTACTCCGTTTACGGACCAAAAATTGATTAAGATACAAATTGAAGGACTCATTACGTTACCCACTCCGTCCCATTTTAATTATCTTATTTAAAATATTTATATTTTTTAAAAAACTCTCTATATAAGATTGTCACTTTATATCATCTCATTTATTTTCAACACACTTTATATTACTCTAATATAAATGAAACAACTATTTTGAAATAATTCTAAAATCTATATAGGATAACTAATTTGAGACAGAGAGTGTATAATTTAAAGATAAATTTAACATTTTTGTATGAAATAACTTAATAAATCAAAATGTTAGTATATTAATATTTCAATTGATATGTGTGTAGATAGAGAGGTTTGCACATGCTATAAGAATTAATCAAGTGTTTTAAGAAATCTGACACCTTAGTCTTAAAAAAAAATATTCATTTGGTAAATCAAATTTTAAAATTGTAATTAGGTGTTGACTACATATTTGAATGATCCTAGGATCATTTGCTTTGATTGAATCCAATCAAAACACAAGAGATGTATTTTTTAATATGTAAAATATATATTGTAATCAAATGTCTAGATAAATTGTTCAAATTACTTGAATTGTAATTTTTTACAATATTAAAATATATTTAGTTGTAATTTTTAAAAATTTATAAGTAACAATTCTTAAAGAGCTTCAAAAAAAAGTTGGATCAAAGACGTGTGCGGTAATGGACAGAACTGGATGAGTTCAAAGATGAAATGTAAGTGAATTACAGTAAAAAACTAAAAACACAATACATGTAGTCATCTACTATACCACTAGAAAACACATGTGCTCGTGATATATAAATAATTTTTAAACCAACAAAATATGTAATCTTAGTATAAGGATAATAATCTCGGCCGATACGATATGCATGGTCGATATTGATAGTTTTTGTAAAACAAATAAAAAAATAGGAAAAATATCGGCCGATTCTGAGATTTTTACCCCTGCTGAGTATGTTAGTGGAGCATATACCATTTATTAAAGTCTAGAAATCATTTTATAATATCATCCTCATTAAAATTTTGAGCATAAGTGATTTTATAAAATGATAACCTTGTAATTGAATATAGGTAAGGTGTAATTAAAATGTAGACATATTTGTCACTTTGATTGTTCAAAGTAAAGTCAGTCCATTATTTTTTCAGTGTTATTTATATATCTTATTTTTCTAAATAAATTATAATTTACTTAAATATGATGTTGAATCTACAAATTTATTTTCTTTGTTTGCCAAATTTGACACCTTAAATTCATGTACGACTTTGACACTTGCAAGTAGTTGCAACTATTCCATGTATGAGATTTTGCTATTGAAACTCTCTAAGGAAAACTTTACATGAGATGAATCATGAAACGAAAATAATTAGGTGTATTCAGGGTCGGTCAGACACAAGTTGAAGTCTAAAACAAAAAAACTAAATAAGACCTTCTTTGTATTCAAGATATTATTATAAATAGTATTTAATTAAATTTTTAATTATATATAATAAAAAAGAATTAAAAAAAAAATCAAACCTATTTTTAACACTCTTGCAGCCGAAATTTGGACCTTCCTAATAGGATTTTGCGGTAAAATTATCAATAATTTGGACCTTTTTGAGACCTTAAGCAACCGCTTTTGTTGCTTTTGGATAGAGCCGACAATGAGTGAATAGATATTTTCATAGATACGAAATATGTAAAATTTCATAACAATTAGAATGTTGGCCTTTTAAATTTCATTAAAACATTGATTTTTAAATATTCAAAAGAGATTTTCTACAATATCTATATTCAAAAGAGATTTTCTACACAATCTCACAAAATTTTCTGAGTGCCAATTATGGAAATTATCTTTTAGGACGCAGAATTTTTAATTTAATAAGTTACTGGACTCTTTCCATTGTCAAATGAACCCGAAAAATTCCACTTGAATCCATCTTTGCTCTACTAATTCATCTTGGTTTGGGATCGCACTTAAAAATAAATATATTATAATATGATCTATTGACATTATTTCTCAAAGTACATAAAAATCTCTCATTCCATAAAAAGTAATTTCAAGGAGAGTGGTCAAAGAATATAAACATGAATGGAATTCAAACATTCTTTTCATAAAAAAACTTCTTAAACATCACACCAAACCCCTTTATTTTTTTTTCTCTAAGACAATTCTTATTTTAAGTTTATAATTAAAAATTCAAATGAAAATAAGGTTGGGTGTTTTAAGGACTTTAATGGATTTGATATATTGTGATTAACATAGCATATATGGTGTTTGTTTAATTTATGCAATTATAATTCACATTTTTAATTTATCATACTATTGAGATGTTTACCCCTTTTAACAATAGTTAAAAATCATCAATTTATTATTTATAAACCCCAATGTCTTAATTAAAAAAGAATCAACCCCAGGTTGACAAATTGTTCAAATAAGAGAAAATCTTTCATCTTCTATGCTTCCAGATATCCATCAACGCTTTATTCATATCAATTTCTTTCAAAAAATAATATTCAATGAGAAAAATCACTTTTAACCAAAATATATTATTTTTACTCTTCTGGATGCGAGCCTTAAGGCCTGTTAATAAAAAGTAAGCCTAGACTTGGATGAGAAACAATATAGCAATTGGTTGGTGTTGTGGCCCAGTGGAATTTCAGTTCTAAGATTCCTACTCAAATGGGTCATAAGACTACATGAAATCCGACATAGACTTCAATCAAGAATTAAAAATAAACAAGCAAAATAAACAGAATCATGAAGAAGAATAAGGATAAAAATCGATTTCTGAGGTTCACCGGCAGAATCAGTTTACAAAAGAAGAATAATCAGATCTTACACAAGAGTAGCTTGAGCATTGCCATTACAATCTAGAAAGATAATTCTTGACTGAGAATGATTGAAGCAATTTACATAAACATAACATCAAAAGCTGAAATAAAATCCCATCATCATCATCAGCAATAGCAGCAGCAGCAGCAGCAAAAGAAGAAGAAAAATGCACAAATCTAACCACCAAAACCATAGAGAGTCCGTCCCTGCCTCTTCAAGGCATAAACGACATCCATGGCAGTGACCGTCTTCCGGCGAGCATGCTCGGTGTAGGTGACAGCATCTCTAATGACATTCTCAAGAAAGATCTTCAACACGCCTCTTGTCTCCTCATAGATCAGGCCACTGATGCGCTTGACACCGCCACGGCGGGCAAGGCGGCGTATGGCAGGTTTGGTGATGCCCTGGATGTTGTCCCTAAGCACCTTCCTGTGCCTCTTTGCTCCTCCCTTCCCCAATCCCTTGCCACCCTTTCCACGTCCTGACATTTCTCTCTTTCCTTTTCTTCTCTCTTCTAGGGTTTCTCCGTTTTAGAACGATGAAGAAGAAGGTGAAGAGACGGGAATTTATATTAGGGTCTTTCCAGATTGGAGTTTGGGCGGGATGTTTGGGCCTACCCGTGCGTGAAACGTTTTGCACCGTTGGATTTAGATCGGATGGTTGTTTGATAGCTTTTGGCTGTTGCCGCGGATCGATGACGTGGTAGCAACTTGGCCGAAACTTTTGGGTCACAAAAGCATTCTCGCTAATTTTTTTATTAGATAATAGGGCTGCATTTGGAGGGGAGGTAATTTTTACAGGGTTACCTCTAAGTAGGGTGACTCTTAAGTAGGGGTGACGTTTGAACTGAGATTACCCTTATCTTGTTTAGTAATTATAGTGGTAAAGTAAAATGTTACCTTAAAGGTAAAAAATCTTATTTGGTAACTAAAAGGGAGGTAACTGATATATTAATATTTTTTATTTTTTTATAAAATATAATTATTAAATAATATTTATGAAGTAAATTCTAATAATATAACTTATAATAATATTATCTAATTTTTATAAATTATTTTTCATAATTATAATTTAAAATGAACACTTGCATTCTAATATTAAAAATATAAATAAAGATTTTTTTGATATTACTATTTTAAATCCCAATAAATAAATAAACAATATCAACATATCTCTTCATAAAAATTATAATAATTATTTTTTATATTATATGAATTTAATAAAAATATTAATTCTCATAAAATTGTTAATATGTCAGTTTACCCCTATTCAATGGTAACCCCTATAAAAATTTACCCCTCACCCAAATGCATCACTTTGAAAATGTTGCAGAAAATTTATTTTTATATTATATAGATTTAATAAAATTATTAATTCTCATAAAATTGTTAATATGTCAGTTTACCCCTACGTACAATTACCCCTGCTCAAGGGTAACCTTTGTAAAAATTTATCCCTCACCCAAATGCATCACATTGAAAATGTTGCAGAAATTTTATTTTTATATTATATAGATTTAATAAAATTATTAATATGTCAGTTTACCCCTACGTACAATTACCTCTACTCCAGGGTAACCCCTGTAAAAATTTACCCCTCACCCAAATGCATCACATTGAAAATGTTGCAGAAATTTTATTTTTATATTTTATAGATTAATAAAATTATTAATTCTCATAAAATTGTTAATATGTCAGTTTACCCCTACGTACAATTACCCTTGCTCAAGGGTAACCCCTGTAAAAATTTACCCCTCACCCAAATGCATCACATTGAAAATGTTATAGAAATTTTATTTTTATATTATATAGATTTAATAAAATTATTAATTCTCATAAAATTATTAATATGTCAGTTTACCCCTACGTACAATTACCCCTGCTCAAGGGTAACCCCTGTAAAAATTTACCCCTCACCCAAATGCATCACATTGAAAATGTTATATAAATTTTATTTTTATATTATATAGATTTAATAAAATTATTAATTCTCAGAAAATTGTTAATATGTCAGTTTACCCCTACGTACAATTACCCCTGCTCAAGGGTAACCCCTGTAAAAATTTACCCCTCATCAAAATGCATCACGTTGAAAATGTTATAGAAATTTTATTTTTATATTATATAGATTTAATAAAATTATTAATTCTCATAAAATTGTTAATATGTCAGTTTACTCCTACTCAAGGGTAATCCCTGTAAAAAATTATCCCTCACCCAAATGCATCACGTTGAAAATGTAAAATGTTGACACATTTTTAAAATAATATTCTAATAGAATAAATTGTTAATTACCCCTGAAAGATATTATTATAAATCTCAAAATTTTCAGAGTTTTGAGATCCTATCAAAATTTTGACAGAATCACCCTAAAAATAGAATATTTTGACAAATACGTTTCAGAAAATTATATAATATATAATTGAAAAATAGATAAAGGCACGGGATAAATAGGGAAACAGTTTCCTTAAAAAATAAAAAATAAATAAAAAACCACTATATTATTTTAAATTTCAATAAATGAATAAAAAAATTCTTCATATCTTTTCATAAAAAAATATAATTTGTTTTTTGGTGATATGAAATTTATCAAATGGAAATAATGGAGTGCTTTTAAAAAAAATAAAAGCCAAGTACTCACCAAAATAAATAAATAAATAAAATGTAAAAAAAAAAAAATCATAAGCAAAATGGGGGGTAAGGAGGGGTATTCATTCTTGAATACCCCTTGCCCCATGGGGGTATTGAAAAGGGAGACAAGAGGGGTAAAAATTTGAAATTTTTACCCCTCCCCCCTTATTACCAAATGGGGGTAAGTAGGGGTAACGGGGGGTTACCCCCCATCCAAACGCAGCCTAGGACTATGGCCCTTTCGAAACACGGCCCATTAATAAATATTAAATAATAATTAAGCTTTAGATATGATATAAATCATATTTTTTTAATATTGGTTGAGTTATTTTGTATAGGGTGCCCATCCTAACACGGGCATACTCTTTTAAGAGAGATGAGTTTTAGTAAACTTCCTACTTTGCCCCCATCCGTCCGTAAAGATTTTAGTGGAGTTTCAGAAATCGGTTCACTGAATCGGTGTAACAGACAAGTACACCGACCGGATTACTTTCCTCAAATTTCCATTTCTAAGTGATTCAGTCCGTACACCGATTTCTTGAGAGTCCAAATTGGTGCATCGACCGGATCACTTTCCTCAAATTTCTATTTCCAAGTGATCCAGTCGGTGCACCGATCCATTAAACTGATTCATTGGAAAGTGAACCGATTTCTAAAAGCCCACTAAAATCCGTACAGACGGATGAGGGCAAAGTAGAAAATCAGAAAAACCTCTCTCTCCTAAATGAGTATGCCTGTGTTAGAATGACCACTAAAATATAAGTTGTATAATGATTGAGTCTATGTATATTAATATATAACTTTTTACCAACACATTCATATATCCATTTTATTAAAGAACATAAAATTAATTATTGAAGCAAAAATAATTGAAATTACAATCACATATAAATAATTGAATTTTAAAATTAAACTAATTTGATGTCTCCCATTCCATGCTCTCTCACAAGGATGATAATATCGGTCAATATGTATCCTATTGATCGATATATATCGATTTTTTAAACATTTATATGTCGACTGATACGATATATCGACTAATATTGATGATTTTTATTAAAAATAATAAGTGAGAGAAATTTCTCGGCCGAAATCTCGAGATTTCTTACTACTGTCGAGAGGGAGAGATGCCTTCTTTCTTTTCAGATCCCCTTATTGTAAGAGAAGACCCACACAGCACAGGCCCCAACGGTCATATGCTCTACTTGCTTCCCAAAAATCACCAAGACTTATTTTGAGGCTTTGAATTTCTTCCTTTCTCATGATTCTTACCTGTAAGGCAAGTATGAAGAAAATCATAACCCATATTTCAAGATTTGAATCGTCACCAACGGTTCCCATCCTTCTAAATCGGCTTTTTTATCTCAATATTGACTCCCGTCGGGTTTTGACAAAAAGAGAGGGTATCACAAAAATAAGATTTAAAAAAAAAACTAATCATTTTAATTCAAATTCACATAAAAGTGTAGGAAAAAAAGTTGACAAAAATAATTTATGAAATGACTGAATTATAAATAAAATTACAGATTTATCTACTAGGAGGCACCTTTGATTTGGACTCGAGGGTCAGTTAGAATCCCATAGATGGAAAACAATGGAGCCTAGTGAGTTGAGAGTAACAGTCATCACATACTATATAGTAAAATCTCAGTACCAAAGAATCCCATATTTTTGTTTACACAATCCACCTACATATCAAAACTTCCTTCTCTATAATTTCATATAGAATGATTATTGAAGTTTATCACAATTAATATAAATCAAATATTACTTGTGATAAACTTCAATAATAACTTCATGTGATTATGGAGAACCAAGTTTTGATTCGTAGGTGGACTAGTGGGTCAACAAAAATATGGTATTCCTTGATAATGAGGTTTTACTATATAGTATGTAATAACTGTTACTCGTGAAATTGTGAGGAGTCAGATGATAAAGTTTGCAGCTCGAGTCAGATAATAAAGTTTGCAGCTCCTCTCAGCAGACAATCCATTGTCTTCCAGTAGGTAAATTTGTAACTCCCTTTAACCTTTAGAATTCAGTTATTTTATAAGCTATTTTTGTTAACTTTTTTTCTTAACTCTTTTAATTTACATTTTTTTTTGTTGTGAATTTGACTTATGATTATTAATAAATTTTTTTAAGTCTAATTTTTGTGATACTCTTTCTTTTTGTCTTCTTCTATATTCATTTATTACGTGGGTTAGTTCGACAGATTATCTCCTACCTCAAGGAAACAGGAGGTGCCAAGTTCAAATCTTGGTGGACTTATCTTCATGTGGTGAGAGGTACCAACCGTGGAGATCTTAGTAGAACTGTGCATGAGATTTTCAAATATAAAGATTTATGATAAAAATCAAAATTAAGTAAAACCATTCATTTAATCAAAACTAGTATTAATACTTCGAATATTTTATCAAAATAACCCCATAAATCATTAAGGTTCACCCCTAACCTTAGTCGAAATTAGCCGAACAGTAAATGTATCAACTAATTAACGTTCAATGGGAAACAATGCTTAAACAATTTAAACTAAAACTATTCACAAAACTAAGTTAAACATAAAATAACAAAAAATTACAAAGGAATGATGTAAACTTTTAAAGAAAAATTAGACAGTATTGAACAACCTGGAAATTAACTTAAAAACTCCCTGCAAACTAAACAGAGAAGACCAGATTCTGTTCTTAGTTCTTTTCCCACAGAAGTGGAAAGCTGCCCTTGTTCCACCGATCCATCTGTCACTTGAACCGGTAGAGTCTCCACAGTAAGCTTGAATCTGCTCCTGTTAATCTTCTCTGCTGCTACTGCTGCCAGTGTTCCTGCTTCTGCCTGAAAACGGGCTTCTGCTCTCTGCCGCAATGCTGCCTTGGGTGGCAGCTGTGAGCTGTCACTACTGCTTCCACTGCCTGTCGCCGGCGTCGATGCCCAACTGCTGCCTGCAAGAAGAGCAAAGAAAAGAAGAAAAAAAGAAAGGCAGAAAAAATGGTTGCTCGATGCTCTCCCAGCGGAAGAGGGGCCTGTAACGCAGTTGCTCAGGCCTCTGCTCCACTGATTCACACACAGATCTGGAAGAAGAAGAAAACAAAAAAAAAAATGAAGAGCTGCTCGGATGCTCTCCCAAAGGAGAGAGAGCTTTCATTTCTCTCCAGATCCCCAATTTATTCAAGAAGAGCAACGGCTCTCTTCCAAGGGCTAATTCCCATCCAATCTAATTCCACTCTCTGCACTTCACATGGATTTCCAGCCATGTTTTCCCTTCTCATGCTTCATTTCTGTACAGCACCACCGAGTCTCTCTCACCTTTCCTTTCTTTCTCATTTCACACGTGTCCAGACCAACGGCAGTGGAGAGAGATTTGATTTTTAAAAGGGTGGCAATATAGACACCGCTGAAATCTGTCTGTAGACATCGATTTCTCAAAATTGAGTGGAAATTACCGTTCTGCCCTTTCCGCGCGAAATCGTGCGATCGGTGCTGCAACTCCATTTCGCGTCGATCGATCGATCTGAGGCGTATACGCTCGATCTGAGGCGTATACGATCGATCGATCGATCCGACAGTTCATTTTCTAATCGATCGATCGATCATAACACGGGTTTCAGTCGATCGCACGGTTCCATGGGATCGTGCGATCGATTTTAACTGAGAGGTCGACGGTTTGACAGTCGACCTCTCCCACCAAGATCGATCGCACGATCCCACGTGATCGTGCGATCGACTGTGACCCATTCAAATATCGATCGCACGATCCCATGTGATCGTGCGATCGATCTTAACTGAGAGGTCGACTGTCAAACCGTCGGCCACTCATCTCAAGATCGATCGCACGATTCTATCTGATCGATCGATCGATTATCTATTTAGGCCAAGATCATTCGATCGATCACTGTGATCGTGCGATCGATCTTAACTGAGAGCTCGACTGTCAGACAGTCGACCTCTCATCTCAAGATCGATCGCACGATAACATATGATCGATCGATCGATCTTCTGTTTTAGGGCAAAATCGATCGATCGATCACTGTGATCGTGCGATCGATCGATCACTCGAAACTAAGTATAAGTTCAATCGCTCCTCTCTTCACTCTCATTTTTCGTTTTCATCTCGCCCCTTTCGAAACCCTAGTCCCTCAGAACCCCGATTTCGAAATCTTCTCCTTCAAAATCTCCCCGATTTCGAAATCTTCTTCCTCAAAAGCCTTTTCTACACCCTCTCACTCAAACCCCTCTCTCTCAAACTCCTTTCCAAACTATGTTCCCTGAAACCCCAAACCCGCTTTAAGAAACGAACCACTCCACTATTTGAAGATACTCTCTCAAATCGCCTATATTGATTCGAAAGTATCTCTCAGAAGTTACTCTCTCAATCTCCGAACCGGAATCAAAGGTAACTCTTTCTCAAACCCAAGACTCTCAAAATTTCTTTGAAATTAGTACTATGGATTGTGAAAATGATGAGATTGTTGAGAATGATATTGTTGACAATGAGTTTGTTGAGAGGTGTTTTTCAAGTCGTGGCGATTTAGTGAAGCATGTTAAGGAGGTTTCCATTGCGCAAGGATTTGTAGCTACCATTAAGAGGTCATGCAATAGAAGCAATGTAGTTATTTTTGGTTGCGATAGAGGGGGTACATATCGTAGCACAGTTAATTTGAAAGATGATGAGAGGAAGAAGAAAGCATATTCTCGCCTTGTTAATTGTCCATTTGAAGTGAGAGGGAAACAAATTGTTGATGGGTCATGGAAGTTGACTATAAAAGATGTGGAGCACAATCATGATCTGACGAGCGTATTAGTAGGTCATCCAAGTACAAGGTGTTTTTCAGATGAGGAGAAGAAAATGATCATTGAAATGTATAACAGCAATGTACCACCCCGGCAAATTATGACGACCCTTCGAAACGAGAATCCAGAGATTGGAGTATCATCTACTGATTTGTACAATTTTTTGTCATCGGTTCGAAAAGAGCAACTTAGAGGTCGTACTTCAATTGAAGCCTTGTTAGAAGATCTTCAAGTAGGTGGTTACCAATATTTTCTCAACTATGACAGTCAAGGTCATTTATCTCATCTACTCTTTGCACATCCACTGTCAGTTGTACTTACGAAGACCTATAATAATGTATTTCTCATGGATTGCACTTACAAAACCAACAGATATCATATGCCATTGCTTAATATCGTTGGTATCACGAGTTTCAACAAGACTTTCTACTCATGCTTTGCATTTATGAGGAATGAAAAATTTGAAGATTACGTATGGGCGTTACAGATGTTCAAGAAGGTATTAGGAGTAAATCATGATTGACAAGTTTTTTTGACAGATAGAGATTGGCGTTGAAGAATGCCATTGATTCAGAGTTCCCTAATGCTGTACATATCTTTTGTATTTGGCACATCAACAAGAATATTCTTGCTCATTGTAAGCCTCTTTTCAATAAAGTGGAAGAATGGAATGCATTTTTGACTCAATGGAATGAATGCGTCGAGTCTCCATCCGAAGTTGCATTTAATGAAGGGTTTGAGGCATTCAAACAAGATTTTCGACATTATTCGGATGCAGTGAATTATATAAGACGCACATGGATCCCACATAAGAAGCAATTCGTCAAGGCATGGATCGGTTGGAGTTTACATTTTCAAAATGCAGCAACTTCAAGGGTTGAAAGTGCACATTCAGTGTTAAAACGATATATAGCTAACTCCACTAGCGATCTATATGTTGTCCGAAGGAAGATATCCCATGCAATTGAAAATCAGTTTCAAGAGTTCAAGATTCAAACGGAGGATGAGAAAATCCGGTTTGCTCTTACTGTTTCGATTCCTTTCTTTGATGAAGTGAACGGCAGAGTATCACAATTTGCATTATCTGAGGTTTACAAGCAATATGTTATGCTCATGAACATGTCATTTTTACCCAATTGTACACATCAGTTACAGCTTCCATGGGTTTACCTTGTGCTCACAGAATGCAATTTATGAACAAGTTAGATTTGGATCAAATCCATCTACAATGGAGAATCGATTTGATTTCATTTGACGACTTGAACATTGAAATGAATCGACCCGGAGATGAATTAGATGTACACTGGGAAAGCATTAAGAAAAAATATGGAAAGTTGTCTACATTTGATCAAGAGGAGCTCCGAGATCATATCCAAGATCTTGCCAGTGATGAGATGCATATCAGCCAACCTATTATGCAGTACAACAGAGGACGTCATCCAGGTTCAAACACCTCAAAGGGTCAAACATCTACAAGACGAGATCCTTCTGCGTTTGAGATTGTAGAGAATCAATTGACTGGAAGAAAATGTGGGTTATGCAAAAATATTGGTCATACGAAGAGAACATGTCCGAATAGAAGTGCTGCACAGTCATCCTGCAGTGTAGATTTAAATGCTTTGCCTCAACCATTTAATGATTATTACCCTGAATCGCAAGCAACGAGTTTGTCTCAATTTTCCGAAGTAAGTTTCATTTACATAAGATACATATTTACATTTTCATTCATATAGAGTAAGGTGAATAATACTAACACGTACTCCTTTTTCCACAGCCGACTGGTTCTTATGGCTTCTATGACGATTCGACATATACCTCTGGTGATGTTAGAGATCCTGACGAATTACAGCATTGGTGGAATCAGTGATGGATGTCTATCATTTTTTCGTGTATTCAGTTGCAAGAATGTATTTCTTTTCCAAAAAATTGTATTAATTTTAATTCCGATGTATGTATTCAAGCAACAATTGTTTTTTAAATGAATCCAGCACTGAGTGGTTTGTTACGAAATATGGGACCCTTGCGTGGGCCTTTCACTAAATATGTGTTTTATGGTTTGTCGCTAAACATGGGTCCTTTGAGTGGTTTCTCACTTAATATGGGACCTTAGAGTGGATTGTCGCTAAACACGAGACCTTTCAGACAGGGGTCAGTCAACAATTATGGGACCTTAGAAATCAGATGGCCTGGTTAAAGAAGAGTTTTAACCATTAGTGAGGAAGTTTGTCAAGGAATCCTTGACAAACTTTCTCACTAATAGTTAAAACTCTTCTTTAATAAGGTCATCTGATTTCTAAGGTCCCATACTTGTTGACTGACCCCTCTAAGGTCCCATATTAAGTGAGAGACCACAACTCAAAGGTGCCATGTTTAGCGACAATACATGAAACCCATATTTAGTGTCAGACCACTCAAGGGTCCCATATTTAGTGACAAACCATTCATTGCTCCCATATTTACTGACATTCAAAGGGTCTCATGTTCATTCAGTTGTTTATAAACAAACCATTCTATTCACCATGTTCATTCAAATAGATGAAATAGTTCATAAAAAGAAATCATTCACTATGTTCATTCGAGATTCACAAACGATGTAATAAAAAAAACATTCACTATATTGACAAACGATGTTACATATGAATATCAAAAGAGTGTATGAGCAGGAGCTGGAGCAGATGTAGAAGCAGGTGCAGATGTAAAGCTGGGCAGATGCAGTATGAGGAGGTGCTGGTGTCGATGAAGAAGGTACTGGTGCAGGATCAGGAGGTGTTGGTGCCAATGGACGACGTCCAGTCGCACTATGCTTGGGGACAGTCGAACGCACCTGACGAGTGGGGCCTGTCGGACGAGGATGAATGGGGCCAGACGGAAGAGGCTGAGTGGCGCCAGTCGGACGAGACTGTGGGATGTCAGTCGAGAGAGCCTGACTCGTGTCAGTGGACGAAGAGGCTAACCCCCATGATTTCTTTATATTCTTCTCAGTTAGCATACATCTGATGGTCCCGGTTCCCGAATCGCGTCCAAGTTGTGTATTTACTCCTCCTTTTTGCAATAAAAGAACAGAGTTTCTCATTAAGTCTACCATCTGAGTCTCCAAATTATTCAGCCTTCTCATCGTCATTCTGACCAACTCACTATTTTTCTTATCAATTGTGCATTCATCCTCCCTTCCATCTGAGCCAATTTATCGTCAACCAATCCCTCAAGCCTTCCAATCAGTCTTCCTTCCATCTCACCTAATTTTTCATCAACCATCCCTTCAAGCCTGCCTATTAGCCTTTCTTCAGCCTCGGCAAATTTTACATCAATTTTTTCATTCAATTTTTCTATGCTGTCAAGAATCAGCATAGTACTGACTCCTGTATCATGTGCCTCACTACTCCCAACTTCAGGTATGTCACCCTGAACTCCAGGTGCCTCAGTCCCCCAACTTCAGGTATGTCACCCTCCTCAGGTGCCTCAACCTCAATAGGACGATGTTCTACTTTGGGAACCCAACGTGCATTGTCGAGTTTGAATCCCATCTTGCCCAAAGTAGACGCATCGAATATATCGGTTTTCTTCATTTCTATTTTCTCATCAGGGGGGAGGGTGACTCCGCAAAATCGAAACAAGTAAGACAGAAATAAACCATATGGAAGGCTACATTTTCTAATCTTACGAGATGCAACCATGTGTTTTATTATGATGAAGGATATATCAATTTTTTCCCATTCAAGATGCACCATATCAAGAAACTATCAAAATACGGCACTTGATTACTGAGCCCTTTTCTAGGTAAAATATTCTTCCTAATAATGTAATATACAATTCGGGCCTCAAGGGTTAGCTCCATAAGCCCGATCTTATCTCCTCTGGCACCATCACTTCGCCCACATAATTGGGTCATGGCCTCCGAGGGAACGAATCCGTCAACATCGGTGGGCCATGAATTTGGCTCATATTTCGAAATAGTGGCACTAGGAAACCCAAACATACTGTCCAGTGCCTCAGTTGAAATATCAATTTCTGTCCCCCTAACTTTGGATTTTATAGAGTGTCTCGCCCGGTCCTCCGACATATTTGCATAAAATTCCTTCACCAATTTTGGGTAAAAATCTTCTTTTATTCCCAAAAAACCTCCCCATCCAAGTCTGTAAATATACTCATCGATTCTTAATTCAAATGCAGGAAAAAAGCTTAGGTCCATGATTTTACCATAAATCATCGGCCGAGAGTACAAATCCTCTCGGTATAGTGTGGCGGCTTCCAAAGACCTGAGTTCGGGTCGAAGGTCTCTGTCTCCCTAGGTGGTGTCTCCGTCAATCTCGCTCTCTTCCTTCTAGATGAAGCCGGTACCTTTATCTTTCTCCTCTCGATGTAGACGCTTTGGATGCCATGTGAATGACGGCTGTGAAGGAAATCCGGCGAGGAAGACAAAATCCGAGAAAGGCAAGAAAAGGTTTCCGGAAATCCGGCGAGGAAGACGAATTAAGAGGGCTTCCGGAGAGGGCAAATCGGAGATCCGAAGATGAAATCGGAGAAAGAGAGGGCTTCCGGAGAGGGCAAACCGGAGATCCGAAGATGAAATCGGAGAAAGAGAGGGCTTCCGGAGAGGGCAAATCGGAGATCCGAAGATGAAAATCGGGAAAGAAAGGGCTTCCGGAGAGGGCAAATCGCACGATTTGGAGAATCGTGCGCTCAGAGGGAAGGGTCGATCGATCGTTCGAGAAGAAGAAGAGAAAGGGTCTTCGGTTTCGAGGGTTCAATCGCAGGAAGGGCAAAAGGATCGATCGGTTATATATATGATCGATCGATCGCACGATCACAGTGATCGATCGATCGATCTTGCCCTAAACAGAAGATCGATCGATCGATCATATGTTATCGTGCGATCGATTGAGATGAGAGGTCGACTGTCTGACAGTCGAGCTCTCAGTTAAGATCGATCGCACGATCACAGTGATCGATCGAATGATCTTGGCCTAAACAGATAATCGATCGATCGATCAGATAGAATCGTGCGATCGATCTTGATGAGTGGCCGACGGTTTGACAGTCGACCTCTCAGTTAAGATCGATCGCACGATCACATGGGATCGTGCGATCGATATTTGAATGGGTCACAGTCGATCGCACGATCACGTGGGATCGTGCGATCGATCTTGGTGGGAGAGGTCGACTGTCAAACCGTCGACCTCTCAGTTAAAATCGATCGCACGATCCCATGGAACCGTGCGATCGACTGAAACCCGTGTTATGATCGATCGATCGATTAGAAAATGAACTGTCGGATCGATCGATCGATCGTATACGCCTCAGATCGAGCGTATACGCCTCAGATCGATCGATCGACGCGAAATGGAGTTGCAGCACCGATCGCACGATTTCGCGCGGAAAGGGCAGAACGGTAATTTCCACTCAATTTTGAGAAATCGGTGTCTACAGACAGATTTCAGCGGTGTCTATATTGCCACCCTTTTTAAAAATGGCTCTCTATTACTGAGTCGGCTTTGACTCTGACTTGACTCTCAGATTGACTCAGCTGACTTGCAAACTTAACTCAGAATACTCGGATTTACTTGAATTTATTGAATTGAGTTATTTTAATTACCTAAAACACAAATACATGTAATCAGTCTCGATAAACTATTTTCAAATATTTACATGTGTAGAATTTAAATGTAAAATAAGTGCAATAATGTTCAATAAAAGTAAAAAATACAATTTAGGCATTTATCATGGTCCCGGGCTACTATCCTTTCTTATGCTCCCATGCTAAGATATTCAAATATTGCGGAGGATTAGCATGCCCCGTTTTACTGAATTAAGAAATGCTTTTTAACCTTAACATGTTGCCTCACTAAATAGGAAACACTAGGAGAATAAATTTCACTTGATACATTTCGTATCGACTGAGCTATTTAGGATTTTTATACTTTGATATATCGGCCGATATCTCAGATTAATTAAAAAAAAAATTATGTGAGAGATTTGAAGTTTTGAACCCCCGGTCAATACCATGATATTAGTCTGATTCTTGAGATCGAAAAAAGTAAGTTTATGCCTTAGCAACCGTAAAACTAGTTCTTCGTGTAGTTGTAATTTTGAAAGGGCGATTGCAGGTATTATTCCACAAATGTACTTGTAATTCTGAAAATGTAGTATATGTTTTCTATTGTATGGGATATTTTAGATAAAAAAAGGCTAGCTGAATGTACGAGACACTCTGATCCAATAACTTTTTTTTTAAGGCAAACTAACATAGCATTGCAACATTTGAAATATTTTCATGCAAAAATCCCTTAAAATAAATTCAATTTCTATTAATCTACTCCTAAAAATGAAAGAACATAAACAAGCCATTTTCAATAAGATGATGATAAATTGTGTCAAGAAGGTGTGATTTAAATTCACGAGTCCAAAACTATGGTATCATCGATACCCACTTTCAAATCAATGATGAATGGATAAATTGATCAATATAAAAAATTAACTTTTTAAATAGTTATAATAATATATTTACTCTTGCTGGTATTATGAAATACAGTGATATGCACTGAAACATCCCGGCCTTAATCGTCGATCATTAATAACCATACCAACAATATTAAATGGGAAAGAAATTTCAAACAAAGTATTTCATTACAGAATGCAGGGAGCTGCTAACGAATCAAAGTCGGCATATGGTCATGGTACAGTGAGAAGGGTGGACAGAGGAGGAAGAGGGTAAATCAGAAAGGAGATCAATATCCTCTACTCCCAACATAATTATAAAGTCAAAAATAGTTAAGAGGATCAAGTTTAATAAATAATAACAACAATAAAAATAAAAAAGACATCAGTAAAAGAAAAATACTGGAAGCAAATGAATTTATACTTGCAGCAGATTTACATTCTCATAAATCCCAACATTCCAGACAAACAATTCCAGAAGCCCATTTTCCCATTTCAGTTGCATCCAAATGCAATCTGAATAACATTTTTTCTATTAAAGTGAAAGCTTTTTCATCTTCCTTTAGATCCAAACAAGCATTCATCCTCATTGTGAAACATTCTCAATGATGTCTATTCAAATTTTGAACTTGAAAACAGGGGCACAGGCAACGCATTAGGTAATTACACACATTTTGCACACACCCAAGCAATCCCCTCTTAGTCCTCTCTGCCGATGAGTTTGCCGGCATAAGCGGCACATGGTAAATAGGTTCTGGACAGAGATATTGCTGATAAGAAGGGGTAACAGTGGGCAGAGGCTGAGGAATGCATAAGGAAGTAGTATCTGAAATAATTTCTGACGGTTGGAATAGAGGCTGAAACTCAGATGGAATATTTCCAAACGCTGGAAGAGACCCAGAAGCCATCTCTTGTAGCTGATCGAAGTCAAGCCAGTACGGCAAAGGCGGCGCTGAGGGTGCTGGTGGTGGTGGTGGCAGTGGCGCAAAAGAGCAGCATTGGGCAGAAGCTGAGAGAGGCTTGGTTATCTTGCTCTTTCTTTTCATCTTCTTTCTAGACCAGGCTTTGATTTTCTTCAGAGCTTTCATCATCTGGGAAGGGAAGTGGAATTTGGTGGTTTTGATCTGAGGTGAACAAGGGAGATGGAAGGGCTAGGTAAGGTGATGGCAATGAAATTTGAAAATTGAAAGTGTGTGAGAGGGAGAAATTAAAAAAGAAGTCCAAAAGGAATGGGAAATTGGGAAGTAGTAGGTTTATGCAGAAAATTGTAAATTTGAATTTCGACACACATGACCGTTGCTTTTCGACGTTGCACCAACTCAAAATTTTTAAGTCCTAACACATTCGTCCTCTTTAAGTTTAGATCACCTACAAGTAAAAATGACTGAAATTGTTGACAAAGACACATAACATAGCAGTAGAATTGTTTAAAAAAAAATTAAGGTGGACAATTAATTCATAGAGAAAACTATACAAAACCAATTTTAAGTGCACAATTCATTCATACACTTTTTTTTGACAAATTAATTTTAAATGTCAATCTTAAATTAATGGATAGATGACTTTAATGAAAATGATGAGAGAAATATGTTGATGTGTTTATCTAATTATAAAGTTAAAATTGTGTATGAACCTATCTGAGTCTTCTAAAATCAAATTGGCCCTTACTAAAGGCATTGCTACTTGCAAGTCTAAGACAATAGTTAGTTTCTAATGAAAATAACTAAATAAGTTTAAATTTGATTGAGTTAAATTAAAAAATATAAATCTTAATTAATCAATCAGATCTTAATGGATTTAATGCAACAATTAAATGACGATTTGAAGTAATTCAAATAAAAAAAATCAAGAAACTAGAAATCGAGGAAAACTTATTAGGATATTTTCCTATACTTTGAAATAACTTCAAACTTTTGAATTGAATTTACTAAAATTCAATTTATCCGTAACAGCCCACAACCTCTATTTATACGATTATGAGGAAAAGAGAAAATATAAGGAGTTCAAGTGTGCAAACGAAAACTTTAAATCTAAATTAGATTGCATCAATTTAACCAATAAAAAAAATAAGAAAAAAATGATATCCAATCACAACTTGCCATTTAAGATGTATAAGGTGTCTCCGCTGGTCATCTTTCATGCACCAACAAAACCCTATCCACCTCCAACTAAGACTTGGAGTCATGCTTTAAGAGATGGCCATTAAAACAACAATCTAGGAATTTAAGTGAAATGGAAGAGAACACTAGAGGTTTCCATGAATCTATTATTGACCTATGCTTAGAAAGAATAGTTATAACTCTATATAAATTCCAACTTGTTAAAAAGATTATTGAATAAATTTTCAAATGAAAATGAAAAAATTAAATCGTTTAATGTTTCAATTACATGTGCAAAATTATTATACATTAATGCCACCTAGGAATGCCGATATATTTCAACCAATCAAAGTGTCTCATTCTCATGGTCATCACTACTTCAAACGAAGAGTCCAATTTAATTTTGAGAATTTGAAATTATTTTGTAATAAATTAATATTGAACCTTCAACTACATTTTTTGAATTAAATTATTGACTGAAAAGTGACGTTTAATATTCAAAGATTATATTTGAAACTCTATACAAGTTTCTATAAATTTTTCAATAAATAATTTTACTCACTTTTATAATTACCAGAGAATGGGAGAGGACACCTCTTTTTAATAACAAGAGATATTGAATTTAATCTTTTTTATTTATTTTCATTTAAATAATAAAAGGGTTAACCTTCTGCCTATACCTCCCGACTAGGACGTAATTTCAAAAATAAAAAGATTACACAAGTATTCGTTGATATAAAATATACGACTATTCTTATCAATTTTATAAAAAATATTATTAAAACGTACCTAATTAGCGATTATCAAACTATCCCAACTCAACATCCCGAGAAAAAGTAGATGGGTCTTAACAATTGTGGGACCTACTTAGATAAACGGTCAACGTTTCATCTCAGCACAGGGCCAGTTAGGGCAGGCCTCTACTACTCTAGCTATCATCATCATCGTCATCCGAGCAAAATAAACGAGGAAGTGTGTGAGGGAGTGGGAGAGGGAGGATGAAGAAGAACATGAGAATGGCAATGGAGGAGGAAGAAGAGGGAGAAGGCGGAGGAGCTGCAAGAGTGGCCACTGTTCACATCAAGAAAAGAGCTCTCAGAAATAACGCGCTCGCCATATCTTTCAACGACAAAGATCTCAGGTTCACCGTTTCACCTGGTTTTCTCCCCTATTTGTTCCCTTTCCATATTCCTTTGCTCCCATCTTTCCTTCCCCCTTTTCCCTTCTTTCTTTTCCACCCTTTTTCTTGTTGAGGAATAAAAAAACAGATTTCGTGTCAGAAACACTAAAACAGTGGAAAATTCTCCCGGTTCATGACTCGCACCAGTCGTAGGCCGAGCCCGAAAATTCTTGTCATTTCTTTTGGTAAATCCGATAATTAGTAGTGATTAGCTAAGAGCTCAAATTTGACTCGCTAAGTGTATTGGATGACTCGACGAAGAAATCCCAGCTAATTTGGGAGGATGATTTCTGGTTCGACTTGGCTGAGTTACTGATTTGGTCGGGGTATTTTTGAATGGAGCATATTCTTTTTGGGTTAGAATCTAGATTAGAGTAATTTAAGCAATAGTGTTTTCTTGGGCTCTGTTTGGATTTGTGGGAGGGAAATAGTTAAAATTTCTTCTTTTCCAGGAAAGTGCTTTCTTTGATGTCCATATGGAGCATGAGAAGGAAATTACTTTGATAGACAAAAATCAATCTTTAACAAAAGATTGTTAAAATTTGAGTACTGATTGGGAAACGTTAGAAGAAAATTATGGAACGTCAGAGTTCTCATGAGCCAATTGAATTGTTATAGTTTTACATAAAGACAATGACAATGCTCCTTATTATCGAAGATCCCGGTGTCTCACTCACTAGTTGTTAATTTGTCAAAGAGTACTCTTCATTCCATGCATCCAATGAGAGCTTTTCTCTTAAAAAAGAAGAAAAAAATCAAGTTTTCGTTGTTGGAGGGATATTATATCTAAGGCAATTGGTATATCCAACGAGCCCTTATAAAGATACCAATTTCGTTGTAAGCTCTCATAACCTTTTTTTTAAAGAAAAGTTGTAAGCCCCTATGTAAACATGGTAACGGGGGAATTTTTTTTTTAAAAAGAGTTGAAACATGAGCACATCGTGCGTGTTTTAGACATTGGTTTAAGAAGGAATTGGCTTCTTTTTTTGTTTTGTTTATATATTCTTCAATATTCTATCTTATGATAGATTACTTTGGTTGCTACCTTTTCTTTTGTATAGAAATTTTAGGTGAATCTTTATGTTCAAGCCATCCAGCATTGGTTTTATTATTATCCGTGATTTACCCATCTTTTTTTTATATCACAAAGTGTATCAAGACCTGCATTTTTCCTAGAAATTAGATTCTAAACACTTTGCTTGGCACCATCTATAAGTTTTGGAGTAGGAGTCTTATCTTTCAAAAGAAAATTTCTTGTAGGAACTTTAATAGACATGCTGAGCAAACAACCTTGTCATGTTGCATTAATATAAAAAGAACCTACTACCATTTTATTTTACCATTTGCAATTGGGTCTACATGCAAATGAAAGTTTATCTGGTTTGATATTGCATACCTCCTTGGTAGGGTGGAATATTGTTGTTTGGAATTCTTTTGCTTTGTAGAAATGTGCTCAATTTTTTTTTTTTTGGCCCCCTTCCTTTCCCTCCTTTGCATTCTTTATATATCAATAAAATATTGTTATCAACTGAAAAAAGAAAAGATATTTCAGTCCAACAAGAGGCAGATCAGGAGTTGATGGATTTGGGAAATGACATGCTGAATTTCAGCGATGGGGCATAGGTCATATTTTCATTCTGATTGTGTATATTGCTTTTGTCATAGCTTACTTTCCGTCTTATCTCCTGTAAAGTTCTTGTTTATCAATATTTTTTTAATCAGTGAAACTAATTACCATTTCATGTTTCAAATTAATAGGGATTATGTCACTGGTTTTCACAAACGGAAGAAGAAAAGGAGAAAAGAAGGACAACGACAGTTACAAGAAAAGGAGAGGCTTAAGCGTATCGAGCAACGTAAAAAGGTTTTATGCCCCACTGTTAAAGATTTCCACTGTTAAAGATATCAATCCTTTGTCTATAGCACAGTCTTATTTGATTGCTCTAACTAAATAATGGTTTTGATCACAGTATTGCAGTAATATTAGGCATGGTTTTTTTTTTTTACGACCAAGGTATTCAGGCCTCTTAGAACATGATTCATTATGGACTTTCTTACTAACCGTTTTCCTGAAAACATATTGATGCATTCCTTTTGAAGAAAGATTTTCAATACCCTAGTATTTTTTAAGGAACAAAAACTTGTGATAAAACTTATGAAATCCATTAATGTTATATAGAATTCTGACTTATTTTTGTTATTAAGCCTTAATTAAATTGTTGGTTCTCCTGTCTCCTCAAGGCGTAGAATCTTAGGTTATCTTGCATAGGGGTCTCACTTTGTCAATGTAATCCAGCTTTGAAACTGGAAGAAGCTTTCTAGAGTAGAGAGTTTACTGAATGTTCTTCAAGAAAACTGTTGTTAATACAAAATTTATAGGGTTTGGGTCTTATCCCTATGATGCATCTTACTACACTACTCATGTAAGTGGGCATTATATTTTCATGATTATGACCTAGTCATGTTGTTCACCGTTAGGGATGGAAACAGGTTGAGCTGAGGCAAGCTCATACATCATTTTTTTTTGAAAGAAGGTAATTCATCAGATATTGTAGTGCACATTCATTTGCTTTTCTGTTTAGTTGATATTTGTTTATCCCATACTCGTGTATGCACATTTATATTACGTCACACTTGTGTAACCGTGTTAAATGCCTTACTACTCATAGCATGCTTTGTAAAATATCCCTTAGTTGGTGATTTTAGCGTACTTCTGCCATGGAGTCAGAGAGAGAGAGAGAGTACTGGCAAAGTATTCCATGTAAAATTCATGAAACTAGATGAAAAATATGTTTTGAATGGGACACTCCTACCCATATGCATGTTCTAGATTTGGAAAACTTGTGTTGTCCATGTTCCATCATCCATGTCCTGTATCTGCACCATAGCTTGTGAATCTGCATGTAATCTTTGTAGCCTATCAGGAAATTGGTGATTTTTTCTTGCATTTTTCACTATTTTAATGTTGGTATTCTTTGATTTGCTTTTGATATCTGGAACTGTCCAGAGCCATTTCTGGTCCCTCATGGATTGATGGGATCTGGCTCCTTCAATTAGAAGAGTCAAGTATTGTAAATAGTTCCCCTTACCATTGTATGGGGAGCATGAAAGGAGAGATATAGAAGGATTTTCCAAGCCAAAGCATCACCTAGAGCTTCATAAATTGCCATGATCTGTTATGGTTAAGGTGCTACCAGGGATAACAGCTGCAGATCTATATCTGTCTGAGTTGATGTTGTGGTCACATTTTTTTTTGATTTTCACCATTAAAAAAATGTTTGTTTTAAAGCAAAAAATGTTTTTATTGTTGTTATAGTTGATTTGAACTTGTTTGTTGCCTTAGTAGGCAATCAATGTTCAAATGCATCTTGATTAACTTTTGGAATAAATCCCGATCTTACTAAAAAATAAAGGTTGTCCAAAACAATTGTAAAAAAAAAAATGGCAAAATTAAATTGAGGATATCTACTTTCTTTTGTCATTGAGAAAGTTATGCTTTTAGAATAAACCCCTTTATGCTATGTTTTTCTCCCTATATTTTGCATCCTTAATGTGCTGATATATATATGTGGCAGAGGAAGCTGGAGAGAGAATTAGCTCTCTATGGTGGAGCCTTACCACAGGAAAATCCTCCAGACAATGGGGATGAATTTGGCGGTGAAGTTGGAGCAGATGATGACTTTGAACCAAATGCATCAGTTTCTGGTATTTCACTCTACTGCAAGTTGAACGGGCTGGGCTCTCTCTCTCTCACACACACACACACACACACACACAAAGTGAAAAAAGGGCTAGATGAGCAGTAAAGGGCTTTTTGGTAACAGAAATGAGAACATAACTTCCAAAAAAATAGAAAGGAAAGAAAAGAAAACCTCCATGCTCCCTTATATCAATGCTCAATGCTAGAATCAGACATTACAGTTCTAGAACTGGTGCTTTATGGTATAGTTGATTGCCAAGGGCCCTTTAGCTGGAGAACTGAACACACTCTAAACTGTAGGAGAGGTCGGTGAGGCAGTCCCAGTTTTTGGATCATCATGAGATCTCCTCATTCCATATTGAAGCAGTCCTAGTTCCAGCAAAATGCCACTGGAGTTCCTGTTTCAAACA
This sequence comes from Chimonanthus praecox, assembly GCA_022113865.1. Classification (NCBI taxonomy): domain Eukaryota; kingdom Viridiplantae; phylum Streptophyta; class Magnoliopsida; order Laurales; family Calycanthaceae; genus Chimonanthus; species Chimonanthus praecox. The sequence goes on along the minus strand of CM039095.1, from coordinate 3,018,764 downwards.
TCACACTGTTTAATCCACACCCTGGAACTCGTGCAGAGAGAGATGGTCTTGTGATCGAAGCAAAAAGTTCTGGTTTAGAGTGCTGAATTTTAGTTGAAAAGGTCCAAACTACCAAAATTGAGTTGGATCCCTGGAACCCCCAATTCTTTTCTTTCACTGTCATCATCATTGTTATTGAAACCTCAATCCCTTTCCATTTTGGTATCCATATTCCAACACAGGAACTCTCTTTCGAGGGAATCAGTGCACCCTTAAAGAGTCCCAGGATACAAATTCAATCCCATTCTAATTGAAGAGAAGTCTTGATGGCAATCATTTGACAGTGATTACTGCAACATGATTATGTCACTGGTAGTTGCAAGACTTGCAACCTTAATTTGGCGTTAGTTTGGCATAGGTTTTGGTTTTTTTTTGGAAAAATATATGTTGTAGGATCATTATGATATCTTGCACTGTGTTGATTTTTTTTTTTGAAAGATAACTTTATTAAAAAAACAAAAGTGGCTGTGTGGGTTGATGCTGTGGATCATCAGTAATGCAGTGGATAGCTTGCATTTCACAAGCTCCAAGGCATTTGTGTTTCATGTGTTGTTAAATATTAACAAAGTCGGTTGATGATATAGTATTAATTAGTGAGGTGAAACAACTCAATGCAAGGTTAGATTTTTGAAGGAGAACATTGGAGTCAAATGATTTGCAAATTAGTAGAACTAAAATAGAAAACATGGAATGTTCTTTAGTGATTAGAAGATAATGAGGGTAACCTAGAAAAAATAAGAAACGAATTAGTTACACGTTGTGATAAGTTTAGATACTTGGGCTTTATTGTAGAATCTCTAGGAGGTTTCGACTTGAATATAATGAATAGGATAGGAGCGAAGTAAGCAAAATGTAGACAAGCTAGCGGGGTGTTCTGACTAAAGAGTCCCCCTTTGCTTAAAATGATGATTTTTATAAAACAGTTATTAAATTTACAAATCTATATGGAGCAGTGTGTTGGGCGATGAAAAAAAGACAAATAAAAAAGTTAGGATAATAGAGATGCATATGCTATGTTGGATAAGTGGTTTAACTCTAAATGATATAGTTAGAAAGGAATGCATTGGGGATAGTTTAAAAATAGCTATGATAGATGACAAATTGGGAGAAACTCATCTGAGGTGGTTGCTCACATTAGTAAAAGACCAAATACAACCCCAGTACCGACAGTTAAGAGGCTACAGATAGAAGGCATTAGGAGGAGAGGACGATGTTTGAAAGCATGGAGGGATGGGATAAAAAAAGACATGTTAGACTGTAGAATGACTGATGGTATTGTTTATGATGGGGCCAATTGGAGAAGAACTCATAAAGCCAGTCCCATTTAGATCGGATACTAGCTGCTGCTGCTGATAAGTTGATGTTTCACACCCATTGTGAATTTGTTATAAATAACATGGGGTTGGATGGCTACAAATGCTTGATGAAGCCTCCTTTTTTTTATGGGGCACGTCTACAACCCTTGTTTGATTTGATGGATTGAGTGGGTTCCATCCACCAGCATGTGCCATGCAAATGCGAAAACAGTTGCATGTTATGAGCTTTGTTGTGGCATACTTTTTCTCGATCTTTATTCCATTTATTGGTTTCTATTTGCGACAATTCTTACTGGTTACTGGTAGAATAGTGGACATACACCCACGATCAATTCTCGTGTTTCTTTGGAAACACTTTTTTTTTTTTTAAATTCTTTGGAAACAACTTTGATTGCTGTCCGAAGAAATTGTCATGGATTTATTCTAAATGGTTTTGGCTTAACACCAGCGATCCAATTGTGGTTGGGCAAGACCCTTTAATTTTTTTGAAGAAGGTGCAACCATTGCAAGTGTCATAGGGCTGGCTAATCCATTAGACCAATTAAACTAAAATTTCTAGTAAAAGGGGTGAAAATAAACGACAGGTGTCTTTTCTAGTTATTACGTCCAGGTCGTCTTCTAACCTTTGGGAAATTTTTTGACAGTCTTGATGCCTTATCCTCAATTGTAGTTAGGGTCTCTCATACAGAGAGTAAGTACTGGACAAGTGATAATGTTTCTTTTGATTATTTAGTTTTATTTTTATTTTAATATGTTGCATCTCCCATTAACCAGTACTCATCAATTAATTAGTATCTCCTATCTTTGGGTATATAATATTTGAAGGTACAAAAACTTATGACAATGGTGATGCAACAATCACGGTGACAACTAGTGAACTCTCTCATGAAGATAAAGATCTGAATGTGACGCGCCTGATCCCCAAGTTAGTCGGGGAGGAAAAGAAGCAGCCTAATTTGTCAGTGAAAAAGAAACCATTTAAAAGAGTGTTGAAATCACGAAAGAAGCCAAAGAAGTCTGGCTCCCAAAAGAAGGGGAAGAAAAGCAGAAACAAGCGATAGAGATACGCGTATCGACTGTAGTTATGTTGGAAACTATCTTACTGGACATGTTCTTTAGAACTTTGCATCATTGGTGTGGTGTATAAAGCTTGAAAGAAGACCAACTGTTGATCTTAATTCCATTTCTCTCACTGCTGATATGGAGACACAGGTAAAGCTGTCAAAGATGCAATTTACGATGATACAATTTCAGTAAAATACTACAACAAGAGGCAGTTTTAATTTTTATTTGAGCTATTTGCATCTTGCTGCTGCTCTGCTACCCATCAACTCAATGTGTTAAACTAAAGGGGGGTTTTTAATTTCTTCGAAATAAGTTCCATAGTATCTGTAATTTCAAAGCTCTTAACTTTTGGATTGAAAAGACTGACCATCATTTCCCATTGGTCAACCATTTTTTTTTAAATGTTAACGATTTGATACCATTAAAATAAGAAGCGAGTACAATAAAAATATCCAGATATAAGAGAAATATACTCGAATCAAAACTTAGGTAGAAAAGAAACATGAGATACAAGAAAAAACATGAACAAAAAGAAAAATAAAAAAAAATCCTTCTCACCACCGCTCCCCTAACTCCTAAAGTCTGGAGAGAAAAAATTTCTAAAGTTGGTCTTTGCTGCTGAACACTATTTTTTTGTGTTGCGATTTTCTTACAGGTAGATTGGGGATCTCAATTATATGTAGATTTTGTTTTCTACATATATTAATTTATTTAGTTTGGTGTAATAAAATGTTTATGGTTCAATAAAAAATATTGCGGACAAACATGCCAAAGGCTTCTGTGAATAAATTTAAAATTGGCCGATGTTCAAATATCAAGGGGGCCAAGAATCAACAGCTTAGTGCTAGAAAAGGGAGAGGGGCCAATTGGACTCTGATTTTTTTTTTTTTAATTTGGCTGTAATTGGGTTTTGAAATGTTGTAAAGCAAAATAATAATAATACCATGTAAGACCATTAGCGATGACCAGTTGACCACCCAGTCATCGTTATTTTTGTTTAGTCTAGATTAAGTGATTATAAATGGGTGTCATGTGAATAATATAATAATAATATTATATAAATATGGTGATGTTACTATTTTATATATGAAATATATGATTTTTGCTTGATTTGACAAAGCCACTTCATTTCTTAGTTAGTGTCATGTGAATAAGAAGAGAAAAAGATTGAATAGCTGCGCGTGGGCATGCAATTTTTATCTAGTTCATTGTCTCTCTAAATTAAAGTAAGAATGTCTATACATTCTGTAAAACGAGTCATGTGAAAAGTTTGGATGTAAGATTTTTTTTTATAAATTTACAGACTATCAAAATGGAATCTATTGAGTCATTTAGTTCTTAATTTTATTATTAAAAATATATAATTTTATTTATTTATTATGATTAATCCAATAATAAATGTATCAAGTGAATATCATAAAAAGTAGATTTAAAATATAAAAAAAAAAGAATTTCAATGATTTAAATTTATCATAAAATTAGCTATATGTAACGTAATAGCTTGAGGTAAAAAATATCTAAGCATTTTCTAATTCTCTTTATATAAAATATAAAAAACAATTTAATTTGACATTATATTCATTGAATCTCACTAAATCTAAACTAAATGAAATAGAATGATGAAATCAAACCTTATTTTGAACATTCTTAAATAGTCAGTTCAATAACTAGTCACTGTCTTTTTATTACTTAGTTATTCCGTTTTTTCTTAATCGATTCAATGAACGACTGTACTGGATTCCATTCATGCATTTCAACGCTTATCTTTTCGTTCTACATAAGTAACACATATGTCGTCCACGTCTCCACGACCCACGTCAGCAACGCCTCGTACGTGTTGTCTTGTCTGAATATAGGCCTCTAAACAGGTTTTGTTTGATAGGGTGGTCATGAAGGTTTTAAAGGTGATATAATTAGGCACTAGCAAATCATACCACATTAAATAAAAATGGATAAAGTCAAATTTCATTCACTAATTATGAATCATTTAATATCATGACAAAATTAAAATATATAACATAACATCATTACAATTTACAATCACTAATTTCATCACCATCATTAAATGTCAATTTTTTTAATTTTTATTTTCATTTGACGTCATTATAAATTATACAATTAATTATTTCAATATCTTATACAATTTTCTTTATTACTTCCCTCTATTTTTTTTTCTTGTAATTTATAACTTCCTGTGTACTTAAACTTATTTTTTATCTTCTATTTACATGTTCAACTTACTTCAAATAACCTTTTTTTTTTAATTTATCTTCTATTAAAAATATTTTCAAATTATATTTTATACATTAATTTTTATTCTTTTATATATTTAACTTTTCCTCCCCTTTTGTCTAAAATATTTTTTTGTATAAATGTTATGAAATGAACAACTCCATGATTGATCCTATTGATTTTTATGAACAAATCAATCATATTTTTAAGTTAGTGTCAAACGGTGGCATATTTTATTTTTTTCTTTGTCAAATCAAAATATATAAGTGCGCCAGTATATAAGAGACATTTTTATAAAATATAAAATAAAATCTGATTAAATTTACAAGAGACTCTAACTCAAATAAAATTTTGCGTACTTAACACACAATATCAAAGATTTCGAAGAATTCTCACGAAAAAAATCTTAAAAAAATTAGATAATTGCAAATAGAGAGTATTATTAATCGAGACTGCATGTATTCAATCGACCATGGGGCAAAACGTACAATTCCAGGAAACACGTTTGCCATTTCGTGGAAATGCAAGGGCATTTCCGTCAAGGTACTAGCAGACGCTGATTACTTAAAGATCGAGCAACTTGACAGTATTCAACGGTCCAGATATCGCATGGCCGTTTTCAGCCAATGACCAGAGTAGAAACATGACGGATGGATAAGCCATCAGTCTCAACAACAAGACCCGTAGTGTCGCAGCCCCAGTGCAGCACAGCTCTCCTCCTTTCGGATTTACACAAAAAGGTCGTGCATATCCTCTCCCTTCCTCTCTCTTCTCTAAGATCTTAATTTATTTAAATTTAATTGTTTGAATTTCTTTGATTTTGGAATTACACTGAAAAGTTGGGTGTATCGTCACTGTCACTCTCTCTAACTGGCTGAAATCTTCTGCTATTTCTGAAATTTTTTGACTTTTTTTCCCTATCATCGATTTGGTTTTTGGGAATTACACTGAAAGATCGTTTATATCTTTTCAATTCTGCAAATTTGAGAGTCTCGATTTTTTTATTTGCAATTTTTTGATTTCTGGATGTACGAACTGGAAACTAAAAGTTGTTATTTTCCAGCTTAGTTATTTACTCATCCAAACCTAGAGCTTGATTCGACTTTTCGCTCACTTTAGGGTTTTGATTTTGGGGCATTTTGTTGCAGATCTGGGAAGCTTGGGGGGAAAATGCAGCGACCGAGCAGGTTTCTGGAAAGATCGAATACGATGACGAGGGGGAAGAGACGATTGGATCAAAGTGATGGAGAAGATGGGCAGCAGGAGCCCAAGAAGCACAAGGTTCCAGCTCTCGCCAGGTGATTCTGGAATCTGTCAATTTGGAGTCCGTTTGGATGTGTGGAAAGGAAAGTTCTTTCTTGGGAAATGGCCATTTGGATATATTTTTTAACTGAAAACTTTTTGTATTTCATGGAGGTATTTCCATTTCCAAGTGTCCAAAGGGAGGGAAGCACTTTTTGGAATTTACTCGTTATTTTTCTATTTATTGAAAAGCAAGATTTTGTGCAGTGTAATTGTGGAAGCTCTCAAGGTGGATAGCCTGCAAAAACTTTGCTCATCCATTGAGCCGATTCTCCGAAGAGTTGTAAGAGAAATGACCTTATTTGGTTTGCATCGTGTTTTCTTTTCTCTCTAGTGCTTCAGATAAACCAGATTTGTGTTAAGACAGTTTGTTTTCAGTTTGATGTCATGGCATTTGAAATATTCCAAACAACTAGGGAAAAAAATCCTGGAGAGAGATTTATTGCATAGATTGAAAAATTCTACATAAACAGTAAAAAACAACTATGCTGTAATTGTTGGGAAAGGGTGGGCGGGGGTATAGAATGGAAGAGAACTAAAAAAGCCGACCATAGGTGATGTGATTAGTGGTTATGATGATGATGAGTACAAAAACTATCTACAAATTTACCTCATAAAAACCTTGATTATCCAAATTCCAGTACTAATGTCCGTCTATTATCATTTTCTATGTCTGCTTCCTTTCTCTTTTCTAAAGGATCATTTTCATAGACTGTATAAAGCTATTTATTTTTTCTTTTTATTTATGGATTTCAATTCTTTGTTCTGTTCTTAACCCTATTTAACGTTATTATGGGTGTACTGGATGTTGAAGATCTGTAAGGCAAGTTAGTATGAAGTTTGAACTGTGAACATCCTTTCTCTATGGACTGTTTCAAAAAAAAAAAAAAATTCTTTTGTGTATGGAAAAAAGTCTAGCATCATGGTTGATTTGCTTTTATACCTCAATAAATCTTCTGTAGCTTGGAAAGTAGAACCTCATTTGATTTGAAGTGGGGTGTGATCCATGAGTCTCATGAAACTGCTGAAGTTGTTTCCTGAAAGGATGCTTTGTGGATTGTAATGCACTCATAAGGTTGCCACCTTAGCTACAATATTCATAACACTGGAACTTCAAGATATTTCTCATTGATCATGAAGATAAACAACTTAAACATACCTGTGTAATCAAAGGAGAGTGCTTGAATATTGTGCCTTTTGGATCATGCTTTAAACAAACCACGAAAAGAAGAAAGTGTGCCCAAGACCGGCGTCTTTCGTCATTGCAACAATGATTGATGATATGAAGTATTCATTTGCTGACCTGGATGGTTCTTTTGCTATACTTACAATTGGTGGTGCTTGGATATTTTCTTGTTCCCATCTTCAATTAATATCTCTAAGAGTTTTGACATCCATTGCTGGCGAGCTCGATTAAATGTATTGGTTCATTGGTTTTGTGCCACAACCTTATTAAAGAAGAATTCTTTTGTGAGGAAACACTAATTAATCAAATAGAGCACCAATCTTCATATGGGAAATTGGGTCAACTAGTGCGTATGAAGATCTATATGTTCCTCATTTACTGGAAAAAGTGTGATATATTTGTAGAAAGTAACTTTACAATAACTGGATAAAAATGAAGTTGCAAGATCATTTCTATATATTGATGATATGACCTAAAGTGATATTAAACACTGAATAAAAAGCCTAATGTTGATATATGTCCTTGACTGATCACTCAAAATAAAAAAAAGGATGTCAGGAAAGAAGTCCTTGGTTCTCAACCATGTATCTGCTGTAATTGGAAGCTTTTAAAGTAGTGACTGTTCTCTCCACCCACCATTAGACTCCACAATTTTGAAAATTTTGAAGTGGTATTCCCACAAAATTGTCTCTCATTGTTTCATATTGCAAAGAGAAGTTTTTGGATTACTTTGATTGAATGTATGTTCTCGATCTATGATTTCTCTAGAAAATATGTGCTAGATGTTGGAAAAGTCTTAGGTTTTTTTTTTTCTATGCCCTTAGAATACATTGGGGATTCTTCAACTTTAGAAATTTTTGATGTTTTCCTTTTGACTATATTAATTGGTATGTGACAACTATTACGATGGGGATTTCGAAAGAGAAAAAATGCTGCTAAAGTGTTTGCTATTGGCATTTTGTAATAATCAAATGGTGCTTTACAATATAAAATATGATATATCATGTGTAAGAAATTAACCTTCATCTCATTATCTTATGGAAATTCTAGTGAATAAGAAAAGATGCTAGCCTTTTCGTTATCTATTGATGCTATGTTGTGCTCCTTTTGTTGTTTATCTTATCAGTTTTGTTGTCATTGATTGCTTAAACAGGTAAGTGAGGAAGTTGAACGTGCCTTGGCAAAGTTAGGCCCTGCTAGGATTGCCGGGAGGTATTGAATGTTCTTACTTCTTAATTTTCCTTGGCTCTTATGTACAGAATGCTTGCAGGTATAACTTGGAATAGTATGATTTCCTCTTTATGCTCATGGTTTATTTGAAAATAAATATCATGGAAGCAAATGCTGTTTCTTAGCTGTTATGTTTATTATGAACTCCACAAAGAAACCATATTCATGTCTTATGTCTGGCATCATAAACCATGATCTACAGTTGTATTGGAAAAATATTTGCCTCTTGACGGCTTTTTGTGGTCTCTCTTTTGGTTTTGGGTAAAGGGATCTGGGCATTATTATTATTATTATTGGGATCCCAAATGTGCAAAGTCTTGGATTCCTTGGATAAATCCATTTCCACATGAACATGTCTCATAAACATATGGCCTAAATATCACATGTAGCAAATTAATTAATAGTATCGAATATTGATAGTGTCTGCGTAGCACTTAGGCAAGTTGGGGTTGCATTTGCTTGATGTGACCATTCAGTATTCAGGCTTTATTTGAGTAAAGATCATGGTTTTAAAAACTGGCCGAGTTGACTCAGAATTGGTCCCTCCTGATACGGCTGATTCTTATAGCACTCGGACTGATTCCTATTATTTTCACCCGATTCTGAGTACGACTGAGTTGATTCCAAGTCTGACTTCGCTGATACAACTTAGACTTACGAAGTCTGAGACTGGGTCCAATATTTAAAACCTTGGTGAGGATATGCACTTTGCTGACTTTGGTAAAACATGTGAAAGGCTGCAATGTATTTAGTTACATGTTACCTTCAATTTGTTCCTTTGATGTTGTAATACCTTAGATTTAATCCTCTGTTTGTCCTTGTTAATATCCAGTCTTGTAAACCTTTGTGAACATGCAGATCTTCTCCAAAGCAAATAGAAGGGCCTGATGGAAGAAACTTGCAGCTGCATTTTAGGTCCAATTTATCACTTCCTCTTTTTACTGGAGGGAAGGTAGAAGGGGAGCAGGGCGCCGCAATTCTTGTGGTGTTGCTTGATGCAAACACTGGCCATGTTGTAACAACAGGACCTGAATCATCTGCAAAACTTGATGTTGTTGTTCTTGAAGGTGACTTTAACAATGAAGATGATAACAACTGGACAGAGGAAGAATTTGAAGGCCATGTGGTGAAAGAACGTGAAGGAAAGAGGCCATTATTAACTGGGGACTTACAAGTTTCCTTGAAGGAAGGTGTGGGGACCCTTGGAGATTTCACGTTTACAGACAATTCAAGCTGGATACGAAGCAGGAAATTTAGGCTTGGCCTAAAAGGTGCCTCAGGCTACTGTGAGGGCATTCGTATTCGTGAGGCTAAAACTGATGCATTCACCGTTAAGGATCATAGGGGAGAATGTAAGTTTGCTGCTTCATGCTATTGACTGCTGTGGTTAATCTTTCATACAAGGATTTGAAATTTCTGCCTTGTGGAAATGAGAATATCTTTTGATGCCAGTAATCCAAGAGTACTGTTTAGCTCTGGGTCCATTGGAACATGGCTTGAGATTCATGAGTAGAGGGTAGCTAAAAGTGGAAGCAGTGGGCTGGGATTAACTGTTGAGTTTCTGGTCTAGCCTATCATCAACTAGGCGTTGACAAGAATCTCATGGACGTGCTGGGACTGGGCACCTCTCCCAAAAATTGTACTGGGGCCTGGCTGTAGTTTAAGTTGCCAACCAAATTAGTTGGGCTCACAACCAGGTTTTGTCAAACTTCTCTGTCGAGCATGAACCATGTCTTGATCCTGGGCGTGAACCACTGGCCAGGCTGCCACTTGTACTTTGGCCCTGATAAAATACATCTAGGTCCTCTGACTCTGGTCCATTGCCTTTAATTAGTGTTCTTTTTTTAAATTTCTTTTGTTACTTGGTTCATTTTAATTGGTCATTTCTTTATTCTTTACAGTATACAAAAAACACTACCCGCCTGCATTGAGTGATGAAGTATGGAGATTGGAAAAGATAGGCAAGGATGGGTCTTTCCACAAGAGGTTGAATAAGGCTGGGATTTATACGGTTGAAGATTTTCTTCGGCTTGTAGTTAGAGACTCTCAGCGATTGCGTAATGTAAGATGTAGTCGTGTAGGAACCTACTGTTGAATAAAGAACTCCATATATTGAACTTCTATTTATCTGACCTTTTTTTCCCCATTTTTTGACACTCTTCCTATTGTAGATCCTTGGGAGTGGCATGTCAAATAAAATGTGGGAAGCCCTTGTAGAGCATGCAAAAACTTGTGTCTTGAGTGGGAAGCTTTATGTTTACTATCCTAATGAGACAAGGAACATTGGTGTTATTTTTAACAATGTCTATGAGTTGTCGGGCCTTATTTCTGGCGAACATTACTACACAGCTGAAACTCTGTCTGATAGTCAGAAGGTGGGTGCTAAGATAATTTTTTTCCAATCATTTTATCCTGCAAATGTCTTGAATTTTCTTTAGCCCACACTTTTTTCGAAATGTAACTTCTTCTTTAGCCCACATTTTATCATAAAATGTCTTAAGACCCTTTTTTTGGGGTGAAAAAAAAACCCTTCTATCATTGTCTTACAACATAAATCTATTCTTCAGCAGCCTAGTACCCTATGGCCTCCAGCTCTTCAGTCATGATAACATTTTGGTGTATCATGAAAGGAGATTGCTTCCTGTTTTCATCGCCTAATGTTCAACTTAATCTTTAGTAAAAATATTCGACCCTGACAAGATTGGAAATGAATAAACTTCTAACTAACTCATATATATATATATATATATATATATATATATCATTTTTTTGGTTGCAGATTTATGTCGACACATTGGTGAAAAAGGCTTATGATAATTGGATGGATGTCGTAGAATATGATGGCAGAACACTTTTGAGCTCAAAACAGAGCAAAAGGGCTAGTGCTTCCCGAAATGAAGCTCTTATAGGACCAACAGATTACACTCCCACCTTGGATCAACAAGTCTCTGTACCCCGCCTTCCTATGTCAGTTCCTTCAGATCAGGCTTCAGTGGATTCAGGTCTGACTGTTGTAGGTGAGCAATTTCTTAAGCATTTGAAGATTGCAATGCTGAATATCACTTATTTTCCAAGATCTGTCAAGGTACTATGTTTTGGAAAACATGGCATAATTGTATGTTTTGATTTTTTGAGACAATTCTATATTTTTGATTAATAGAATGGCTATGTTAAGATTGACAGTGTTAGGCCATCCTGACTGGGACATGTCAGCTCTGCCTTTCTTGAATACAAACCCTTCATCAAATATCCTTCCCATAATATCCCCATTAGATCGATGTCGCAAAGTGGACCCTCATAGCAGGAGCATGATAAATTCTACGATTGTCCATCTCACAATCCAGTGGTCGAATGCAGAGCTGGATGGGATATGATTGTTGCTGACTTGCTATATACCAAATACCTTGTTTGGTGGGTCTGAAGGGTTGTATCCACAGGTGCCTACATAGTCCCAAGTCAAGGTGGCTTAATGATTTATTCATCTTGGTATCATCATTTCTCTGTTGTTTGATATTGGGCTCATCAAGATGGTATTACTAAAATCAGTACTATATATATTTGTTATTGATCACTGCAAAGTAATGCTTAGTGTATTGCAACTTTTTGAAGCCATTTGTAGTATACTTTAGTCGGTCATTTGACTTGATGTAAATGGTTTTTTTTTAATTGCTGGAAGTTCTATTTTGAACAAGTATTGAACCAGTTCAGTATTTACCTTATATCAGATATATTCCATTCACCTCTAGTGCCCTAAAATGTGTTCCCAAGGAAAGACAATTCCTTAGCTGACCCTGTATGGTTTCGGGTTACCGGATTGGAATCAGTATCTGGTTAGAAATGGGCCAGGTGTTGGTCTTGGTTTGGATTGGGTCTGCCTTAAGCTCGTATGCAATAAGTGCTTACTGTGCAACCTTAAAGCTTGTCGGTTTGAGACATGCTACCGTTTCAGAAAAAAGAAAACCTTGCTACCTTTCAACCCATTAGTCTTATAGTGAGAATGTTTTGATTGACCTCCCAAAAGTACCTAAACCCAACAAGTTACTTTAGGTTTGATTGGATTCCCAATCTGATTTATAAACTTGGATGGCTTTGGGTAGGCCTATTAAGCAACTGGATTCAATTCCCATAGATTCAATACTTGTTGCGTGACCTGATCCATAAAAGGCCATGGACACCACTAAAATGATAAGAAAAATAAAAGGGCATTGTTAGCCCAATCTAATTAGAGTTGTAAAATGATAAATGCACAAGACAATCCTAGACACCCATGATGATGGAGGTGTTCAGTCTTTTCTTAATCTTCTAGCTGAATTATCCATCTCTGTAGAGGCCAGACTCCAATAGATCAAGAATGACATAATTCTTCTATTTAGAGAAAAGTGTGATGATGCTTTATCTAGGAATACACCATCGTGTTTCTTTCATATTTCCAAGCTGTAGCTTATGGCACCATTTTCCACAATAGGATACCTTTTCATTTTCAACTTTGTCCCTACCTGATGAAGTAACGTGTTTTCAGCCAGGATCATAGTAATCAAGGCACAATGTGCAATCAAGGTCCCAAGGGATCTAGAGCCTAAGGCACTAGGCACATGTCCAGGAAAGAGCCTAATTTTGTTAGGCAAATTCATTTAGATACTACAAATATATTGTGTAGATTCATTGATTTGCATCTTTATTGCGTCGATGTTAATGAAATGCAATCTTCTTGTCCAAATCACCAAAATATATTGGCAATTGAACTTCCAAGCACATTATATAAGTAAGCAATATATACATGCTAAAGTATATAATCTAATAATTAGAGTTTCTAATTGATTATTGCTGACAATTACTTCATGTTAACTATAATATTTACCAACAAGTATAAAAAATTTAAAAATAGACTTAAGCCTATTGAAATGAATATTTTAGTCCTTACTGGGTTGTGGGTTAAATCTAAAAAGAGTTTGTAATAATCTCTATTATAAAAAATAATTACATGGCAGGATAATTTTGTGTCAAACGGGCAGTTGACCTACATAAAACAATTTGAGTTCTACCTATATAGTCAAGTGTGATTTTTGATAGAGAAGATTGGAGAAGTAGAATCCTAAAAGCCAATCCTACCTAAATGGGATAAAATGACTTTGATGAATGATGATGGTAGTTTCTTGTTTAGGATCTTCAATTTTCCATTCAAGAAATTTTTATTAATAAAAAAAATTATTTTTTATTTATTTATTTACTTTTAATTCTTCTGCATGATGTACTGATACATATTTGATGAGAAAAAGATAAAAATGTGAAGAACTCACAGACGAATTGTTGTTGAGAATGAGATCCATGCCATGGACCATATGGTCATTTACTCCACTAGGTTCATCATCTCTTGTGGAGAATGAGATCCATGTCCTTATCCAAAGTCAAATATAGTATAACTGATATCATCTTCTGACATTTTTAAGGGATGTCCAAAAAAATAACTGATTTCTTTTTTATCATTTTCCATCAGGTGGCATAGGGTATAATGAGAACTCAGTAAGCACTTATCCAACTAATCATTCTCAGCATTCAAATGCTCAAATCCAGTTTGAAAGTCCTTCATTTGCACCACAGAACCAATTGATCAGCTCCTCCCACCAAACACAGATCACAAGAAACGATAACATGGTTGGGCTAGCACTGGGTCCACCACAGACGTCTGGTTTGGCATTTCAGTCTTTAGGCACATCTGTCCAGCAATCAACTCTTAACCCATACGATGACTGGTCCCACAACGAGGAAGATATACGCATGAGAAGCCACGAACTTCTTGAACACGAAGACATGCAACACCTGCTTCGTATGTTCAGCATGGGTGGCACTTCTGTCAATGTATCTGAAGATGGCTATCCATATTCAACATTCATGCCCACACCTTCACCAAACTTTGGCTATGATGAGGATCGCAGTCGGTCATCAGGTAAAGCAGTTGTGGGATGGCTCAAGCTGAAGGCAGCTCTAAGGTGGGGCATATTTATCAGGAAGAAGGCAGCTGAGAAGCGGGCTCAGCTTGTTGAGCTTGATGATTAGTTGTTAGCACTGGTTGATGCCCCTGTTTTGGAGTAGCAAGTCCTCCGGGGACCAAGGTTTCTGGCTAATCTGGTATCCTCACCATTTCAAACAATTGTCGATAGGATTTGACCCAAACCATTGGTGTGGTGGGGTCTTTTCAGTGATTTCAGTCTCTGGCATTGGCATTCTGATCTAAAAATTTTCAGCCAAAGCTATTGGATGTAGCCGGTGGTCTGCTTGTATGATTATTGTAATGTACAGTAACCATCCTCAATGACTCATTTGTGTTATCCTTCAAGATCTATTTTGTATGCTTTCGATTTCTATGGACAATTGTAGGAGTGGGGATCAGTTTTCACGACATACCCAACACTCATTAAGGAACTCCCTACTTTGTAATTGGAAGGCTGCGTACACTCATTGATCTTCATGGTCATTTGAGGGCGTTACCCACATCTCTACCTCTTCTCTGCTGATGTCTAATGCTGTTGTTATGTGCATTTCTCATCCATCTCATGTCATTTATAACATTTGATAATGTACGTATAATAATCTTACTGTGTAATTTTTAATTCCTAATATTTTGATATGTGGAAACATGTATGCCTACTGTCTGCATTGTATACATGATGCGGACGTAGCTCTGAAATGAGGTCTAATTTGGCACTTGCTGTGGAGAAGCATTCGAGTAGAATGTTAAAATGAATGTTGTTGTCCTTGCTTATGTGGGGTGATTCTCTTTAAATTGAAGAAAAAAAATTTCTTGTTGGAAAAGAACTGTACTAGATTTTGGCTGCTTGACAAAATCAGAGCCATTACTAAGATCTTTACTAAAATGCAATATATATGTTGATTTTTCGAGAAATAAAACTCAGATCGCACAGAAGTTCATGTTGTAGACAACTCTGAATGTAGTTTCTGTTAAAGACATGAGTAACACTTGTCTTTAAAATTTGGCTTATAAAGAGAAGGAATTCATGTGATTATAAACTTCAATACTTAAAGGCTCATAGGCGATGTGGGATATGCTAACACTCTCCTTCAGTGTTAGGGTTAGAGACATTCGGCTCTTTTCCTCCAGGTAGGGTTGGAGATACAAATCCAATCCATATCTGTGGTACTCTGATATCATGTTAAATATATGAGTATAATTATCTTTAAAATCAATTTATAAGGAGAGGGAACCTATGTGCTTGTAAACTCTAAAATCCAAAGGCACATAAGTGATATGGGATATGCTAACAATTTCATGTCATTTAGTCATGAATTAGGGGTTACAATATTATCAAACTTTTGCTTTTGTCGAATTTGACTTAATTTTTTTTGAGGATTGACCAAATCTTACCTCGTTATATTTTACGCAACCTGAAGAAAAGTAAATTTCAGTAGATATTGAAAGAGGATTTTCTTTCATATGGGAGTATTAGGTTATGGCTGGTGTGGGTCATAGGAATTATAAGGTAGTAGATCTTGGTCAGTTCATGTTTGGGTCTAGTTTTCTACCTGACCCACCCTGTATTTATTTTGAATGGGGTTGAGTTAGGCTAATTTTAAACTTTTATAGTCATGACTTCACCTAAACCTTGATTTTTTAAGATGGATTAGGTTCACGAATCAGATTAGAAATTGACACCTGTACTTTGAAGTTAGATAAGGTCATCACAAGCTACCTAACAAGTGACAAATGGGTTTTTAAGGGGCATAGCCTGCCTCAATTGTGACTCTGTTATTAATCTCTGTTTAAGATTATTGTCATTCTGCATCTCAAGTACATGGCATTGACTGGAGATGAGAAACTTGGAGCAAAAAATGGAAGGCCTGAACTGCTTGTCCTGGGAAAAAGAAGGCTTAATGTCACGAGGGCAATCCCACATCGGATATGCCTCGCAAAAGTCTTGAGTTTATAAGGGGGACAGGGAACTTTGGGAGTGGCTAGCCTTTTTCAGTGTAGAAACGATCCATGACAATTTGACATCGAAACAAACTGAGGCGCTATCGTGTGGAATCGGGAATCCCCCTAATGCATAGACTCTACACAGAAGAGATGTGGGTTCCCCTGTCAAGGGCGCCAGGAATTGGACTGGATTCTGTCACAAGGGCAATCTCACGTTGAATATGTCCTGGATCTTAGAAGTGGCTAACCCTTTTAAGTGTGGAACAGAGCCGTGAACTTGCAGTATAAAAAAATATTTCTATGCTATTACGTGCTAATGCTAAGTCACCTCATTCATGGTCATAACTTTCAAACATTAGAAACAATGGGTTAACAAAAAAATAATAATAAAGGGAAAGTGAAAAGTCATACACCACTTGAGCTTCTCATTGGGTTTGGATTTCTCGTCAGGCTTGGCTGTATCTTTCTTGTCCCTGAAAGGGTGGGCTTGGTCTTGCACTCGAGCTTTGTGTTTATGAACCCTATCCTTTTTCTTATTTGACAGATATTTGCATACTTATTCTTAATTCTCTAGTTATTATCTAATCATAGTGACCAAGATGCAGACTGATTAGCCAAAATAAAGAGACTGTTGTGACCAAAAAGGCTTATTAACAAGGTCTATCTTTACATAGAATGAAATCAGGCCCTGAGTATTGGCACTATGGACGAGTTTACTGATGACTCACTTAGATTAATATTTTTCGATTGCATAGTTTATCGATGATCTAAAAAATAATTTGTCAAATTCAATTATGATTATAAGTATCAAGCAAGCATATTTGAATGGTATAAATAACATCAATGATTTTGACAAAAAAATTATGAACTGAGAATACTGCTGTTATTTCGCTTTCATTTAAACAGTTTAAATTCCATTCTTAGAGATGATAAAGACAAGGCTTGGGGCAGGCTTGATCTTTTCCACGCCCTACTTGGACTCCTAGCCCTCAAATGGGCTCTTATATGATAGAGGGAATCGATCTCAGCCTTTCGTTTGATTTGATTGGGCCATTGATCAGACTGATAACTAATTGCGGGGTCACATTTCATAAATTGATGCATACCACATGATTGCTGGTACATCTGCCCATTGCTTGAACTTCAATGAGCCATCCATTTGCAGTTCAGGCCTCAGGCTCTGATGCAGTCCCAAACTGCAAATTGAAATTTAGATTCGGGTTTTTAGGCTGCGTCACGGATTTCGGTAAAAAAACCCAAAAATTGGCATTTTTGGGTTTAAGTGTGATCTAAACTCGAAAAATCTTCTAACGAATCAATTTGGACTGTAGAATCCTATGTTAATTAGATAATGAGGAAAATGCACTCATTGAAATCTCAACTAAAACAATGCAGTTAAATAATTCCAATTAACCCATTTATAATTAACACAACACAATAAATAAATTAAAATCCAAAAGGAATAAACTCACCAAACTTGGGAGGAAAGCTCAAAGCTTTGATAATTATAATCATAAAAATCTAGAATGCCTTACACTTATTCGGCTCTTGTAATTATAGCCTTAATAACAACTAAAATAGGAAAAAATCAAATTGGTGCACATTCTAGGCTACTGTAATATGCTTTACTTCCTGTTTTGGGTTGGCTGCTTAGTGGGTTTTATTCCATCATTAAAGAGCCTAAAAAGGACACAAAAATCGTGCTCGATTTGCAGCCGCTCGATCTGGAAACTTTCCATCCAAGCAGTACTAAGGATCATGCCCTAAATAAGCCTAAACCAGGCCCAATCTGTCATACACGTCCCTGATGATGCTTCCTTCCTTCTCAGCCTCAATCTTGTTGCCGTCTTTGAAGATCTAAAATCGATTCCTATCCATGCATGATCTGCTCCACACGTTTCAGCCTGAAACTGCTAAATCAGGGCCTTTTAATTTACTCATGCAGGCCCACACTGTTCAACCCCAAATCTTTCCATTTTGAAATGGATTCTCTCTCCATGTAGGCATCCATGTGGCATCCGGGTCTCCTCCATGTCAGTAGTTGATTTGTATCTTGTGGGTCTACCAAATTGAGAGCATTTGGATTTAGTTTCATGGGCTTTTGAGATCCAGCTCGTCTCCAAATGATCTAGAATGTTTATCGTGTACGGTGGAGATGGATTGCATGCAACTACTATATTTAAGATACACATATGTCAATCCAAAACGGTATCGCCACAGCTGTAGATATACGTATTTTGAAAATACACCTCAACGCCTAATGGTTAACGACGGCTGTAATTGACGGTTTCACTAGAACAGATAGAGATGGATTGCATGCAACTACTATATTTAAGATACACATATGTCAATCCGAAATGGTATCGCCACAGCTGTAGGTATAGGTATTTTGAAAATACGCCTCAACACCTAATGGTTAACGACGGCTGTAATCGACGGTTTCACTTGAACAGATAATAATGAGATCACCATTTTAGTAAATTGTGCAGAGAAGCTCACCAACTCACCATCTTTTGTATTTTTCCCACATCTTGTCAAAGATTATTATTGCCTTCTGCCACACATAGAGAGAAGCCTCCCACTTCTTCCACCTTAAAAGGCTCCTTTCTTGGATAGAGTTTCATTCAACCATGCCCTCTAAAATAGCAGATAGTGGCCTTAACCCCTTACTTACCATGCACTTCAAACCTAGATATAGAGCATGGAAAAGTTCATGGGATTCAAAGGCTTTTTTAGCATGAAATGATGGATGAAGTAAAAAAACCCGAAAGGTGGAGCTCCCTATGTCAGTCCAAAGCAAGATAGATTTCTCCATCTCCTCATAACTTTTTTTTTACTGCTGTTCTGTTCTGTTCTGTTCTCTCTTTCTCTCTTTCAAGGAAGATGGAGATTGAGAATGTTTCATTTTCTCTATAATAATTTTGCTTTAGAATGTAACAAGGAAAGGTAGCTTTGCTACCTATCTTATGCATGACAATGCTTTTGTGTAGTCCTTGAATAATGAAAGATATTGCCCATGAAAGGGTTTATTCTCCAATATTTTGCATTTATTTTTCTGTTTTCTATTTTATTGGTTCCTTATTAAGTTGCCAATTTTGTTTAGTTTTCTTAATAAGTAGGATTCTTACTTATGGGAGAAGGGTTTCTTTTCATTTTATGCCATTTATAATGTTTTCTTCTATTCTAAATCTGTTAATGAAATTATATCTCCTCACCACAGCCTATTAAATGTAATTTTATAATCTTAAAAAGTCTTCATAATCCCATTTCTTACTCAAGCCAAGTGATTTAGGTTAAATGTAATTCTTAAGTGATGTCCAAAGTCAAATATAGTCTTCAAAATCCCATTTCTTACTCAAGCCAAGTGATTTAGGTTAAATGCAATTATTACATAATCCCATTTCTTACTCCAAAGTCAAATATGGTAACTGATATCATCTGCTGACATTTTTAAGTGATGTCCAAAAAAATAACTAATTTCATATTTATCACTTTCCATAAGGTTGCATAGGGTATAATGAGAACTCAGTAAGCACTTATCCAACTAATCATTCTCAGCATTCAAATGCTCAAATCCAGTTTGAAAGTCCTTCATTTGCACCACAGAGCCAATTGATCAGCTCCTCCCACCAAACACAGATCACAAGAAACGATAACATGGTTGGGCTAGCACTGGGTCCACCGCAGACGTGTGGTTTGGAATTTCAGTCTTTAGGCTCATCTGTCCAGCAATCAACTCTTAACCCATACGATGACTGGTCCCACCACGAGGAAGATATAAGCATGAGAAGCCACGAACTTCTTGAACACGAAGACATGCAACACCTGCTTCGTATGTTCAGCATGGGTGGCACTTCTGTCAATGTATCTGAAGACGGCTATCCATATTCAACATTCATGCCCACACTTTCACCAAACTTTGGCTATGATGAGGATCGCAGTCGGTCATCCGGTAAAGCAGTCGTGGGATGGCTCAAGCTGAAGGCAGCTCTAAGGTGGGGCATATTTATCAGGAAGAAGGCAGCTGAGAAGCGGGCTCATCTTGTTGAGCTTGATGACTAGTTGTTAGCACTGTTTCATGCCCTTGTTTTGGAGTAGCAAGTCCTTCTCTGGGCACCAAGGTTTCTGGCTAATCTGGTATCCTCACCATTTCAAAGAATTATCGATAGGATTTGACCCAAACCATTGGTGTGGTGGGGCTCTTATCAATGATTTCAGTCTCTGGCATTGGCATTCTGATCTATTCAAAATTCTTCAGCCAAAGCTACTGGATGCAGCCGGTGGTCCGCTTGTATGATTATTGTTTGTACAGTAACCATCCTCAATGACTCATTTGTGTTATCCTTTAAGATCTATTTTGTATGCTTTCGGTTTCTATGGACAATTGTACGAGTTGGGATCAGTTTTCATGACATACCCAACACTCATTAAGTGTAATTGGAAGGCTGCGGACACTCATTGATCTTCATGGTCATTTGAGGGCGTTACCCACATCTCTGCCCCGTCTCCTCTGATGTCTAATGCTATTGTTATGTTCATTTCTCATCCATCTCATGTCATTTATAACATTTGATGATGTTATTTTGTAACATTATCTTACTGTGTAAATTTTTGTTCCTGATATTTTGATATGTGGAAACATGTATGCCTACTATCTGCATTGTATATATGATGCAGATGTAGCTTTGAAATGAGGTCCAAGTTGTCACTTGATGTGGAGAAGCATTCGAGTGGAATGCTAAAATGAATGTTCTTGTCCTTTCTTATGTGGGGTGATTCTCTTTAAATTGAGGAAAGAAATTTTCTAGTTGGAAAAGAACTGTACTAGATTTTGGCTTGTTGACAAAATCAGAGCCTTACTAAGATCTTTACTAAAATGCAATATGTATGTTGATTTTTCAAGAAATAAAATTCAGACCGTAAAGAAGTTTATGTTGTGGACAAATCTGAATGTGATTTTTGTTAAACACATGAGTAGAACTCATCTTTAAAAATCAACTTATAAAGAGAGGGAACTCATGTGCTTATAAACCCCAATACCTAAAGGTCCATAGGCGATATATGATATGCTAACACTCTTCCTGTGCCAGAGCTGGAGACACTCGGCTCTCTCCATCCACGCCCCTGCTTTGATACAATGTTAAACACATGATCCTTAAAAATTGACTTATAAGGAGAGGGAATCTATATGTTTAATAACTCCAAAACTCAAACGCACATACGTGATATGAGATATGCTAACAGTTTCATGTCATTTAACTATGAAATTAGGGGTTACAATGGGCCAAGTTAACTTTTGCTTTTGTCGAATTTGACTTAATTTTATTTTTTTTGAGGACTGACCTCGTTATATTTTACTCAACCTGAAGAAAAGTGAATTTCAGTAGATATTGAAAGAGAATTTTCTTTCATATGGGAGTATTAGGTTATGGCTAGTGTGGGTTATAGGGATTATAAGGTAGTAGATCTTGGTCAGTTCATGTTTGAGTCTAGTTCTCTACCCAACCCATCCTGTATTTATTTTGAATGGGGTTGAGTTAGGCTAATTTAAAACTTTTATAGCCACGACTTCACCTAAACCTTGATTTTTTAAGATGGATTAGGTTCATGAATCAGATTAGAAATTGTCACCTGTACTTTGAAGTTAGAAAAGGTCATCACAGGCTACCTAACAAGTGACAAATGGGTTTTTAAGGGGCATAGCCTGCCTCAGTTGTGACTTCGTCATTCTGCAACTTAAGTACATGGCATTGACTGGAGACGACAAATTTGGAGCAAAAAATGGAAGGCAAAGAGGGCTTCATGTCACCAGGGCAATCCCACATCAGATATGCCTTGCAAAAGTCTTTGAGTTTATAAGCGGGTACGGGGAACTTTGGGAGTGGCTAACATTTTTGAGTGTAGAAACGATCCATGACAATTAGACATCGGAACAAACTGAGGCGCTATCGTGTGGAATCGGGACTCTCCCTGACGCATAGACTCTACACAAAAGAGATGTGGGTTCCCCTGTAGAAGGCGCCAGGAATTGGAGTGGGTTCTGTCTCAAGAGCAATCCCATATTGAATATGTCCTGGATCTTAGAAGTGGCTAGCCTTCTAAATGTGGAACAGAGCCAAAATATTTCTATGCTATTACGTGTAAATGCTAAGTCACCTCATTCATGGTCAAAACTTTCAAACATAGTTAGAAACAATGGGTTAACAAAAAAAAAAAAATAATAAAGGGAAAGTGAAAAGTCATACATCCACTTGAGCTTCTCATTGGGTTTGGACTTCTCGTCAGGCTTGGCTGTATCTTTCTTGTCCCTGAAAGGGTGGGCTTGGTCTTGCACTCGAGCTTTCTGTGTTTATGAACCCTACCCTTTTTCTTATTGACAGATATTTGCATACTTATTCTAAATTCTCTAGTTATTATCTAATCATAGTGACCAAGATGCAGCCTGATTAGCCAAAATAAAGAGACTGTTGTCGCCAAAAAGGCTTATTATCAAGGTCTATCTTTACATAGATGAAATTCAGGCCCTGAGTATTGGCGATGACTCACTTAGATTAATATTTTTTGATTGACATAGTTAATCGATGATCTGAAAAATAATTTGTCAAATTCAATTATGATTATAAGTATCAAGCAAGCATATTTGAATGGTATAAATAGCATCAATGATTTTGACAAAAAAATTATGAACTGAGAATATTGCTGTTATTTCGCTTTCATTTAAACAGTTTAAATTCCATTCTCAGAGATGATAAAGACAAGGCTTGGGCCAGGCTTGATCTTCTCCAGGCCCTACTTAGACTCCTTAGCCCTCAAATGGGCTCTTATATGATAGAGGGAATTGATCTCAGCCTTTCGTTTGATTTGATTGGGAAATTGATCGGACTGGTAACTAATTACGGGGTCACATTTCATAAATTGATGCATACCACATGATTGCTGGTACATCTGCCCATTGCTTGAACTTCAATGAGCCATCCATTTGCAGTTCAGGCCTCAGGCTCTGATGCAGTCCCAAACTGCAAATTGAAATTTAGATTCGAGTTTTTAGGCTGCATCACGGATTTCAGTAAAAAAACCCAAAAATTGGCATTTTTGGGTTTAAGTGTGATCTAAACTCGAAAAATCTTCTAACCAATCAATTTGGACTGTAGAATCCTATGTTAATTAGATAATGAGGAAAATGCAATCATTGAAATCTCAACTAAAAAATGCAGTTAAATAATTCCAATTAACCCATTTATAATTAACACAACACAATAAATAAATTAAAATCCAAAAGGAATACCAAATAAACTAATTATAATATAAAATCTAGAACCTACACTTATTCGCTTTGTATTAATCCTAGCTCTTGTAATTAAGCCTTAATAACAAAATAGGAAAAAATCAAATTGTGCACATTCTAGGCTACTGTAATATGCTTTACTTCCTGTTTTGGGTTGGCTGCTTAGTGGTTTTATTCCATCATTAAAGAGCCTAAAAAGGACACAAAATCGTGCTCGATTTGCAGCCGCTCGATCTGGAAACTTTCCATCCAAGCAGTACTAAGGATCATGCCCTAAATAAGCCTAAACCAGGCCCAATCTGTCATACACGTCCCTGATGATGCTTCCTTCCTTCTCAGCCTCAATCTTGTTGCCGTCTTTGAAGATCTAAAATCGATTCCTATCCATGCATGATCTGCTCCACACGTTTCAGCCTGAAACTGCTAAATCAGGGCCTTTTAATTTACTCATGCAGGCCCACACTGTTTCAACCCCAAATCTTTCCATTTTGAAATGGATTCTCTCTCCATGTAGGCATCCATGTGGCATCCGGGTCTCCTCCATGTCAGTAGTTGATTTGTATCTTGTGGGTCTACCAAATTGAGAGCATTTGGATTTAGTTTTCATGGGCTTTTGAGATCCAGCTCGTCTCCAAATATCTAGAATGTTTATCGTGTACGGTGGAGATGGATTGCATGCAACTACTATATTTAAGATACACATATGTCAATCCAAAACGGTATCGCCACAGCTGTAGATATACGTATTTTGAAAATACACCTCAACGCCTAATGGTTAACGACGGCTGTAATTGACGGTTTCACTAGAACAGATAGAGATGGATTGCATGCAACTACTATATTTAAGATACACATATGTCAATCCGAAATGGTATCGCCACAGCTGTAGGTATAGGTATTTTGAAAATACGCCTCAACACCTAATGGTTAACGACGGCTGTAATCGACGGTTTCACTTGAACAGATAATAATGAGATCACCATTTTAGTAAATTGTGCAGAGAAGCTCACCAACTCACCATCTTTTGTATTTTTCCCACATCTTGTCAAAGATTATTATTGCCTTCTGCCACACATAGAGAGAAGCCTCCCACTTCTTCCACCTTAAAAGGCTCCTTTCTTGGATAGAGTTTCATTCAACCATGCCCTCTAAATAGCAGATAGTGGCCTTAACCCTTACTTACCATGCACTTCAAACCTAGATATAGAGCATGGAAAAGTTTATGGGATTCAAAGGCTTTTTTAGCATGAAATGATGGATGAAGTAAAAAAACCCGAAAGGTGGAGCTCCCTATGTCAGTCCAAAGCAAGATAGATTTCTCTATCTCCTCATAACTTTTTTTTTACTGCTGTTCTGTTCTGTTCTGTTCTGTTCTCTCTTTCTCTCTTTCAAGGAAGATGGAGATTGAGAATGTTTCATTTTCTCTATAATAATTTTGCTTTAGAATGTAACAAGGAAAGGTAGCTTTGCTACCTATCTTATGCATGATAATGCCTTTGTGTTGTCCTTGAATAATGAAAGATATTGCCCATGAAAGGGTTTATTCTCCAATATTTTGCATTTATTTTTCTGTTTTCTATTTTATTGGTTCCATATTAAGTTGCCAATTTTGATTAGTTTTCTTAATAAGTAGGATTCTTACTTATGGGAGAAGGGTTTCTTTTCATTTTATGCCATTTATAATGTTTTCTTCTAGTCTAAATCTGTTAATGAAATTATTTCTCCTCACTACAGCCTATTAAATGTGATTTTGTAATCTTAAGTCTTCATAACCCCATTTCTTACTCAAGCCAAGTGACTTAGGTTAAATGTAATTCTCGTGGCGCACCCAAAAGGTTAGATGAAACAAGAAGAAAGAAGGGAAAGAGAGAGAGAATGGGTTTTCTTCGAGAGAGAAGATTTCATAAAAGAAAATTGTGGGAAATGTTGTACGCAATAAGAAATTTTGGGACAATGAGAACATCATATTTGAATGTGGATTTTTCTTTTTTATTCTTGGATTACTTAATATAAGATTTTAACTTCTTTTTTAGCAATTCTAAACCTCGTATGACCATCATTTTGTATTTCTTAAATTTTAAAGAGAAATTGTATTTTTTTTTTAAACCAAACTATCTAGGTGTCTTTCGTACTAATCTTTAGAGTATGTGTGAATCTCTCAATTCTCATTCATCACGAATAGAACAATGGAGAGTGACCCTTTTTGTGCTAAAGATAATTTGATTCCAAGACTTCTCTCAAAGAAGGACGGGTTTTGATCACCAAACTAACCCCTGTTGTTAAAGAGAAATGATATTTGTTGAAATGCTGTTGATAGGGAATTCCATTTCAAAGGGTCATTCTTTGTAGAGTTATCTTGTGAATAAAAAAGTTTATAAAATTAGTAAAGTACTTTAAAAGGCTGGACATCTTGATCATAAAAAAACCAAAAACAAAATTGAATTTTCCTTTTTTTCCTACTAATTTCACAGTGTTATAATTAAAACTTTCAAAGTCCCGTACTAGTCTGACCGAAAATGCATTACCATTTTTGTTTTTTTATTGAAAGTTGATATGTGTAGACCAATGTTATCAGAACCAGACCGCCTAACGAACCGTCTTTAAGGAGTTTAGAGTTCAAAAGTTCGACCGCAGTCAAAGTCGGTTAAAGCTAGTTAAGTATTAAAATAATATAAATATTATATATAATATTAAGTTAGACATGTTTTATCAATAACATTAATATAAATATTAAAAAAAAAAAAATTCAAACTCTAAGTAATATACCAAAACGGTGAAATACATGAGATAGAAATAGTAATAAACATTTATATTTCAAATACACATTTTGTAAGGGGAAAATTTTAAAAAAAATATAAAAAAAATAAATTATAAACTGAACCGAAATCCGCTATTCGCAGTTTTGACCGCTAGCCGATTTTGGGTTTGGACCGAACCGCAGATCCCGCAGTCGCGGATGAACCGGCAGTTCGACCACGGTTCGGTACTGATAACATTGGTTTATATAAGAGTTTCATAAAAGTTGAAACTTAGAAAGAAAAAACATTCAACCTAGAGAAGCCTTATTAGTAAATCATTCTATATTTCCAAGGATGGAAAGCCAAGCTATTAAATAGAGATCTATACCATTAAAATTGTGGTCCATAACCAACAAGAATTTGATTTTCAACCCAATTATTTTAAAGATGGCTGGAACAAGAGCATTAGATTGACTTGGTGGACATCTCATCATCTATCTAATTATCTAGGACTTTTCGTTAAAATGCTCTTTTACGAACTAACTTATTTTTATAAAAAGATAGAAGTACGACCTTTCCATTTTTCTTTATATTTTTTCACAAAAAGTGAAGCAAAATTACAATTAAAATGCACCCTATTGTTCAGTAAAAATAGTTTTATCAAAATGATGCCAAATCTATTTGAAAATAGCAAAGAGGGGCATTTCATCTTCTCACAAGAAAATTATTATTTTGGTTATTTTTCATCACAATTCCAATGCCACACCTCTAATATAATCAATCTTAAAATGTTAAGTAATAAAGTATTATAATTATAATCAATATATAAAGGTTTGGGCTTTTTTTTTCACAATGAGCATAACAAAACGTAGTAATAAACTAACTCTAACATTCTCCTCAATTTTCTTTAATAAGAATTCTGGAAATGATAAAAAATTACTTCTTATGTTATAACTTATACAGGGCCGGCCCTGAGATTTCAGGGGCCCTAGGCGAGATTTTTAAGATGGGGCCTTTATATACTCGTAAAAAATAAAATCATATAATTTTTTTTTACAATGCGTGAAACTAAATAAAATATTATAACAAAGTATTATTTAAAATTTTATTCTTATTTTGAGAAGCAAAATTACTAATTAAATTGCAATATTTAAGTTTTTTTAACATTTATTTTTCAATAGATAAGATAGCTAATTTATTCAATATTTCTTGTGACATTTTAGACCGAAGATAAGATTTTATCAATTTTAATTTTGAAAAACTTATTTCTGCATAGGTAACTGTAATTTGTATAATTAATATTATTTTTATAAGCAATTCATGCATTTGGAAAAACAACAATTCATTCTTTTGGTAATGCATCTTTTTATCATATGGAGTGTGACATTAATGCAAATTCTCATTTGAAACGAATATATTATTATTATTTTAATTTTTCATTTTTTTGTATTTTTTAAAAAATTAAAAATTATCTTAATTATAATGATTTATACTTGTATATTAGTTCTAATAAAATCTACATTGATCAAATGAATAAAGTTATGTTTTTTCATCTCTTCAAATTTTAAAAGCTTTAAATTATTTTTAATTCAAAATTATCAACTCAATATAGATTTCTCTTTCTCTTTATTTAGATGATAGATATATTTTAAAAGAGTCTTTATTAATTAAAATTATTTTATTATTATTATTATTATTAAACTCAATAAAATGAGAATTATAATAATTATTATTATGATTGTTAGTATCATTATTTTAATTTTTTAAGAAATCTACGCTTTTTCATTATTATTATTAAATAATTTGATAAAAAAAATTACAAAATTATTATTATTATAACACAGCCGGGATTTGATCCCGGTCCTTTTTCTATAGAGGGAGAATTTTAACCAGCCAGACAAGAATGTACATCTGCTTTAAATTAGACATTATTAAATATTTAATATATAGTAAAAGAACTTATGGACTTGGGGGCCCTTTTTTATTTGGGAGCCCTAGGCGACCGCCTCCTTCGCCTGTACCCAAGGCCGGGCCTGAACTTATAAGTCGCAACAAATGAAAGGAAAAAAAAATCTCCGCCATAATTAGGTCTTCACCGTTAAAAGGATGGCAATTAGTGTCTGAACCAGTGTTATCAGAATCGGACCGAACTGCGGTCGGATCGGAGGTTCGACCGCGAACGTCATCTTCTCGGTCCGATCTGATTAAAAACTTCTGATAATTTAAGCCGCAAAAAACCGGGTTTTTTTAATCCAATCGTCAGCCGTGAGTCGCGGTTTTGGAAAAAATGGAAAGTTACAGAACTTTTTTTTTAAGAAAACGCCGGCGGCTGCGACTCTACCCTCCCTACAAGAGAATAAATGAAACGGCGGAGAGAAAGAATGGAAAGAGAAAAAAGAAAATATGGAGAAAAGATTGAAGAAAAAAAAATCGCTACACCTGCTCTCGTTTCTCTTCTCTTCTCTTCTCTTCTTCGTTGATGGGAAAAATAAAGACAGCGGCGGCGGCTAGGGTTTAACAGATAGAGGGAAAAGAAGAAGGGTATTAAAAGAAGGGCATTAGGTTTTGTGAGTGAACACCCGTCTTTTAGAAAAGTAACTCACATGAGCTTACTAAAGAGCTGACACGTCTACTCTAATATTTTCTTCAAAAAATATTTTAAAGAGAAAGTAATAAAATTTTATTTTCAATACAATATTTACTTCTAAAAGTAAAAATTATAATATTTTCTTTTATTTATCTTATTATAATAATTTAATATTATATTTACTATCTAATATTTTTACCATTATGATTATTATTAAAAGGTCTTCTTTATTTTTATTATATCAATGTAATATAATTATCTATAGCTCATAATTTTATCTAATTATTATTAATGAAAAATAATTTTTTTCTCAAATGAAAGAAAACATAATCATTATAATAAATTTCATTTTGGATTTAAAAACTTACAATGTCATGGTAAGTGACTTTCTTGATTTGGTTTTAAAAAATTAATAATAACTAATTACATTGTTAATTAGAATGTTTGAAAGGTAAAATGAATTTATAAGATTCAATCCATGATAATGTATAATAGATCACTCATATATTTAGAAAATATTAGTCTACATGTATATATTGAAATGCTTTATACTTTACAACGTAATAATTAGTGATTATTAAAAATTGAAAATCATGTTATTTTAAAAAGAATAGTCAATTTTCAACTTTCTCCAACACATAATTGAGTGTCATTTGAAAAAAAAAATCTTTTTTATAAGAGCTTTATTTATATAGAAAAAAATATTAATTAATAATCTAATAATATTTATAATATTATATTCAAGGTAGGGTTTGACCGGGTTTGACAATGGTTAAACTCAGTTAAACCCGGTTGAACCGAAACTTCCTCTAAGACAGTTTGGTAGATGGTCCGATTATGATAACATTGATCTAAATTAATGAGACACACAAGAGAATAAATATTCAATGGTCAAGATCAGGCAACATTAATATCACTCGGTAATAAGATTTAAATATAGACGACTTATTTAAAAACCGACTTGATTCAACTGCAGATTGGCAAAGGTATAAGCTATTTTTGAAAAAAACCCTTTATTACTGTAAAACTGTAAAAAATCGAGGTTTGACAGCTTTTCTTAAAAATCGTGAACCATAACTCATAAAAAACTGTTTAAAAATTTTAAAAAAATATATATATATATATATAATTTTTTTTTTTTAATTTTTCAAAAAATCAACATATGTTTTTAAAAAATTTCAAATAATATAAATTAATTTTTTTTTTCAACCCATCAATTAAACTTTAATAAATAATTTAATATTATTTATAATATTATATTGATAAGCAAAATTTGACCCAGTTTAATTACGGTTTAACCTGTTCAGCCTTATTTAACTCAACCGTCTCCTGTTCGATAGACAAGCCAAATATTAAAGCATTGACGTAGACTATTTTGGGAGATTAGAATAAGAGAAAGACCAATATTTTAAATATCAACTGATTTTTGTTACTAAATAAAAAATACATATTAAAAGAATACTTTATAAAAGTAAAAAAAAATAAAAAAAATAGCATGCACTCAAAGATGCCATAAGTTATTTATTTATTATTTGAAATAGAAGAGACAATAGAAATACTAGCTTGAAGCGCTAGACAGACATGAACTTGTAGACGTAAACAAACAGATACACATGCAAGGCCCACTTAGCAGATGGGCTTGCGTACAAGGACTACTGAATTGATTACATCATTAGTTGGATGGAAAATTGAGAGAATCTCAAATCCATGCAAATCATCCACTTCAACAATCGGGTATAAAAATCCCCTAGCCCCATTTGCACTTCTCACCACCAAATTCCCTCCACCCTTCATGTTCTTCCTTATGTGCCCTAATATCTTTCTCTTCTCCTCTCTGCTCATTCCAACCAAAGCAGCTAAAAATATGCAATCAAACTCTCCAAGTTCCTCCCTTACATCCATGATATCACATGTCTTGAACTTCATCCTCTTCTCCAAATCATCATCCAATGCCACGAGTCCACGTGCCAACTTGTTGGCTGATTCATCAATCGTAGTTGTCGAAATGAGTCAAGTTCATATGATGGGTCGCCATGATTATGGATGTTAGAGGCATAGGGCCAGAGCCCACGAAGGCGACCCGCTTGGGTTGCACCACTCCATTCTCATGGAGGATTTGGTATTCCATACTGGCTAGCTTGACATAGTTGGCGTAGTAGGGGAAGAGGTTGAGATGGTTCATGGGACAGGGGAATTTATTCAAGTAAGAAGAGAATTCGAGCTCGAGAAGGCCCTCCGCTTGCCCGCAAAGGCTTATGAGGCTCTCGCGCATGCGCTTCACATCGTCGGACAGATATCGTACGTCGATGGAAGATGGTAATGTGCATAGCTTTACAAGCTGAGTGAGGAGGGTATTGACCTGCTTAGAAGGCCTAAGAGATTCAAGCTTACAGATGCTTGAATGAATTTTGTCAATGTGGGCAATTGGGAACTGGGCCTGGACATTAGTTTGATCCATAGTCTGTTGAAGAGAAGCCTTGGAAGAGTTATGTGAGCTTGTGTGGACTATGAGGGAGGATTTGCTAGAGCATTTATAGATGAAACATTCTAACCTTGATTATTTTTTTTCTATTTCATGGATAGAAGCTAAGTTTTAGATACAGATTGATTTCTAATGTTTTTTTTTGGATTGATAGATCCACTTATCTTATTATTGAAATGAAGGCATTGATAGGATGATTCCTTATTTCCTTTCACACATTGGGTTTTAGGGTTTGGGAATGTGAGATGAGATCAGAGATCCTGAGGTCAAGTTGTGTTCACACTGGCCAGAGATGAAGGATTTTAAATTTTTAATTGATTGGCTGTAAATGTTCCATTCATTCGTCATACCAGAGAAGGTGTGGAAAATGCCATTTGGGTATGTGATTATATATTGTATTATGAGTCTAGAATATTTAAATCTGGTCTCCATCAGCCCATCCTTGGATATAAAATTTCATTTCTTAATAAAAAAAAAGAGGAAATCTAAGGTCCATACATGCTCCTAAGTTGGACCTAGGGACATGTCTGCAAAATGGTTCTGGCTAGGTGGCCTGGCCCAACATGACATATACAGGAAAGGGTCAACTCTTTTCATTTTAAATGGGTCAAGGGCCAAATTTTTCTAAGCATAGTCTATGTTGATATTGGGCCTAATGCTCGAATATGGAATATGGATTCAACCCACATATCTGGTAAAAATCAGGACCAGGTCAAATGAGGCTATTTGGGTGACTATTAGGGTCAGGTTAAAGGCTATTGAAATCTAGGCAGGCCTTTCGGACTCATCCCGTTTAACTATTAGGTCGAAAGGTTAGGTCCAACTCAGTAATTAGCTTCACAATTTAAATTGGAGACTCTTTCGATTTAATCCTAGCTATAGATCAACGCATTGCAACTTAGGTAGATCGAGTCAAGTTCTAACTTCTAAGTCAATCAGCAAATGTAGGGCGTGTGCTTAAATTTGGTCATGTGGGCCTAAATTATTTGAAGTTGGGCTCGTATCTTAGAAACTAAATAAGCGCCGATTAATGTCTTTGGGCCTTTACTCAATATAATTTTAATTAATTACTATTTTTTGTAGCATTAAGAGATAGTTTTTATTGTTTATTGCACAATTTTTTTATAAGATTAATTATTTGAATTTTTTTTTCCAATACACAAATCATTATCGTAGTTACTAATCTCATTACATCTATCACATCAATTACGTTTTTAAATTATTATTTTACTTCTAATCAATTCATCATATACAAGTCTGACAAATAAACTCTAAAATAAAAACAACCCATAATTTTCCACATCCTAATGGTCCACGTGATTTTCTTTTATTTTGAATTTTGACACATATTATGGATTATATAGTTCGCTAGTTATATCGAAAAAAACATTTCACTTAAGTTTACGTAGTTATTTTAAAAGAATTTTATGACTTTAATATAAATTTAAAATATGTATGTGAGTATTTTTAAAAGTAAGTTTTGCTATATAGATTAATTTAAAAGATATAATTAAACGTAATGTAATTTATGAATTATGACGCGTGTTAAAATAAAAAAACCTGTTTAACGTAGCTAACTCGGTCGGACTCGGCGCATCACCGAGTCTTCGCTTTTCACTTGCTGTCGCCTCTTCCTTACTTCTCTAAGCTCAACCAAACGCGGTAGAAGCCACCCCTGCTTCCGGCGAACCTAAACAGAGGCAATTTCGACCGTCCATCGATACGATCGAAAGAACGGACGGCCAAAAATGTCTTTCAAATCGAGGGAGCTGTTCAAGAAGATCATCCGCAAGGTGGGGTCGGAATCCATGGCTCCAGGGATGAAGGAGTCGTTGAAGAAGCAACTTCCAGACAAGAGAGTAGTGATGGAAAGAGCCAAGCGTGGTATGTTCGCCGGAAAACACATCCAGTTCGGTAACAAGGTCAGCGAAGACGGTGGTAACAAGTACTTTCTCTACCTCATGTCTTTCAATTTTCTGGCTTCTTTTCGGATCTAACTTGGATTTTTTTTAATAAAAAAATTGCAGTTTTATTTGAGTTTCTTTTGATTCAACTGTTTGGTTGTGAGATATGAATTGACTCAGATGAGGATATTCGAGATAGAGCATAATGGAACTGAATTTCTCATCATTTTTCCATTTAATTATTTATAAAATTTAATATTTTTAGAAAAAAAAGGAGATTTTTTATCGGGGAAATTTTAGGATGTAACTGGGCTTCATTTAATTCTTCTTTTTCTTCAATGTTATTTTGATTGAAGTGTTTGAGTGTGACATATGAACTGGCCCAGATGGAGATATTTGAGTTTAAATTAAGTAGGTGTTGATATTTCGTTATTTCTCAATTTACAAATGCTAGGATGAGTTTGGATGTAGCTTGTTTCAATTGGTTTTTTTCCCCACGTTTTCTTTATTGATACTTTGAGGGATATGAGATATTAATAGATGGAGATATCTGAATTGGAACCAAGTGGGAGTTGATAATTTATTACTTTAAAATAAGAAATGCCGGGATGAGTTTGGAAGCAATTTTATTTCTTTTTTGTTATGTGAAGTTGATTAAAGTGTTTAGATGTGATCCATTTCAAAAGAAGAAGAAGAAGATGTGACACATGGACTGAACCAGATGGCAATAACTTAGAGCAAAGTAGGAGTTCGTACCTCATTTCTGAACTTAGAAGTTCTTGATGAGAGTTAAAGAGAAGAAAAAAAAGCTTGGATGAGTTTGGGTGTAATTGGTTTTTTCACCCCTTTCCTTGATGTTTCTTTTGTTGAAGTGTTTGGACATGAAATCGATTGTGGCATTTGAGTTGCAACTGAGTACGAGAACATGTTTCATTAGTTTTCACTTTAGAAATGCTAGGATGAGCTTGATTGTAATTGTTTTTTTTTTTTCCCATTTTCAAGTTCCTATCCTTTGAAATATTTGTAATGACCTGACCTAGATGACCATAATTTAATTGCTGCAAAGTAGGGGATGCATTTTATTATTTACCACTCTAGAAATTTTAGGATGAGTTTGGATATTGTGCCCACATGCAAGCAGCATTGATCGCTACTGTTTGCTGGCATAGATTTGCATGGAAATACTTTCTCTCTGGCTTTTTGCTCGGCCTCTTAAGGCTCATTTGGTTGCTTGTTTTTAATGTAGGAAATTGCAATTGTAGACTGGAGGTTATTCACAGCATTTGTGGCTCAATTTGTTTGGTTGGTGCCTAAAACTAAGTGAAGATGATACTTTTTCTGTTTTCTTTTACATTTTACCTTTGTTGAGGTGAAATGACTGACATGCAGCTGTTTTGAAAAGATGCTCTAGTTATTTGATATCATGATCTGAAGGTTGGCTTAAGTAGAATGGGAATATCTGACTTTTATGGGTGTTTCACTTTGCATCAAATTAACCCTTCCACATAGCAATATGAAAAAATTCACAAAATATGGTTATTGTTAGGTTTCTTTACTTGTGCTGTGCGTTTTCAAGGACAAGGAGGAATCTTTGGTGATGATAGAAGTGTAGAAACAAGACATTTGACCCTTTATATGATGGAAAAACTAAAAAATTATTCTGTCAAATGTATGACTGCATGCATTAAACCACTGGTAAGTGTGTGATGAATAGAAGCTATTCAAAAGGTGTCCCCAAAGCATGGTTTCAGAATTTTAGCAGCTCCTATGAGTGGTTGTTTTCTGGAAATATCATCCTTAACCATGTTTTTTTGATGTATATGTGGAAGACATTTTCATGCAGGATTGATTAGTTTAATGATTTCTAGGTGTATATATAGAAACAGAAGATCAACACTTAATTCACAGTGAGATGCTTTTGATTATACTGTGTAATTTCTATTTCTTTTACAAATATTTTCACCACCTTGTTTAGGTGATACAAATGTGATATTTATAACAAACAAATAGATTAGATAGATGAGAAGGAAGAAGTCAATTAAATCAGACTTCTTTGTCTTTTGAACCACTGATCCTTATCTTCTTTAGATGAGGATCAGTGGTTTGGCTGGATGAGTTTGAACTAGCTTGAACTTCTTTGCCTTTTGGGTCTCCATCGGTGATGATCCTTATCCTCTTGAGATGAGGATCGGTGGTTGCAATCCCTTTGGCTGGATGAACTTGAATGCCCTGATTTCTTTGTTTGAAATCAGGGGTTGTACCGTCAATAGTATATTGGATAAGATCTGTCAAGATTGTCAAGCACTTAGTTGAGGTATACTTCTGTGCAATTTTTCTAGTTGGATAAAGAGGCAAAATTGCCACATTGCAGACAGACCCCTTAACAATGGTCTTTTGTCAATCTTAACTGTTATTGCAGACAGACCCCTTAAAAATTTTAAGCATCGATGATTGAATGGTGTCTCAGTGAGAAGGTAAAGGGCTTAGGGGAGCAATAATATGGTCTCTAATTTTCGAAGAGATCCATTGCATAATGAGGTAGGAAAATTGGTATCCCTACTTATGTTGGACCCAAATTCAGCCCCATCTCATAATTGAGACTAGAGCATTTGAAAATAAGTCTCTTTGCATGATATTTCAAATAAAGAAACCTTCTTTCCTCTCTGTACCTAATTCCAATGTTTCTTTATCTCATATAGCTATTTGGAATTCCTTCTCTCTCTCTTTACTGTCTATGTTGTTCTACAGTTCCTTAACTAATTGCCCCTTGTTGGGAGGAGGAAAGTGTGGATCATTTGTCTATAAATTAAGACAATGAAGTGGAATTTCCTTTTAAGACTTTAACATGTTTTCTATCACTTCAAACTTTTCGTGATATTTTTGGGCCCTTATGGATGGTTGGACTTCTTACCCTCTATGATTGGAGCTTTGGATCTGCAACAAAGTAAAAAGTTCAGACCAATGCTTCGGCCAGCAAATGTCTTGGGTACATACTGGGGTATATAGAGAGAGAAACAACCAAGTATTCCAAGGAAAAGAGAGATGCTGAGATCTGCTGTCGAAGTCTTAGATGTAATGAGAAGATTGATGGTTTGGTGGATCTCTTCTTCTTAGTGGAAGATATTTCAGCCTCAGATATTATAAGGATGTGGGTGGGCGCAGTGCAACTGATATTGTCAGACCTCCTCGGCTTGTGGATTGACAACCTCCACTTGATGGAATTTTAAAGCTCAACTTTGATAGAAGCTCAATGTTGGAATCTGGTAGAGCTGGCTCTGGTGGTTTTATATGTAATTCTAATTTCACATTAATCCATCTTATGCTGGGCCTTTATCTTTCTGCAACTCTAATGAAACTGAGCTGTTTGTGATGAGGTTTGGGTTGAAGGAGCTGCAGAATCTGGGAATTAGAGGAGGTTTGGTGGAGAGTGATTCATTTGTTGTTATGCAATGGGTGAAGGGTGGACCATACCCTTGCTGTCTCCTTGATAAAATAGAACAAATCAGATTGATTATTAGAAAGCAAGGGTTGTAGGTTAGCCATGTGTTTAGATCAGCTAATTCCAAGGCTGATGCTTTAGCCAAAGAGGATAGGTGCCTAATCCTACGTCAGGTCGTAAGTTGGATATGTAGTGGTGGTAGGTTGGCCTTCCCTTGACCTGTTTTTTTTTCCTGTTTTTTCTGCTATATTCCCTGTCAATGTAATTTGCAGTGTCTCTTTTGGGTTATAGCAGCATTCTTTTCTTTTATGAATCAATAAAATCGTAAATTCATAACCTTCTCAAAGAAGGAAAAAGAAGAAAGGAAAAAAGGGGAATAAAAAGGTGGATGCCCATAGAGGTTATGGACACCCCTCAGGAAAATAGTACAAATGGTGTAGGTCAAAACATTAGTATCATGAAGCTTTACACATTCCTATGATCACAGATAGCTCAATTGGTCTAAGCTTCTAAGATTAGACTAGAGGTCTTAGGTTTTACTCCTCTTGAGCTTACCTCATACACAAGGCTTGCGGGTGGTTTCTTGTTTCTGCGAGGTTAGTCTTACCTCAAATGTGGGATGGAGATACCCATGTTATCCACACAAAAAAAAAAACAGCTCTGAAGATATGAGGCTGATACAACACTTATCTCTTGTCATTTGAGTCCTGTGTGATCAAAGACTTGATATTGATAATTGAGGATGCCCTGACTACTGCTTTGTCCTGAAAATGCGTAAATTCCTGGTTTCGGAAACACCAAACATTCTTAAATTACTTTGTCTTCTATCATGCAATGGGTCTGGTGTCATGTAAGTTCAACGACAACTCTGGCTCAGTCCTGGAAAGGTATTGGAAATCACCGATTCGTGGTTGGCTATGATTTTTTATGGGGCTTTCTTCTATTCTTTATGGCAATTGCACATTCCCTCTGTGGGCAAATGTTAGTTAGATACCTTGAACGTTTCTCTTTGTAGATTGTTACCATTATCCCTAAAAAACAAATACAAAAAGAAAGAAAAGAAAAGTGACAGAATCTTCTCGTTAGAAAGGAAGGTGAGTTGTTACTGTGGCTATGAGGAAATGAAAAAGCAGGTTCCTGGGATGTGCCTTGCACCAGCAGAAGCCCAGCAGTTTACTTGCGTAATAGATGAAGAGAACCAAAGCCTGCCAAAGTTTCTCAGGTACGCAGTGCTAAGTCAAAGATGTGAAGCTGTTGATGGTGCATCCTTTTGATTATCCAGTTTTAGCATAGGATTGAGGGTTCAAAAGGTTATGTAGTTGATCAGATTCAGTCAGGACAACTGAAATGCCATTCATCTCTCTTTCCACTGTAACTTTTAGTAGTTTCTGTGAGGATAGAACATATTGGGTTACCTAGATTCCATTATAAAATGGCTAGTTCCCATAATCTGGAAGATTGTAGTAGTTCATGAAACTATGAGAAAATTTGACTAATCTGCTAGTCAAGGTGGGGGTGACATTGCAGATGAATGTTTTTGCTTCACCAGTTGACTTATGAGGTAGTCATTCCATCTCTTGAGTCGTGACAACAATGAAGAGACATTTACAGCTCTTACTGGGTGATTCAAATATCGTGGATTGTCGTAGTTTCCGGCTGGTGTTTCTTTCTTTTTTCCTGTTCATATCCAGGGTTTTTTGTTTTCTTTGCCTTTTATTTCTGTTTGCTTGTCGTTTGTGCATCCCTGATGCTTTGTTCTTGCCCCTATGGTGCTTTCCTTTTTTAATATATATGATTACCATTTCCAAAAAAAAAAAAATGGATAAACTTCTTAAGTAAAATAAAAGTAATTTGATTTGCCATGCAAGTCATGATGATTTTGGTGGTTCTTGGAGTTGTGTGAGACATCCATTGCAACAAAAAAAAAAGCCCTTATTCTTTACATGTACAGTTTTGCTGTGATGTGTTCTGTAACTTGAGACCAAGAGGTATATCTTTATGGTTTACCCCTGTTCTTCTTTAATTGGAACTTTGTTTTCTGAATAAATATAATACTCTCTCTGTCTCAATTTAGTTGTTTGATATGCCATTTTGATTCTCTCTCTCTCTCTATATATATATCTATGTACTCTTAGAGAGAAGTTTATAAGCCTTTTGAGAGCCCTTCCTTAAAGAAATCAAAATTTTAAAATGGGACGGAGGGAGTAATATATTTAGACCCAAATAGTTGATCAGTCTAGCTGACCCCAAGCTCAACTCACACTTCGTTTCAGAATAATGCAACTCCATGGTGTATTTTCATCATCTGGTGTAGATGTTGGGTGCTTGTTGTTTTGCTTAGTTTTTTCTTTTCCTATTTTATATGTTGGGACTATTTTATTGAATTATCATTTGGAGAGAGACCCTGTTTACATGATTTATTAAATGCAGCAGCAGCAGCAGCATCCATCATGTTTTTATATGTAAATCTTTGATTACTATGCTATCTCTGGATGTCTTTGAAACCACCCAGTAAGAGCTTGCTGCATGATTTATTGATTGCAGAAGCAGCATCCATCTTGTTGCTGCCAAATCAAATTTTGATGTAAATCTTTGATTACCATGCTATCTCTGGATGTCTTGGAAAACACCCGGTAAGAGCTTTCTTGTGATGTTATGTAGGTCGAGGAGGAACTGGAAGCCTAATGTGCAAGAGAAGCGCCTTTTCAGCTACATCCTTGATCGGCATATTCGTGTCAAAGTCACTACGCATGCACTTAGGTGCATTGACAAAGCCGGTGGAATTGACGAGTACTTATTGAATACACCATACCACAAAATGGACACTGAGATGGGCTTGTTCTGGAAGGCCAAAATTGAGAAAATGTATGATGAACTTGGGACAATGCAAGTGGGCTTCTTCTCACCTGAAGATGAGGCTAAGCTTGAACAGGGTTTCAAAGAGCTGAAACTCGCGAGAAAGGAGGCGCGAATGGAAGTGAGAAGAAAGGCCAGTGAAGCATCAGGAGATCAAAAACAAAATGAGGAAGGAGATGCAGACAGTAAACAGGCAGAGCAAGAGAGTATGATGTCCTAATCACTGTGTTTCTATTCCCTTTTTTCTCCTTGGGACATTTTTGTTGTTCTGGATACTTGGTAGAACTAGCTTGTCGTTTGATAATTCTCTTGATTTTAATGATCTTGATGGAATATTGAGTTGATACTTTGTGGGGCCAACCATGGATTGGCCGCCCTTGTTGCCCAGATTTAAAGGTCCTTGCTGTTAACAAAAATTTCGCATCTGTTGTTTTGTTTTTGTCATTTTCAAGAACATCCTCACTCTAAAGTCCAAAAAAGACAAAACTATTTGATTTCATTTGATTTTTTTTCTCAAATACATTGTCACATCTCTGCTAGCGCAACCGAGCCTCGGGTTTGGGTCTGCCTTTCTAATTTTTTTTTTTTTTAAATTGACCTGACTTAAGCCGACTCGAAATAAATTTAGGCCAGGTGGGTTGAGGGATTTCAAACTCGAACTCCGTCTGAATTGAATTAAAATTAATATTTAAATTATTTATTTTTATTTTACTCATTAATTTTAGCAAATGTATCTTGTCAAGTTAAAAAAAAATTAGTCTATTACATCAAATTTTTTTTTTTTATCCCTAGATGAGTGTCTTTTTCCCCTTCAAAACAAACGAAAAGAAGAAGAATTGAGTTGAACGGGTATTTAGTAAATGGCGAGGCCCTACATCATGCAGTGAAAGGGATGATGACCAACCAAGTTCATAATCAAGGGCAACCAGTAGAATTTACAATTGCAGTGAGTGTTTTGAGTTCAGGAGGGTTAGATTTGATTCAATAGTAACAGCATATATGACTCTTTACACAAAATTTAGTTTTTGTAAGCCAACCTTAAATTTTAGAATGATTTTGGTAGAATTTGATTATTGGGGAGATTTAGAAATGAAAGTAGGTGAGCCATATCACAGCTACTGTACTTGGGAATTAAGATGGATCCTTGGAAACTGAAAGTTTAAGATAGTACACATGAGTTTTAAATTTCAGATGGAAATAATATACAGGGCTAAATATGGGCCATTTACGCCCATATTTTAAAAAATTAAAAAACCGATGTCGCAAATCTGAGCCTGTTTTGGCTGAAATTTTGAGTATGTCGGTTTTTATTAGTTTTCCAATAACGCTGGTAAATCACGATATTTACATATCACTTCCCCTTAGCTCCAAAAATATTGGCCGATATTTTGGATATCAGCTTTCTGAGACAAATGCATACTTAACCCCACTTTGTTATCTGGCAAGAAACAGGCTTGGGCCCCTTCATGGGCCTAAGACACAGCGCAACCAATCAAGCATGAGGGTTTGCGCCGGGCTAGCCCACATTCTACAACGTTGCCAGAATCCAGATATAAAGCAGTTGATATGTTTTAGTGGGCTAACCCTAAGCTTGTTCAAGCCCAACTTGTTATCAGCCCCTATCATGTCGACATGCATCCAGCAGCTTGAAAATCTGTATCATGATCTCAATGGCTCAACCCTACATGTATTAGAGAGCCATGATGTAGATTACAGCCTAAGATTTGTCTAGAATCTTAAAGTCCAATTGATTACAGAAAAAAAAAAAAAAATCATGTAGTCGGCACTCAGGAGAGATTTGCAAACATTACTATGTTTTTGCAATGAAATGGTGATTCAAATTAGCTTTGTCATTGTGGTATTATATTCTCATGAGATTATAACACTTTGAAGTACCTTTATCTCAATGACTACTTTTTAAGAGTGAGTTCTATTTAAAGAATGTTATCATATCACGGTTTTCTAATAGAATTCGCAAAGATCTTCTATTTAATTTTAAAAACTTAAAATTATTTTATTTTCTCATATTTTTTGAATTACCCATCTTGGTAAGATTTTCTCAATCATAGACTGAGAGAGGACCAACATGAAATTAATGAGGAAGTGAGGTGTGACATTGGTTGAGCACACTTGTTGAGGTGGCTTTTTTCTTTTGTGTGTTTTTGTTGCTTGGGAGATATGGTTAGTCAGACTAGGGATTCAAAATTCGGTATCAGCTGATATTTTTCTCTGTCCTCTTTTTTTTTAAAAAGAAAAATAAAAACGGCTGATATGATACAGTGGAGATATTGACATATCGGCCGATATTTGGACTCCTGGGTCAGACGATTAGATTTGTCTCTAAAATAGAAGATAGAAGATGTGGCATTTCATGTTATGCACTCTTCCATCCTTAATAGGCAATGAAAGTGGAGTACTAAAAAAGCCAAACATTATCACAATTAAACTGCACTATAACTTGCCATAATTATATAAAAGAAAAGATGACTACCTAATTATTGTACCTAACTAGTTGTTTTTCAATACATATTAAATTGTCAATCAGTTTGATGATGAAGTATGGCTCTCAAATATTTACATTCATATCAGTTTAATGTTCTTTCCCATCTATGTGATATATGGGTTGATATCATGTCAAATCTTTTTTTTCTCCCACTAAAAGAATCGAGCTGTTTTGGTATTTATTTTTGTCGTGGTCCTTATCATCATCATATTCACATTAATCTCATATATTTTATTATTCTATCCCATAAAAAAACTATACCTTACTCTACGGTCCACCATATTCTTCTTTTATTTCCATTTCTTTCTATGAAGTTGATAGGAATTCAGCTGAACTTGAATAAACTCGATTTTTCATATGTTAGTTCGTTCAAAATATTTCTATTTGAAATTGGCCCCATTAACTCAAGTAGTTAGTCAGTGGTTCTTTTAAAAGCTTTGTTGATGTATCCAAATTATGGATGGGCTAGGCAAATAAATTACCTTTGATCAATATCATTAACTATTTTGGGATGAAATTGTTAGAACTAAGTATCCAGTCCAAAAGGCTAGTCCATTAAGTGAAGTGAACCAAGTCCTTAAATCTCCCACTTCACAATTAACATGGAACTCATTTGTTGTTCCAACAATTTCCCCTCAAACGAGGCTCTCTGGCAGATAAAACATCGCCTATTTGACTAGAGGATCCCCTTAGTCAATATGTGTTGACTTGAGACTCAAAACGACTAATTTTCAACACTTACCATCTTCAACTCAAATAAACTCTTCTCTCGATCTCTTTTAAATTGAAATTTGGATAGCTCACAAGAGTATGAAATTTCCAATTTCCCTAACCTTTCGAAGGTTGTATTCGGCAACTGTGAGATTTTAAACATATCATATTATTCTAAGTTTTGTCATATTTGTTGTGAAATTCAAACTGATGCTATTTGGTAGGTTTTAATAATCCTGTTAGTTCAAATCAGGGGTTTAAAAATCGGTATCGGCCGATATATCGGCCGATACGATATGTCGACCGATATATCGTTATCGGCCGATATTTTTCTCTTTCTTCTTTGTTTTTTTAAATATCGGCCGATATTTTGATATCGGACCGATATAATACGGCCGATATCAAGGCCGATATTGTGAATATCGGCCGATACGATACATATCGGCCGATATTCACATATACAAAACCGATATATATCGGCCGATACGTATTTAAACCCCTGGTTCAAATATTGTTGTTACGCTATTTAAATTAATTGTAATATAAAAACTTGAAAAATAATATAAACACCAATAAAAAATACTAAAATTCTAAAAACATTATTGACATCAATCATAATATGAATTAATTAATATAAGTTATATGTAGCCATCTATAATAAAATCCATTTATGAAAATATATTTGACTAAGAATAAAAGTGAGATTGGAATCTTGCGTAAATAATCAATGAGATGGGGCCACAAAAGCAAAGCAAATCTTATTATTTCAAGAGATTCAAATTGAATTTCACGCAGGCAAGAAATTTTTCTAAACTCG
Source organism: Chimonanthus praecox (assembly GCA_022113865.1). Lineage (NCBI taxonomy): Eukaryota > Viridiplantae > Streptophyta > Magnoliopsida > Laurales > Calycanthaceae > Chimonanthus > Chimonanthus praecox. The sequence continues at coordinate 2,975,142 of CM039095.1, read as the reverse complement.
AATATCTCATTGTCATAAATTTCAAAATTTAGTATAAGAAAATCTCATGAATCTAAAACACACATAAAGGAAGTTGTTTTAAGATGTTTTGCAAAAGGATTAGGTTCAGGGGTTTAAAGTTTAGGGTTTAGCGGATATTGAGTTTGAGACTTGCAAATACTAAATTGGACTTAAACAAGTTACAAATATTTTACATAATATTTGATGTCTTCTATTTTATAGTGATTTAGCTTATAATAGACATTAGACTCCAATTGGGAGAATGCAGGAGCATTGCCTTTTTTCTCGGATATGGGCAAACTTTTCCACTCACAACACTGGCTAATTTTATAGTGAGTGAACTTTTGGAGTGAAATGAGAATTGAACCTAGAACTCCAACTTCTTAAAGAACTTTTAGAGTGGAATGAGAATTGAACTCACTACTTCCGCTTCTTAAAGTAGGGTTCGAGTCTTGGGTCTCGAGTTTGAACATTAAAATGGAATCTACGCTACAAATGTTGTATCAAAAATAACCTAAGGAGTAGGGAGTTGTAAAGAATGTCTATGTATCCCTGAATTGTGATAAGATTTACCTTCTTACTTTCAGCATTGGCACTTTATTAATCAACTTGGACAGGGACATCAATGTGAAAAAGCGTACGAAACACAAACTTTAAAAGGAATCAAAGTTAAAAATGTTAAATCAAAGTTCTAGTGTTGATAGCAACCTTTGACAGCTTCAGATAACATAAGTGGATCACAAAGAAAGAAGATCCTCTCTTTATTAACTACAACAAACTTCATTTACCAGCTTGAAAGTAACTTACCAATATCCAAGGAAATACATAGATTGTGTTTGAATGAAATGAATTTCATACCCATGTTTTATTCTATTTTTTCTTTAATTAGAGGAACTTTATGTATATATCCTGAGTAAAACCCCTATGAGTTCGACTCCCACGGTGGTCGAATTGTTTTTTCTCTTAGCCAAAATTACCATATTTTTCCTGCATGGGTGTAGTTCAACTGATTGTTTCCTGTTTCAGGAAATGAGAGGTTGGGGGTTCAAACCCCATGGCCTAACCTTAGTATATCTTAGGGGTAGTGGGCTCATCCTGAGGGTTTTACGCTCGATATCCTACAGTTTTCCACACGTGAACACTCTCTATATATATATATAAAAGAAATTTCACTTTTAAGTTCCCTTCTCCTTTCTTTTAAGTCATCCTATGTGATTTATTAATTGCAGAACTTAAAGTCTCAGTCGAAAAGGATTAGAATATCAAAGTGATGGACAAGAGTAATGGAGAAGATAGTGTTCATCGTAGTTGAGTGGAAAACACGAAGTTTTCCTTCTTAGAGAACACAAGTTCTTTGAGATTCCAAAGTTCTGTAATAACTACTTATCCAAATAAAGTTAGAGCTACATGAGAACTTTAAAAACAAAAAAACAGTTTCTTTTTCAGTTTTTTTATATTTTTTAATTCAGAAAAAATAAAATAATACTGATATTAAAAGAAAAAAAAATAGGAGAGAGAAATTTATCAGCCGATATTTGCATATAAGCCGAATTATCGGCCATGCCGTTTTTTACACACCTGGGTTCAACTGCTTATATCATGATTTATTTAACTCATTATTATTTACAAAATTACAGTAATGTATTTACATACTGGTATTCCACTGTTTTTTGTAAAAAAAATTGCTTTAATAAATTTTTAATGAGTTAAGTGGTTAGTTCTTATTCTTTTCAGAACTATTAAAGGAACCACTTTAAGGTCCATTTAGTTTCAAGTATAATAGAAATAGAATGGAATACACAGGTCTAAAAATGGCAAAAATGTGAGTTCAGAACCTCCTATAGGAGAGAAAATTTATAAAAAGGCCTTCAATCTAAAAAAATGAAATTTATATATGGACCTTTTTGAGAAAAAAATTCCTCTTAAGACAGATTTTTTGGTACTACCCAGAGATTTAGAACTCAGCATTTTGGCCTATCTTGGCTAAGATGAATTTAACTCGGCAACACACATTTGCCTGAATCGATGAGACGGTACTGTCTCACTCTGGTATTGGACAGACGGACTGATGAATTTTAAAGTCATGTTTCTACCCTCAGTAGATGTTACTGATCCTCACCTTCGATGAGAACAAGTTCTTATATTATGGATGATGTTACTGTCATCTAGCTCAGGCGTTCAGCTTCTACTTTGTGTAGTTTTTTTTCACTCTCTCTCTTAAATGGATGAGTCAGGTTTTCTTGGAGCTGTGAATAAGTCTCACATTGGAAGTGTAGAGGAAGATTTAGGAATTTATAAAAGACTTGGATCACTCCATCTAAAGGGCTAGCATTTTGGACAGGATACTTATATCCTAACAAGTAGTATCAGAATTAGAGCTCACACAGACGAGATGGTTGACCTCATTTGAAAGGGGAGATTGTTGGGGCTGCAAATGGGATGGCTGGCCTCGTGAAGAGGGGGTGGGTTGTTGGGGCTGCAAACGAGTCCCACGTCTAAAATGTAGTGAGAGATTTAGAGATTTATAAAGGACTCTGGTCACTTCATCTAACATACTAGCCTTTTGGACTGGATACCCAATCTTAAGAAGTTTATTGAGACTGATCACTCCAGTGCTTGTTGATATCTAAACTATTAAAAAACCTGTAAAATTGATCCAAAACTAGATTTTAAAGGGATTTAACTCTTGCTTTCTTACTTCTTTCCCACTCTGAGATCATTTAAATTGACTGGTTGAACCGCGAAAGGACCAATTGGGCAGAACAATGCAATCAAATCGTTTGCAAAAATAAATATCAATCCAAACAGATAAATGTGACAACACAACGTAGATAACCCATGTTGATCTTGCATGTGAGATCATCATGTTCTTCCTTTTAAGATTATCTTTCCACGATTGATCCACTGTGGGGCCCATTATATGATCAGTTCAGATCAATGAAATGTGGTCCAAATCTAGAACCCTCACTAATTCACATCACATGTCCAAGTAAAGGGAAAAGTTAAAACACAAACATTTTGGTTTTTTTATCAATAGTTGGAGCTAATACATGTAATAAGCGTCTACAATTAGGGATCGAGGTTGGGCCAAAAACCCTAGAGGCCCATAAAGCCCGACACAAAGTAGTAGGATTTGACACAAAACAAACCTGGCCCGGAGCCTGGAACCCAGCCCATTCCATTCATAGAATTGAAAGAAATCCCAAAACCCTATACTGGGTCGTCGTGTAGGTTGAACTTAGCCCAAATCTGACCCAATCAGGCCCATGTTGCAACCATGAGTAGACAATCCATGCCTTTGATTTAGTAGACATATCTTAGAAAAATAAAAAAGTTGGCTATGGAAGACATGAACCAACATTAGAAGGATTGTCTGATCAGCTTGTGTCTAGGACTGCATGATAAACAATCTAGATCTTTCACACGTGCTGATGGACACGTGTATCAAGAACTCAAGGAAGAAGAAAGAAAATCTCACTTATTCAAAGTCTTAATGACAAATCCAGCTGATTCAAATCCTCCTCCCCACCACATCTTGCTGCAAAGACATCCATTTCCATACTCTCGTACATATTGAACTTACTCTCATGCTGTTGCTTCATCCTATCAATTGGAACATTCATGCTTGCACCGCCCGAAGAACATGGTCCACGGTGCACCGCCCGGTGCGGTCGCATGGCTAGGCTCAGTTCCTGGCTTCTTTTCGCCAAGCTTCGCTCCAGCTTGTGTGCATTTTGATGACCTCCCAATGCCTGTGAGCTGTAGAATTTCCTTTGACAATAGTTGCAAGAGTAAATTCTAAGCTCAGTCGCCGGCGACGATGACTGCTTCAGGACGAGATCGAGGTTGATGCTATGGTTACTTGATAAGCTAAGATCTAGAGCTATATTGGATTCAAGCTCCATAATCAGAGAGTTTGAGAGAGAGGGTTGTGAAGATGAGAGTGGTTAAGGAGAAAGGTTTAACATTTATTTATTTATGTTGTGATGGATGGGATGCATGAAACAGTTTCCTGTTGATGAACCCTAAAATGGAAAAAGAGAGTTGGGAAGGGATTAGTGAGAAGATTGATTTAGGAGAAAGGACATGCAAAAATCAGAGGGGAATCAAAGAGCTGTCGACCCCATCTATGGGAGAATCTTGAGTTTATAATCCCCTCATTTAACCTTTGACTGTAACAATTCACCCATTCATGCACGTACGTCTTCATCATCATTATTATCGTGAAAACTATTTATTTCATTTATTTAAGTTGGAGATTTACATTTTAGATTTATTATGTTATTTCTATTGCACTCTTGTATACATTGACTCTATACGAGTCAAATACATATTTCTAAACCATTCAAGTGATAGAACATCTACTAAAATTGTATTGATGGTTGATTCTTTAGATTGAAGTTCTTTGATGTTAAGTTGTTCAACTGGCTGACATTTTGGCTCAGGAATCAGAGTTTTCAGATTCAAGTTCTATAGTCATCTGATGTCATATCTTATAAAAGACTTTGTGCATCTGGAGTTTTATCCAATGCCCTCAAATGATTTTGAGTTTTAATTTTTTTTTGCTTTATGCTAGAAACTATGAAATTGTATTCATTAAGGAGGTTTATTACACATATATATAGTCTCTAGTCGACCCTAGGGCTATTACACTTCTAATTGAAATACATCTCTTAATAGAGATAAATCCAAACTAAGAATCGTAATTAGATACTAATTCTAACATATTTAACATTTTCATCATAAAAAAAAAGAAGAGAGTTTTTATTATGTATTGAGACATAAGACCGACGGGAAGGACCACAATGTCATATGATGTGTAATGAGGACCACTTTGATTTTAATCTAACAAGAAATATTTCAATCCTAACATATTCACTAAGATTTTGGCCAGATCTGTCCCTTATTTTTATGAGTTTTTTGTTGTAACGATTTGAAGAATATAATGAATTTTATATATGAGGTTTCTCAATTCTACTAAAGAACGAGAAGTTTTCAGATGTAGGGCAATGATAGAGCCGATCAGTAGCTTAAAAATGAGTCTTGGTAATACCTTTCATTTGGATAGCGAAAGACATTAAATTTTTTTTTTATGACGAAGAAATTCAAGACTCTCACTTCTCTTTGAGTATGAGGGCATCGAGTGACTTCGAAACTTAATCTAGAAGCTCTGGATCCTCGTGCGAAGTAATGTGATTACTTTCATAAATGCCGAAGCCCACACACCTTCATGATTGAGAAGTCAACCATATGAATATTTGGATGGATAGCATACCTTAATTCTTGATAACAAGATGTTGGTTTTACAAGGCAAGCGGTAAATATGAAATGGGTAAATTTTTGTTGGTTTGTTTTTAACCTAAGTAGTAAGTAGGCATCTTAGCTCTTGTCCAATCAATTCCATAACGTTTTCTTCTTCTTTATCTAGATCTTGGATGAGAGGCCTTTCTCAACGTAATTCCCAAAATGGGTTGGGCTACAAGGACAAGTAATCAATATAAGCTGATCGGGGAGGATAATAAACTGACTTAAGAAGGTGGAACTTGCATCAAAGAGTTAATACACTAAATAATGCAATCATCACACTTTGGAAACAAGTAAGAAACATGGGAGACCATATAACTGTATTTTGATGTGGACTAGAATGGAATAAGAAGACCTTTCGAACAAGTTCATGTTCAAACTTCAGTCAAATGTATAAAATATCAATATTTTTTTTATCTTAATTGGATAAGTGAAATCATATTTTTAAGGTCTTCAAAATTTTAACTTTATTTGACGTTGAAATTTTTTCGTATTAGATCAATGTGGGTTGTTGGATTGATGCCGAATTACATACAAATACAATTTATAGGAGGTATATTTGCATGGGAGTCTCATGAGAGGTGGTCTTACGACAAAATTGTTACATATATGTGAAGTGCACTTAAAAGATGTTGCGCCTATTTGTATTTTTAAAAAAATGGAACTAGATTGTCACATAGTTATGGATCAAGGATAAAAATTCATCAAACAGGTACTTTTCATCACGTTTGATATTTCTTAATGAAGTGTCATTTGTTCAATTGTCACATAGTTTTAGGTTTTCTCTCTTTTTTTTTCCTCAGAGTTTATAAAATTTACGTAACTTGATTGATATATGGTAATTCACTGAAAATACGGGGGAAAGAGATAAAGAAAAATATATTAAATTGTAGAACAACTAAATATATAGTTTATGATATAGTCAATTGGAGAAGAACTCGTAGAGCTGATCCTACATATAGCCCTGATATTCATTAGAGCTTATCACTTTCTTGAGATTAAATTAGTTTTATAATAAGTGGATATTATTGTTAATACATCATTACAATTATCAGCATTGCCACAATAAGTGGATGTTTTACAATGTAATATGAAATATGATTGCGTTGGTAAGATTGTGAGAAATCCAAGCCAAACCCAAACACGAAACGGGTGAACCTGAAGCCAACCTCAAATTGGGTATGAGTCATTTTCGATCAGATTGACTTGAGTCAAACTCATTCAATTTGGTTTCACTTATGTTAGGCAAATTAGGTTAACACATAAATGAGCTCAGCCCATTGAGGATTTTTAGGCCTGGGCCTAATGATGCTAACTGGACCTAACTGAAAGCTTGGGTTGGGCTAGAGTGCTAGACCAGCTTTCACTCTATTATAAAAACCACTGGTGATCCTCTCCATTTTCCAATCCTAGATCCAAATATCAATCAGTTTGACTAAGGTTTGTAACTTCATTTTTAAACAGTTCGCTTGTTAGGTGAAATGTCATGTTTATAGTTTATACGTTACATTTTTGCATGTTAGGCACAATGTCACGTATCAAAAGATAAATGGCATCTTTATAATAACTCTATCAATTCACAAAAAACTTACATTTTGCAAGTGCCACTTACAAAAAAGTTTGATTTTTAGTTTGTAAATTAAATAAGGAATCTACTGTTTTTATGATCATAATAGTCTGCCTAAACTTAGTTAAAAATATACTAATAAACCAAGAAGCACTAACTTCTTAAACTACGAGTCAATTCCATTGCTGAAAGAATGTACTCTTTTGTAGAAATAAGAATAGATATAATGTTCTCCAGCAGCGGTGGTGGTGGCAGTGGCCGCGGTGGTTGTTTCAGACTAATGGTGTTGGTCAGGAGTGGCCCTGAAATTTCAGGGGCTCTAAGTCCAGCATACTGGTAGGGGCCTTAAGCCCTAGGAAAAGTGCATGGTGGGGGCCCTAGACCTTTAGTCATATTGGAGGGCGTTAGGCGGCCCTGTATTTGACCCTGGTGTTGGTCATATGTAAAAGGTATCTCTTGAACTCAAGAATCAATAAGAAGGCGTCCAAAGCAATATAGATTTGTAGTTTTTTATTTATGACCAAGGTGTCCAAGTCTTCTAGAGAATTCAACTAATTCTGAGGACATACAAGCCTTCCTACTCACACACATCCGAATAAATAAATATCTCAAAGGTGAGGCCTCTCTAAGTTCCAAATATTAGTTGAAATTGTCAAAAGCATGAGAGACCAGATTTCAAATATAAAATTTCGCTCATATTTCAAACTCAGAACCCCTCTTCATCATAGCTTGATTTAGTTGGACATTAAAGGGAGTCTAAGAGAATTAAAAAAACTCAAACTAGGTATTAGAATATTACAGATTGCCCTCCTTCAAATTAGGATTCCTAATTTGAAGGTCTTTATTTTGTTTCCTTTTATTTTCCCCAATTGTATATTCTTTCCATCTTTTCTCTTATAAATGGTCTATTAATACAATGAGAATACATTTTTCATCTCTCACAATTGAGAGAGAACAAAACCTCTGTGCATTTTAACACTAGGGAAAGAGGAATTAGAGATAAACATAGGCTTGCACTTATTTTAGATTTTCATTCCACTTTAAAGAACCACGCTCCATAGAATTACTTGATGTATGTAGTAGACCGGCTTGCACATATTCCAAATATATACTTTGCTGCTAAATTCTTATGTCGTTCATAAAATGGAGATTTTAATAGTTTCAATCTTTCTTTTTACTCAAGTAAAACTTTCTTTATAAGAATATTCAAGTAAAGATCTCTGTTGTCACACTTATTCTATGTAAAAATCAAATTAAAATCTACAATTCAATCTTATGCAACCTCAACCAATCTTTAAGATAGCTTCGAAATGGTTTGGTTAATTCAAGAACTACTACACTTGTTATTTATTTTATTTTTCTATTTTTTTTGAAACCATTATTTTCCACCGTTGTTATTTTGGTATAATGGTTGCAACGCAAATTTCTTTTTTATCATAAATTTTGATGTTCATTTTCAATTTTAATAATTTTTTTTAGATTAACGTGTGGAAACTTAGACGCAATTCAACTAATACCTTCACAGATAAATCCACTGCTCTTAAGACACACTAAGATTAAGTCATAGGGGCTCGAACCCGCAACCTCCCGCTTCCTAAGGCTAGAGTCAACCAGTTGAACTATACTCATATGGATAATTTTAATAATTTCCATATCTCTATAATGTTATATCGGCACCACATTATAAATTGATACATTCACATCGATAGAACAATAACATGAATAGAAGAATTTGTTGGATTGAGAGCATGAAAGATAATGTAATCTGCTGGCCATTAAAAGCATCTTTTGATGCTTGGCTGCAGATAAAGAACATTGCTTGAATGAAATTCAAAGACATTTTTCATAATATTCACATTCCAAGAACTGAAAGACCATGGAAAATTTGTGCTCCTCCTCCTAGTTAGCCAACCCAGCTGCCAACCTTGCCCTTAATTCCTTCCTCAAGATCTTTCCTGATGGAGCCTTTGGAATTGAATCCAAGAAGAAGACCTTATGAATCCTTTTGTAGAAAACCACCTGTTTAGCAATGTATTTCTTGATGTCTTCCTCACTGATTACTGAGCCATTCGATTTGACGACAAATGACACCGGCACTTCTCCGGCGAGATCATCTTTCATACTGGAAGACAAGAAATTCCGATTAGTTTCTATCATCAGACAATGGAAACATAAATTGGTAGTTGAATTTAACTCGATGAAGACTTACGAGACAACGGCTGCATCGGCGATATTTTGATGGTTGATGAGCATTGCTTCGAGCTCGGCAGGGGCGACTTGGAATCCTTTGTATTTGATGATCTCCTTCAATCTATCAACAATGAAGATCTCATCATCATCATCAACTAAGCCAACATCGCCTGTGTGCAACCATCCGTCCTTGTCGATGGTTCCGCTGGTTGCCTCTGGATCGTTGAGGTAGCCTGAAAAATTGTAACCAACCAAGTTAATATCAAACTCATCAAGTGTCATCAAAGGTGCAGGTTTGCAATATGATCCAACAACAAAGGGTTGATCAGCCCAATCAAGCAATTGGGCCTATGAATGGGTCATACATAACAATTAAGCCTAGATTTAACATGAAAGGATAGAGACATTACTCAAGTTGGGCCTGATTACCAGACCTAACGATCTTCATTTAACATGAAAGGGAGAGTGACATTGATCAAGTTGGGCCTAATTACCAGACCTAAGAGTCAGGCCTCGATTTAACATGAAAGGAGAGAAACATTTCACGAGTTGGGCCTGATTACCAGACCTAACAATTAGGTCTAGATTTAACATGAAAGGAGAGAAACATTAGTCAAGTTGGGCCAGATTACCGGACCTAACAATTAGGTCTAGATTTAACATGAAAGGAGAGAAACATTACTCAAGTTGGGCCAGATACCGGACCTAACAATTAGGTCTAGATTTAACATGAAAGGAGAAACTTTACTTAAGTTGGGCCTGATTACCAGACTTAACAATCTGGTCTTTATTTAACATGAAAGGGAAGGAGACATTACTCAAGTTGGGCCTGAATTCAGAGTTTTTGTGTGGCATATGCAAGTTCTTCAAGACGCGACGTGTATTAGAACACGAGATTTTGACCCAGAAAGAAGGATTGTAATGGGCTTTAAATGAAGGGAAAAGAACATTATGAAAGAATGAGATTACCTTTCATGATCTGAGATCCCCTGATGCAGATCTCGCCGGGTTGATTGCGAGGTAGAGAGGCCCCTGTTTCCGGGTCGACAATCTTCATCTCTGCATTTCTGACTACTGTTCCACATGAACCTGATTTAATCTCGAATGGCTCCTTTGCGAATGCCAAACACATCGATAGAACTGGCCCAGCCTCAGTCATTCCATAACCCTGTGTAAATTCCATTTTTCAAGTTCAGATTTTTGAGTTCAAAGAATTGTTTAGTACAGGAAGAGGCCCATAAGATTATGGAAGCCCAGAGAATCAAAAGGCCCACTTCCACGTCTAAGCAGATATATTAAATCTATTATATACACATTAAAGTTTTCCACATTTTAAATAAATTAAAATTTTTGAATATGTTCGTAACGTTAAGAATCCATGTCAGATTTGGTTAAGTAAAGGTCAACAGGCTCATGTTGGGCTCAGATCTGAGTCTGTATTCTGGGCCAACTAAAGACCGAAGCCAAATAAATTAATTAGATAAATATGGAATTATGAACAAAACGAATCACGATATTAGATATTAATCGATATTACTTCAGGGGATCATGGGCTTCTTCTGAATTATTCAACCCCCACTGTATTTTAGGTTAATGGGGAATTCTTCTAATTTTATATTTGAGCTGTGAAACTTATAAAAAAATATTTTAATAATGAGAATTAATATTAAAGAACTAAAGCCCAGATATTAAATCAGTTAATATATACAAGACATGATATTTAGATCAATTGTCCCATTTTTTAAGCGGAAGTGAAAAAGCCCAATGTAACATGGACTGAGTTGTAATTTTGGACAAAAACTGAAATATGAACGGTAATTTAATAGACTTTAGACAAGGTGCACGTAAATATGTGAAATATGTGAAAACGCTGGTTCCCTACAGTTTTTACACGTAAATTAAAAAATATATAAATAAAATAATGTTTCTTTTTATAAAAAAAAAAATCTACTATCAATATATCTGAAATTTTGGTCTAAATTTGAAACTTATTATTGATAAGTAGTTTTTGGAAATTAAAAAAATATATTCTAAACTAGGAAATCTAATATAGACTAAAATAGTCAAGACATTGGCAGATTTTTTTTTACTTTTCTAAGGGATTTTGGCAAAATTTTGAGACTCTAGACCAGTGGGCCCCAATGCTACAATTGGCTGTTGGGGCAAGTAATGAATCATACACATCACATGTACATAGAATTATTTTAAGTACACGAAACTTTCTGCTGTTGAAAACTTTCAAATACGGAATCGGCCGAAATTGAATAGTCCACACTCCACAGCAGATGTTAAAATAATCATTATTATAATATTATCATACTTTTTATTTTCTTTAAAACGTAATCATAAATATTAAACACTTTTTTAATTATGACTGGTTCCATCTAAGTTATGAAGCAATGATAATAATATAAATACACGACTAAGACATCTTAATTATCCTAAAAAATCAAGATTAAAGAGAAACACACCTGACCAAGCTTGGCATTGGGGAGCTTAGCTCTAACAGTGTCTTCAAGCTCCTTCCCCATCGGGGCGGCGCCGGACATGACCATCCGAATCGACGACAGATCATAATTGTCGACCGCCGGGCTCTTGGCGATGGCGAGCACGATGGGCGGCACAAACGGCGCAATTGTCACCTTATATCTCTGCACCAGCTCCAACAGTGCACCAATATCAAACTTCTGCATGATCAAGATTGCTGCACCGGCCCTCAGCCCACACAAAAGGACTGAATTTAAGGAATATATGTGAAAGAGAGGCAAAACACATAAGATCACGTCCTCTTTATGGAAATATAGATTTGGATTTGCACCGTCCACTTGCTGGGCCAGACTGGTGACTAACCCTTTGTGGGTCAGCATCACACCCTTAGGCAGGCCGGTGGTGCCGGAGGAGTAGGGGGAGGGCAACGACGTCGTCGGGGGCAATATCGACCTCGGGCATGTTGCTCTCGTCGGCCTCCAGCAGGGAGGAGAAGTGAAGGCAGCCGTCCGGCGGGGAGTCGATGCACATGACCATGACGTCATTCTCACGTGCCAGATCTGTCACCTTGTCGACGTAGCATGCTTGGGTGATTATCAACCGTGCATTGCTGGCCTTGGCCTGCTTCAATATCTCAGCCGGGGTGTAGAAGGGGTTGGCGGTTGTGGCCATAGCGCCGCGGTAGGAGGCTCCCAAGAAGGCAAAGACGAACTCAACTGAGTTGGGCAGCATGAGCATGATCACTTGGCCCTGTTGGTAACGAGTTAAATGAATATTAAAAAAAAAAATCTGAAAAAATTCGGAAAACTCTGAAATGAAAAATCACTGCCAAAATCCATTTAATTTGTTTATATGAATCTGAATTCTAATATGGATTCAGATCACTTGTCGATATGACCCGTTTACATTCCTACCTGTTGGATGCCGATCTCGTTGAGTCCCGTCGCCACCCGTCGGGCGGTGAGCTCCACCTCCTGGTAGGTGTAGACTTTATTAGTGGCACCATCGATCAAGCAAGGACGGTTTGCAATGAGATCAATGTTTTGAAAGCAGTAGGAGTGGAGAGGGAGATGATTTGGGATTTCAATGTTGGGGAGCTTGGAGGTGTAGATGTAGTCCTTTGCGGATTCCATTACGGGTTTTGAAGAATTGGATCTTGGGTTTGAATTTGGATTTGGTTTGTATGAATATTTTTCCTGAGAATTGGGTCTTATCTAATTGTCTCTGCTGGTTGAGAGAAGAACTGGGAGGGGAAGGATTATATAAGGAGGGGCAGAGGGAGAAAATGGAGGGATGAATCTTGGTTGCTGAAGGAAATTGGTGCGGACATCTTGACTGGGGGAGTGTCGATTCTGCCATCCTGCCACGTAGGATGTCACCAAACGTATATGTGTTGGTGACTTGGTGCAAGACCAACGCAGGTTCTCGGAACTCCGGAAGAGTTCGGCTTAGTTTGATGAAATAAAATAAAAAATGTGCGCTTCAGTGGTGTTTAATTTCATGATAATGAGTTATTTAATTTTAAATTTTAAATTCTAGGGCATCAATTAGGACTTAATTTTGAAACTTTTTGAGTATGAGTTTAAATTAAAATTAAATAACTTGATTATGAGTGTATTCTAATTAATCTGAATTAAATTTTAACTCTAAAATGTATGTATACATTTAATTTAATTGTGGCTTCTTTGACTTTAGAATAAATAATTTTTTTTTTTTTTTTGAAAATCAAAGTGTTCAAACTTTTTAAAATACTTGAATCCAAAATTCACAAAGACACCAGATAATACTAAAGAGAATGAATCTTTTGTATTGAAAATGATTTGAACTCAACATCTTTCGTATCTCAGATAAGTTCTTTGATGACATATTAACTCTCACAGATTAATCTTGTATTATTTTATTCAAATATACTTAAAAATTATATTTTAAAAAAAATATAATTTAAATTAAATATTTAAGCGAAAGTTGGACTTTAATATATCGGACTCAATGCAACTTGAATTCTAATTTGCTTCATTAGAAGACCCCACGTGCAAATATAATTTAAATGCTGACGTGTAAAGAAACCATTGGGCACCAACTCTCTTGTCAGCGTTGGGTGGGGGTCAAATAGTCAAACATTGGCGTGCGTAATCATTCAGCAGACGATTTTGATGGAGTGGAGTGGCCTCATTTCGCCGTCTTTTCGGTTTTAGCTTTTGGGCTTCGCTTCTGACGGCCGTTCGTACGTGCGGTAACTGAGGAAAAATAAGAAGAAAAAGTCCAAACTCCTTTATGGATGAATTGACCTAACGTAATCGACTCATACGATTTTATCTAATTTAGATTTTTTGATACTTAAGTAACAATATAATGATAAATAAAAAAAATAGATATATTATGTAACTTGACACAGGAATTTTACTTTATTGTTCATTTTATCCTTCCAATAAGTTCGTCGAAATTTTCAAATCGACTCACTAAATCCTTTGATTTAAGTAATTCGAATATTTTGCTTAGTCGATTCGAATGACAAAATAGGTGATATAGTAAAATTCGTATTAGGTTATACAAAATGCCTGCGGGAGATCACAACCCAATAAAAAAAATAGTTGTATTTTTTTTATTTTCTATAAAAACTATTCTCCATACTCTATCTAAATGTTTATATTATATTAAATTATTTTTATTTCTTTTTTTTTTAAACCAGAATATTGGAGGATTAAATCATCGCCTTTGTTCTAGATTTATCCTATCTTAAAACTTTCTCTGCATAATAAACAATCCAAAACACTAATATGATCTAATTGGTCATAAATTTTTGTAATTCAACTTTGATGGAATAATATATTAATTTATTGGGCACATTAACTATATCAAAATAAATTAGAGTGTGTTAATGTTGTGATTATAAGAAACAAGTTTTATTAAACATTTTATTTACTTGATTTAAACAAATAAAATTGACAAATTTTAGTGTGTTTTTGACAATTTTAAATCTCTACATATTAGAAATTTCAATAACAAACGACTGCTATACTTCCTTCTCTTACCATTTTGTGGTCCTGACCATTATCATAAATCTTGTTCTCGAGATATTAACGGCAATTGTTAATAATAGGATATTTTTAAATTCTCGAGTTTTTATTGAAAATTTAATGAAAAAATCTTGCAAAAAATATATTATGTAAAAAATAATAAAAATAAATATAAAAAATAAATAATGTGGCCGGAGTTTGAAAACATAGATGATATTTCAGAAATAAAAAATATATATTTAGTCCAAATGTTTTTAATGGGAATGTAACGATAAAATCTCATGATTTTAAAGGAAATTTATTGTTTCTCGCGATAAAAACATGTTATTTACCGTTAAAAATGGCAAACACGATAAACTCGGGTTTTAAATCCACAAAAGTTATTTGCCAATATTTTCGTGATAAAAAAAAAAAAATTCAGAGATATTTGTGACATTGGTCCTACCACCACTTCACTTCCTTAGTTGACCAACTCATGTGGCCTGTTTTCATTTGGGCCCAGATTGAGCCTCCTTTGGTCTTTTGCCTGGTTCGGGACGTGGGCCCCTTTGGGGGCCCTTTTGTCTGGTCCGGACTGTGAACTCTATTGTTTGTATTTTTTGGATCTCCTATTCTTTTAAATGAAATTACTAACCCGTTCATAAAAAAAAAAGGTTAATATATGAAAATGAAGAACTCAATAAGACACAAATAAATTCAATGACAGTCATCTACCAGGCTAAGTTCAAGATTTCAAGGGTTAAAATCTTGGGTTTTTGACGTCTCAGTCAAAAATTGAATCAGGTTTGATCACTTTTTAACAATTTCAACTAATTTTAGACAAAAAATTGAAATTTAACAGGCATATTGAGTTTTGAGAATTTTTAATATCTAATTTTAAACTTAGGTGTAATGAAACTTAAAAAAGTTAAACCAGAGGTAGGATCATGGCTAAACCAGTCATGCGCTCATTGGGCTCAAACTAAATAAAGAAAAGCTTCAATTCACTCCCCATATGTGGTAGGCATTCTCTTCATTTGCTCGGTCTAAAATGGCAACACAAACATATATGGATACATTGAATAGTCATAGGAAGTGGTAGGTACAGTCATCCATCTTCTCGGAACTTGCAAAGGATGGGCAAATGGGCCATGGGAATCCTAATGTTTTATTTTTATTTACAACACATCCAATCAACACAAGTGGATGGGGGTAAATTTTGGAGGGGTTATTTAGAGTTACCAGTCATGAATTACCCCAGTTAATATGAAAATTCCTTCTTTGAAAAGGATTTTCAAAAGTTGAGGGACAAAGATAAAAATTTAATTTTTTATCCTTCCCTCTTGGTAACGGGGAGTACCCTCATCCACACGCAGCCCAAGTATTCAAAGCACCTTACTATTTATTCTAGAGTTGGCAAGTAGTAATTCTAATAGATGGATGTAAAAATCATTGTACTAAGAATAATTTAAAATAGTCATTATAGGTAATAAAATGACATGAAGTTATTTAAGATAATTAAGTCATGTAAATATAAAATTGAATAAATCCCTAATACATAAAAGTCACGTATACAGGATGGAGAGGTAGCCATTGAAAATACGAAGGAAATGAATATAAATATATGATAGATAGTGGAGTGAGTAACTTTATGGTATGTGTTAAGGTCAAGTAGAGAAGTAAAACTTCAAAAATTAAACCCATAGGAGTTGGCTTGACGATTCGAACTCCAGTAAGCTACAGGAGGTTTTGGGTTCAAATCTCACTCTCAATATATACGAGTCATTCCCCCTAGTTTCATTCAGTGTGTGTGAATAGAGAGGTTTGCACATGCCTTAAATTTTGACAAATACAAATGATGGGGACCAGGATGAGGTTCTCTTAATTTTCAAAATCTTAGACCATTCACGTGGTGCGCAATTGGACAAAAATGTAATTGTTCCCAGGGGTAAAGATATCGGTTGTACACAGTATTTCTCGGCCGATATGGTCGATATATCGGCGATATATATCGATCTGATATCGGTCTTTTAAAAAAAAATTGATGGTGGGCCCGAGTTGATATCTCGGCTAATATCGGACCGATAATTTCGTTTTCATTTAAAAAAAAAAAAACAGCTTCCTTTTGGGGTTTTTTTATCTCTTTGTTATATTCAGAAAAAATAAAATAATAATAAAATATCGATATTTAAAATAAAAAAAGAAGAGAGAGATATATCTCGGCCTGGCCGAATTTTGCACCCCTGATTGTTCCTATTGAAAACTGAAAACAGTAAAATTATGTATTTGAATTTGGTGAATTTCTTTAAAAATAATTCTAGTTGAGTGTTTAAAAAAAATTGCACTTTAATTCTCAATGACTGGAACAACAAGTGACTCTTAGGACTTTTCTGAATGTCGTCTGCTTTTTAAGTGGCATCATCCGTCATCTATCTACTTGGCTTGGCCGGTTTTTTGGTAACCCCTCTTCTAACTCACCTCTTTTTTTGCTGTTTAAGGCCCTGTCCACTTACATGCTTGTCATTTTTCTGAATCCTTGCATGGCCACTTGTATTTTGAGGGGGAAAAATTAAAAATTATTAATATGACTGATCAAGTTCATAATCAGGGGCAAGCAGTAGAATTTACCATTGCAGTGAGTCTTTTGAGTTCAAGAGGGTCAGATTTGATTCAATACTAACAGCATATATGACTGATCACAAAATTTAGTATTTGTAAGCCGACCTTAAATTTTATATTGGTTTTCGTAGAATTTGATTATTGGGGAGATTTAGAGATTTAGTAGGTGAGCCATAACACATCTACTGTGCTTGGGAATTTGGATAGATCCTTGGTAACTGAAAGTTTAAGATAGTACACATGAGTTTTAAATTTCAGATGGAAATAATATACAGGGCCAAATATGGGCCATTTAGGCCCATATTTTAAAAAATTAAAAAACCGATGTCGCAAATCTGAGCCTGTTTTGGCTGAAATTTTGAGTATGTCGGTTTTTATTAGTTTTCCGATAATGCTGGTAAATCACGGTATTTACATATCACTCCCCTTAGCTCCAAAAATATTGGCCGATATTTTGGATATCTGCTTTCTGAGACAAATGCATACTTAACCCCACTTTGTTATCTGGCAAGAAACAGGCTTGGGCCCCTTCATGGGCCTAAGACACAGTGCAACCAATCAAGCATGAGGGTTTGCGCCGGGCTAGCCCACATTCTACAACGTTGCCAGATTCCAGATATAAAGCAGTTGATGTGTTTTAGTGGGCTAACCCTAAGCTTGTTCAAGCCCAACTTGTTATCAGCCCCTATCATGTCGACATGCATCCAGCAGCTTGAAAATCTGTATCATGATCTCAATGGCTCAACCCTACATGTATTAGAGAGATATGATGTAGATGTAAGATTAACAGTCTCTTCTTGACATGGCCCACATTCATTTAGAATTTGAAACTCAAAGGTCAAATTCATATATCTTGCATGTAACGGTTATATTAAGTGGGTCACTTATGTTGTACTGGTGGAAGGGACCATGTCGGACAAAATGATGTGCAACCATCATTGCTCGCATTTGTGGGTTATTTAGTATTAACATTATGATGAAAACCGTATTATGATTATTTGAATGTGAATAATGCGCGCGCCTTATATTACCTTAGTTTTAAATTCAATGATGATGATGTGGACCAAGTGGGAGAATGTAAGATTAACAGTCTCTTCTTGATGTGGCCCACATTCATTTAGAATTTGAAACTCAAGGGTCACATTCATATCTCTTGCATGTAACGGTTGAGAGACATAAGTGGGTCAGTTACCCACTTTGATGGAGTGTGGGTTTAAGGCTTTGAAACTGTCATTTGGGTCCTCCTTCTTGCTTGTAGCAGCTCTCTCTATCTATCCATTACCTTATGCAAAACTGAGAGAGATTAAGGAAGAGAAAAGAAGAGAAATCGAGAGGCTTTTGGAACCTTGTGCTGTTTGTGTATTGCAGAGGAATCAACACAACTCTCTCAGATCTGTGCTTAGAAGAGAAGACAAGAAGTGCAGCGAAAGGACAGCAGAGATATAACTTTGATTAGCGATGGATTCGGGTATGTGTTTTGATTTATTTATAATGTTATTTCGCCTAATGTTTATAATCATTGTAAAAACACCATTTGATTCTGATCTTGTGAACTAATCAGTGGATTGATCTTATGTGTGATTTGGGTATATAAAGATAATACTCTGAGAATATTAAATTGAAGTTTCAAATGCCCAAACATTCAATCCCATTAAGAAAATAATCTATCAATAGATTACAGCCTAAGATTTGTCTAGAATCTTAAAGTCCAATTGATTAAAGGAAAAAAAAATATCCATGTAGTCGGCACTCAGGAGAGATTTGCAAACATTACTATATTTTTGCAATGAAATGGTGATTCAAATTATCTTTGTCATTGTGTATTATATTTTCATGAGATCTTTGCAGTTTTTTAAGAATATTATCATGTCATAGCTTTCTAACATGATATTAGAGAAGGTTCCACGTACAATCGTTATATGTAAGGAAGGATGAACAACTGCATGTGAGGGCAAGCGTAAACTGGCAAAAGAGTCCCACATCGCTTAATTTGATAAACTAGTGACTATATATAACACTTTGAAGCACCTTTCTCTCAATGACTAATTTTTAAGAGTGAGTTCTACTTCAAAAATGTTATCACGTCATGGTTTTCTAATAGAATTCGCAAAGATCTTCTATTTAATGTTAAAAACTTAAAATTATTTTATTTTCTCATATTTTTTGAATTACGCATTTTGGCAAGATTTTCTCAATCATAGACACAGAGAGGACCAACATGAAATTAATGAGGAAGTGAGGTGTGACAATGGTTGAGCACACCACTTGAGGTGGCTTTTTCTTTTGTGTGTTTTTGTTGCTTGGGAGATATGGTTAGTCAGACCAGGGGTTCAAAATTTGGTATCGGTCGATATTTTTTTCTCTCTCTTTTTTTTTTTTTAAACGGCCGATATGATACGGCACTTTGGACCCTGGGTCACACTATTAGATTTGTCTCTAAGATAGAAGATTAAAGATTGTGGCATTTCATGTTATGCACTCTTCCATCCTTAATAAGCAATGAAAGTGGAGTACTAAAAAAGCCAAACAATATCACAATTAAACTGCACTATAATTTGCCATAATTATATAAAAGAAAAGATGACTACCTAATTATTGTACCTAACTAGTTGTTTTCCCAATCTATGTGATATATGAGTTGATATCATGTCAAATCTTTTTTCTCCCACTAAAAGAATGGAGCTGTTTTGGTATTTATTTTTGTCGTGGTTGTCGTCATCATCATATTCACACTAATCTTATATATTTTATTATTCTATCTCATAAAAAAACTATACCTTATTCTACAGTCTATCATATTTTTCTTTTATTTCCATTTCTTTCGGTGAAGTTGATTTGAGATTAGCTGAACCTGAATAAACTCGATTTTTCGTATGTTAGTTCATTCAAAATATTTCTATTTGAAATTGGCCCCATTAACTCAAGTAGTTAGTCAGTGGTTCTTTTAAAAGCTTTGTTGATGTATCCAAATTATGGATGGGCTAGGCAAATAAATTACCTTTGATCAATATCATTAACTATTTTGGGATGAAATTGTTAGAACAAAGTATCCAATCCAAAAGGCTAGTCCATTAAGTGGAGTTAACCAAGTCCTTAAATCTCCCACTTCACAATCAATGTGGAACTCATTTGTTGTTCCAACAATTTCCCCTCAAACGAGGCTCTCTGACGGATAAATATCATCTGTTTGACTAAAGATCCCCTTAGTCAACATGTGTTGACTTGAGACTCAAAACGACTAATTTTCAACACTTACCATCTTTAACTCAAATAAACTCTTCTCTCGATCTCTTTTAAAGTGAAATTTGGATAGCTCACAAGAGTATGAAATTTCCAATTTCCCTAAAGGTTGTATTTGGCAACTGTGAGATTTTAAACATATCATATTATTCTAAGTTTTGTCATATTTGTTGTGAAATTCAAACTGATGCTATTTGGTAGGTTTTAATAATCCTGTTAGTTCAAATATTGTTGTTACGCTATTTAAATTAATTGTAATATAAAAACTTGAAAAATAATATAAACACCAATAAAAAATACTAAAATTCTAAAAACATTATTGACATCAATCATAATATGAATTAATTAATATAAGTTATATGTAGCCATCTATAATAAAATCCATTTATGAAAATATATTTGACTAAGAATAAAAGTGAGATTGGAATCTTGCGTAAATAATCAATGAGATGGGGCCACAAAAGCAAAGCAAATCTTATCATTTCAAGAGATTCAAATTGAATTTCACGCAGGCAAGAAAATTTTCTAAACTCGAATATCTCATTGTCATAAATTTCAAAATTTAGTATAAGAAAATCTCATGAATCTAAAACACACATAAAGGAAGTTGTTTTAAGATGTTTTGCAAAAGGATTAGGTTCAGGGGTTTAAGGTTTAGGGTTTAACAGATATTGAGTTTGAGACTTGCAAATACTAAATTGGACTTAAACAAGTTACAAATATTTGATGTCTTCTATTTTATAGTGATTTAGTTTATAATAGACATTAGACTCCAGTTGGGAGAATGCAGGAGCGTTGCCTTTTTTCTCGGGTATGGGCAAACTTTTCCACTCACAACACTGGCTAATTTTATAGAGAGTGAACTTTTGGAGTGAAATGAGAATTGAACTTAGAACTCCAACTTCTTGAAGAACTTTTAGAGTGGAATGAGAATTGAACTCAGTAGTTCCGCTTACTTCCGCTTCTTAAAGTAGGGTTCGAGTCTTGGGTCTCGAGTTTGAACATTAAAATGAAATGTTGTATCAAAAATAACCTAGGGAGTAGGGAGTTGTAAAGAATGTCTATGCATCCCTGAATTGTGATAAGATTTACCTTCTTACTTTCAGCATTGGCACTTTATTAATCAACTTGGACAGGGACATCAATGTGAAAAAGCGTACGAAACACAAACTTTAAAAGGAATCAAAGTTAAAAATGTTAAATCAAAGTTCTAGTGTTGATAGCAACCTTTGACAGCTTCAGATAACATAAGTGGATCACAAAGAAAGAAGATCCTCTCTTTATTAACTACAACAAACTTCATTTACCAGCTTGAAAGTAACTTACCAATATCCAAGGAAATACATAGATTGTGTTTGAATGAAATGAATTTCATACCCATGTTTTATTCTATTTTTTCTTTAATTAGAGGAACTTTATGTATATATCCTGAGTAAAACCCCTATGAGTTCGACTCCCACGGTGGTCGAATTGTTTTTTCTCTTAGCCAAAATTACAATATTTTTCCTACATGGGTGTAGTTCAACTGGTTGTTTCCTGTTTCAGGAAATGAGAGGTTGCGGGTTCAAACCCCATGGCCTAACCTTAGTATATCTTAGGGTAGTGGGTTTCATCCTGAGGTTTTACGCTCGATATCCTACATTTTCCACACGTGAACACTCTCTCTCTATATATATATAAAAGAAATTTCACTTTTAAGTTCCCTTCTCCTTTCTTTTAAGTCATCCTATGTGATTTATTAATTGCAGAACTTAAAGTCTCAGTCGAAAAGGATTAGAATATCAAAGTGATGGACAAGAGTAATGGAGAAGATAGTGTTCTTCGTAGTTGAGTGGAAAACACGAAGTTTTCCCTCTTAGAGAACACAAGTTCTTTGAGATTCCAAAGTTCTGTAATAACTACTTTATCCAAATAAAGTTAGAGCTACATGAGAACTTTAAAAACAAAAAAACAGTTTTCTTTTTCAGTTTTTTTATATTTTTTAATTCAGAAAAAATAAAATAATACTGATCGAGGTTGGGCCAAAAACCCTAGAGGCCCATAACGCCCGACACAAAGTAGTAGGATTTGACACAAAACAAACCTTGCCCGGAGCTGGACCCAGCCCATTCCATTCATAAATTGAAAAAAATCCCAAAACCCTATACTGGGTCTTCGTAGTTGAACTCAGCCCAAATCTGACCCAACCAGGCCCATGTTGCAACCATGAGTAGGACAATCCATGCCTTTGATTTAGTACAATATCTTAGAAAAATAAAAAAGTTGGCTATGGAAGACATGAACCAACATTAGAAGGATTGTCTGATCAGCTTGTGTCTAGGACTGCATGATAAACAATCTAGATCTTTCACACGTGCTGATGGACAAGTGTATCAAGAGCTCAAGGAAAAGAAAAAACTCACTTATTCAAAGTCCTTAATGACAAATCCTGATTCAAATCCTCCTCCCCACCACATCTTGCTGCAAAGACATCCATTTCCATACTCTCGTACATACTGAACTTACTCTCATGCTGTTGCTTCATCCTATCAATTGGAACATTCATGCTTGCACCGCCCGAAGAACATGGTCCACGATGCACCGCCCGGTGAGGTCGCATGGCTAGGCTCAGTTCCTGGCTTCTTTTCGCCAAGCTTCGCTCCAGCTTGTGTGCATTTTGATGACCTCCCAATGCCTGTGAGCTGTAGAATTTCCTTTGACAATAGTTGCAAGAGTAAATTCTAAGCTCCGTCGCCGGCGACGATGACTGCTTCAGGACGAGATCGAGGTTGATGCTATGGTTACTTGATAAGCTAAGATCTAGAGCTATATTGGATTCAAGCTCCATACTCAGAGAGGTTGAGAGAGGGGTTGTGAAGATGAGAGTGGTTAAGGAGAGGGGTTTAACATTTATTTATTTATGTTGTGATGGATGGGATGCATGAAACAGTTTCCTGTTGATGAACCCTAAAATGGAAAAAGAAAGTTGGGGTGGAAAAAGAGAGTTGGGAAGGGATTAGTGAGAAGATTGATTTAGGAGAAAGGACATGGAAAAATCAGAGGGGAATCAAAGAGCTGTCGACCCCATCTATGGGAGAATCTTGAGTTTATAATTCCCTCATTTAACCTTTGACTGTAACAATTTACCCATTCATGCACGTACATCTTCCATCATCATTATTATCGTTAAAACTATTTATTTCATTTATTTAAAGTTGGAGATTTACATTCATAATTAGAATTATTATGTTATTTCTATTTCACTCTTGTATAAATTGACTTTATACGAGTCAAATACATGTGTCTAAACCATTCAAGTGATAGAACATCTACTAAAATTGTATTGATGGTTGATTCTTTAGATTAAAGTTTTTTGATGCCAAGTTGTTCAATTGGCTGACATTTTGGCTCAGGAATTAGAGGTTTCTGCATCCGTAGTTTTATCCAATGCCCTCAAATGATTTTGAGTTTTAATTTTTTTTGCTTTATGCTAGAAACTACGAAATTGTATTCATTAAGGAGGTTTATTACACATATATATAGCCTCTAGCCGACCCTAGGGCTATTATACTTCTAATTGAAATACATCTCTTAATAGAGATAAATCCAAACTAAAAATTGTAATTAGATACTAATTCTAATATATTTAACATTTTCATCATAAAAAAGAAGAAGAGAGTTTTTATTATGTATTGAGACATAAGACCGACGGGAAGGACCACAATGTCATATGATGTGTAATGAGGACCACTTTGATTTTAATCTAACAAGAAATATTTCCATCCTAACATATTCACTAAGATTTTTTATGACGAAGAAATTGGCCAGATCTGTCCCTTATTTTTATGAGTTTTTTGTTGTAACGATTTGAAGAATATAATGAATTTTATGTCTGAGGTTTCTCAATCCTACTAAACAACGATAAGTTTTCAAATGTAGGGCAATGATAGAGCCGATCAGTAGCTTAAAAATGAGTCTCGGTAACACCTTTCATTTGGATAGCGAAAGACATTAATTTTTTTTTTTATGACGAAGAAATTCAAGACTCTCACTTCTCTTTGAGTATGAGGACATCGAGTGACTGCGAAACTTAATCTAGAAGCTCTAGATCCTCGTGCGAAGTAATGTGATTACTTTCATAAATGCCGAAGCCCACACACCTTCATGATTGAGAAGTCAACCATATGAATATTTGGATGGATAGCATACCTTAATTCTTGATAACAAGATGTTGGTTTTACAAGGCAAGCGGTAAATATGAAATGGGTAAATTTTTGTTGGTTTGTTTTTAACCTAAGTAGTAAGCAGGCATCTTAGCTCTTGTCCAATCAATTCCATAACGTTTTCTTCTTCTTATCTAGATCTTGGATGAGAGGCCTTTCTCAATGTAATTCCCAAAATGGGTTGGGCTACAAGGACAAGTAATCAATATAAGCTGATCGGGGAGGATAATAAACTGACTTAAGAAGGTGGAACTTGCATCAAAGAGTTAATACACCAAATAATGCAATCATCACACTTTGGAAACAAGTAAGAAACATGGGAGTCCATATAACTGTATTTTGATGTGGACTAGAATGGAATAAGAAGACCTTTCGAACAAGTTCATGTTCAAACTTCAGTTCAAATGTATAAAATATTAATATTTTTTTTATCTTAATTGGATAAGTGAAATCATATTTTTAAGGTCTTCAAAATTTTAACTTTATTTTACGTTGAAATTTTTTCGTATTAGATCAATGTGGGTTGTTGGATTGATGCCGAATTACATACAAATACAATTTATAGGAGGTACATTTGCATGGGAGTCTCATGAGAGGTGGTCTTACGACAAAATTGTTACATATATGTGAAGTGCACTTAAAAGATGTTGCGCCTATTTGTATTTTTAAAAAAATGAAGCTAGATTGTCACATAGTTATGGATCAAGGATAAAAAATCATCAACAGGTAATTTTCATCACGTTTGATATTTCTTAATGAAGTGTCATTTGTTCGATTGTCACATAGTTTTAGGTTTTCTCTTTTTTTTTTTTTCAGAGTTTATAAAATTTACATAACTTGATTGATATATGGAAATTCAGTGAAAATATGGGGGAAAGAGATAAAGAAGAATATATTAAATTGTAGAGCGACTAATGATATAGTTTGTGACAGAGTTAATTGGATAAGAACTCGTAGAGCTGATCCTACATAGAGCCCTGATAATCATTAGAGCTTATCACTTTCTTGAGATTAAATTAGTTTT
Organism: Chimonanthus praecox; assembly: GCA_022113865.1. Taxonomy (NCBI): domain Eukaryota; kingdom Viridiplantae; phylum Streptophyta; class Magnoliopsida; order Laurales; family Calycanthaceae; genus Chimonanthus; species Chimonanthus praecox. The sequence continues at coordinate 2,949,513 of CM039095.1, read as the reverse complement.
ATAATAAGTGGATATTATTGTTAATACATCATTACAATTATCAGCATTGTCACAATAAGTGGATGTTTTACAATGTAATATGAAATATGATTGCGTTGGTAAGATTGTGAGAAATCCAAGCCAAACCCAAACACGAAACGGGTGAACCTGAAGCCAACCTCAAGTTGGGTATGAGTTATTTTCGATCAGATTGACTTGAGTCAAAACTCATTCAATTTGGTTTCACTTATGTTAGGCAAAATTAGGTTAACAGATAAATGAGCTCAGCCCATTGAGGATTTTTAGGCCTGGGCCTAATGATGCTAACTGGACCTAACTGAAAGCTTGGGTTGGGCTAGAGTGCTAGACCAGCTTTCACTCTATGCGGTGTTTAGTCGGTTTAAATTGAGTCAACAGCCGATCCATGCCTACTGGAACGATTAAACCAATGTTATTTTCATAATATCCATACAGGTGATTTTTTTTAAATTAAGAAACCATCTGATCCTTTACTGTTGAAAAATCACCTGTTAGTGGGGTAAAATCCCAAATCAGATTCAAATAAAACCAGAAATACCTCGGGCCCGAAGCTTGTCCAAATACAGCCCATTCTTATAAGGCCAGATTGGTATGGATTCATCCAGCCCACAGGCCTAAAAGTTGAGCCCAGACCTAGCTGATTAGCAAACGTTGAACTTGTCGGCCCAATCATAACCATAGTTGGGATTTTAAATTCAGCCCAAAGTCAGTTGGGTCATGGGCCAAACTTAATCTGGTCTTGCCATCTTAGGAGAATTGAGAGAGACATCGGCACTGGTGTACATTTTCACAACTTAGATAATGACAAGTGAACAAATGAAAAGTCGGTATCATCATCATCATCTACCAATTTATCGTATTAATTTGGAGTTGGATTTCATATTTGAATTTGACAAATTATTTCCATAGACCCACTGCCTTATCTCACATCCATGGGACCTCCAACATTTAGACTACAATTTTGAGTTTTGCCTAGTTGTGCTACATGTTTTTTCTTTTTTCTTTTTAATTTACTTGTAGGAAACCACATGAAACCTTCTGTAAATCCCCCACAGATGATACCCACTGCCCTTAGGGTACACCAGGTGAGGCTATGGGGTGATATCCACTGCCTTTAGAGCACACCAAGTGAGTTCATAGAGACTAGAACCTGACACCTCCCATTGCCTAAGATGAGAGATTACCCGTTAAATTAGACCCATGCTACATGTTTTAATGACAAGTCTAGCCTCATTATAAAAGCCACTGGTGTTCCTCTCCATTTCCCAATCCTAGATCCAAATATGTGCCAATCAGTTTGACTATGTAACTTCATTTTTAAACAGTTCGCTTCTTAGGTGAAATGTCATTTTTATAGTTTATACGTTACATTTTGCATGTTAGGCACAATGTCACGTATCAAAAGATAAATGGCATCTTTATAATAACTGTATCAATTCACAAAAACTTACATTTTGCAAGTGCTACTTACAAAAAGTTTGATTTTTAGTTTGTAAATTAAATAAGGAATCTACTGTTTTTATGATCATAATAGTCTGCCTAAACTTAGTTAAAAATTTACTAATAAATCAAAAAACACTAAATTCTAAAACTACAACGAGTCAATTCCATTGCTGAAAGAATGTACTCTTTTATAGAAATAAGAATAGATATAATGTTCTCCAGCAGTGGTGGCGGTGGTGACGGTGGCAGTGGCCGCGGTGGTTGTTTCATACTATTGGTGTTGGTCATGTGAAAATATCTCTTGAACTCGAAAATCAATAAGTAGTCGTCCAAAGCAATATAAATTTGTAGTTTTTTTTTTAATGATCAAGGTGTCCAAGCCTTCTATATAGAATTCAACTAATCCTCATGACATACAAGCCTCCCTACGTACATACACCAGATAACTCTACGAGAGTGACCTTTTGGAATAAATAAATATCTGTGGGACCTCTCTAAGTTACAAATATTAGTTGAAATTGTCAAACCCAAAAGCTTGAGAGACCAGTACAAAAAATTAGGGTTTTATAGCTGAATATAGAAATTATCAGTATCATGGGCCAAGTTGAAATTTGAAAGTTTAATAAAAATTATTTAAAATCCAAAAAATTTGAACCTTTGTTAACTGACTAAAAAATCGACTTATAAATACCAAACTTAGATTTCAAATATTAAATTTCGCTCATATTTCAAACTCAGAACCCCTCTTCATCATAGCTTGATTTAGTTGGCCATGAAAAGAAGTCAAGAGGATTCAAAAAACTCAAACTAGGGAAAGAGGAATAAGAGATAAACATAGGCTTGCACTTATTTTAGATTTTCGTTCCACTTTAAAGAACCACTCTCCGCTCCGTAGAATTACTTATGTATGTAGTAGAGAGGCTTGCACATGTTCCGAATATATACTTTGCTGCTAAATTCTTATGTCGTTCATAAAATGGAGATTTTAATAGTTTCAATCTTTCTTTTTACTCAAGTAAAATGTTTTTAAGAATATTCAAGTAAAGGTCTCTGTTGTCACACTTATTCTATGTAAAAATCAAATTAAAATCTACAATTCAATCTTATTCAACTTCAACCAGTCTTTAAAACAGCTTCGAAATGGTTGGGTTAATTCAAGAACTATTACACTTGCTATTTATTTTATTTTTCTATTTTTCTTTGAAACCATTATTTTCCATCGTTGTTATTTTGGTATAATGATTGCAATGCAATCTCTTTTTTATCATAAATTTGATGTTCATTTTTAATTTTAATAATTTTTTTTTAGATTAACGTGTGAGAACTTAGACACAGTTCTACTAATACCTTCACAATTAAGTTAACTACCTTTAAGACAAACTAAGATTAAGCCATAAGGGGTCAAACCCACAACCTCCTGCTTCTTAAGATGGGAGACAACCAGTTGAACTACACTCACATGAGTAATTTTAATAATTTTCATGTCTCTATAATGTTATATCGGCACCACATTATAAATTGATACATTCATATCCATAGAACAATGACACGAATAGAAGAATTTGTTGGATTGAGAGCATGAAAGAGAATGTAATCTGCTGGCCATTAAAAGCATCTTTTGATGCTTGGCTGCAGATAAAGAACATTGCTTGAATGAAATTCAAAGACATTTTTCATAATATTCACATTCCAAGAACTGAAAGACCATGGAAAATTTGTTCTCCTCCTCCTAGTTAGCCAACCCAGCTGCCAACCTTGCCCTTAATTCCTTCCTCAAGATCTTTCCTGATGGAGCCTTTGGAATTGAATCCAAGAAGAAGACCTTATGAATCCTTTTGTAGAAAACCACCTGTTTAGCAATGTATTTCTTGATGTCTTCCTCACTGATTATTGAGCCATTCGATTTGACGACAAATGACACCGGCACTTCTCCGGCGAGATCATCTTTCATACTGAAAGACAAGAAATTCCGATTAGTTTCTATCATCAGACAATGGAAGCATAAATTGGTAGTTGAATTTAACTCGATAAGGACTTACGAGACAACGGCTGCATCGGCGATATTTTGATGGTTGATGAGCATTGCTTCGAGCTCGGCGGGGGCAACTTGGAAACCTTTGTATTTGATGATCTCCTTCAATCTATCAACAATGAAGATCTCATCATCATCATCAACTAAGCCAACATCGCCTGTGTGCAACCATCCGTCCTTGTCGATGGTTCCGCTGGTCGCCTCTGGATCGTTGAGATACCCTGAAAAATTGTAACCAACTAAGTTAATATCAAACTCATCAAGTGACATCAAAGGTGCAGGTTCTTAATCATGGAACCCTGCAATATGATCTAACAACAAAGGGTTGATCAGCCCAATCAAGCAATTGGGCCTATGAATGGGTCATACATAACAATTAAGCCTAGATTTAACATGAAAGGATAGAGACATCACTCAAGTTGGGCCTGATTACCAGACCTAACAATTAGGTCTTCATTTAACATGAAAGGGAGAGTGATATTGCTCAAGTTGGGCCTAATTACCAGACCTAAGAATCGGGCCTTGACTTAACATGAAAGGAGAGAAACATTACACGAGTTGGGCCTGTTACTAGACCTAACAAGTAGGTCTAGATTTAACATGAAAGGAGAGAAACATTACTCAAGTTGGGCCAGATTACCGGACCTAACAATTAGGTCTAGATTTAACATGAAAGGAGAGAAACATTACTCAAGTTGGGCCAGATTACCGGACCTAACAATTAGGTCTAGATTTAACATGAAAGGAGAAATATTACTTAAGTTGGGCCTGATTACCAGACTTAACAATCTGGTCTTGATTTAACATGAAAGGGAAAGAGACATTACTCAAGTTGGGCCTGAATTCAGGAATTTTTGTGTGGCATATACAAGTTCTTCAAGACGCGACGTGTATTAGAACACGAGATTTTGACCCAGAAAGAAGGATTGTAATGGGCTTTAAATGAAGGGAAAAGGACATTAGAAAAAGAATGAGATTACCTTTCATGATCTGACATCCCCTAATGCAGATCTCGCCGGGTTGATTCCGAGGCAGAGAGGCCCCCGTTTCTGGGTCGACGATCTTCATCTCTGCATTTCTGACTACTGTTCCACATGAACCTGATTTAATCTCGAATGGCTCCTTTGCGAATGCCAAACACATCGATAGAACTGGCCCAGCCTCAGTCATTCCATAACCCTGTGTAAATTCCATTTTTCAAGTTCAGATTGTTGAGTACAAAGAATTATTTAGTACAGGAAGAGGCCCATAAGATTATGGAAGCCCAGAGAATCAAAAGGCCCACTTCCAAGTCTAAGTAGATTTATTAAATCTATTATATACACATTAAAGTTTTCCACATTTTAAATAAGTAAAGGTCAACAGGCTCATGTTGGGCTCAGATCTGAGTCTATATTCTGGGCCAACTAAAGACCGAAGTCAAATAAATTAATTAGATAAATATGGAATTATGAACAAAACGAATCACGATATTAGATATTAATCGATATTACTTCAGGGGATCATGGGCTTCTTCTGAATTATTCAACCCCCACTGTATTTTAGGTTAATGGGGAATTCTTCTAATTTTATATTAGAGTATATTTGAGCTGTGAAACTTATAAAAAATATTTTAATAATGAGAATTAATATTAAAGAACTAAAGCCCAGATATTATATCAGTTAATATATACAAGACATGATATTTAGATCAATTGTCCCATTTTTTAAGAGGAAGTGAAAAAGCCCAATGTAACATGGACTGAGTTGTAATTTTGGACAAAAACTGAAATATGAACCGTAATTTATTAGATTTTAGACAAGGTGTATGTAAATATGTGAAATATGTGAAACCGTTGGGTTTCCTGCTGTTTCCACACGTAAATTCAAAAAAATGATATATGTAAAATAATATTTTAAAAAAAAAAAAAATAGATCCACTATCAATAATCTGAAATTTTGGTCTAAATTTGAAACTTATTATGGATAAGTATTTTTTGGAAATTAAAAAAATATATTCTAAACTAGGAAATCTAATATAGACTAAAATAGTCAAGACATTGGCAGATTTTTTTTTACTTTTCTAAGGGATTTTGGCAAAAATTTGAGACTCTAGACCAGTGGGCCCCAATGTCTCTCTACTATAGGCTGTTGGGGCAAGTAATGAATCATACACATCACATGTACATAGAATTATTTTAAGTACACGAAACTTTCTGCCGTTGAAAACTTTCAAATACGGAATCGGCCGAAATTGAATAGTCCACACTCCACAGCAGATGTTAAAGTAATCATTATTATAATATTATCATACTTTTTATTTTCTTTAAAACGTAATCATAAATATTAAACACTTTTTTAATTATGACTGGTTCCATCTAAGTTATGAAGCAATGAGTATAATAAAATAAATACACGACTAAGACATCTTAATTATCCTAAAAATTCAAGATTAAAGAGAAACACACCTGACCAAGCTTGGCATTGGGGAGCTTAGCTCTAACAGTGTCTTCAAGCTCCTTCCCCATCGGGGCGGCGCCGGACATGACCGTCCGAATCGACGACAGATCATAATTGTCGACCGCCGGGCTCTTGGCGATGGCGAGCACGATGGGCGGCACAAACGGGGCAATCGTCACCTTATATCTCTGCACCAGCTCCAACAGTGCACCAATATCAAACTTCTGCATGATCAAGATTGCTGCACCGGCCCTCAGCCCACACAAAAGGACTGAATTTAAGGAATATATGTGAAAGAGAGGCAAAACACATAAGATCACGTCCTCTTTATGGAAATATAGATTTGGATTTGCACCGTCCACTTGCTGGGCCAGACTGGTGACTAACCCTTTGTGGGTCAGCATCACACCCTTAGGCAGGCCGGTGGTGCCGGAGGAGTAGGGGAGGGCAACGACGTCGTCGGGGGCAATATCGACCTCCGGCATGTTGCTCTCGTCGGCCTCCAGCAGGGAGGAGAAGTGAAGGCAGCCGTCCGGCGGGGAGTCGATGCACATGACCATGACGTCATTCTCACGTGCCAGATCTGTCAGCTTGTCGACGTAGCATGCTTGGGTGATTATCAACCGTGCATCGCTGGCCTTGGCCTGCTTCAATATCTCAGCCGGGGTGTAGAAGGGGTTGGCGGTGGTGGCCATAGCGCCGCGGTAGGAGGCTCCCAAGAAGGCAAAGACGAACTCAACTGAGTTGGGCAGCATGAGCATGATCACATGGCCCTGTTGGTAACGAGTTAAATGAATATTAAAAAAAAAATCTGAAAAAATTCGGAAAACTCTGAAATGAAAAATCACTGCCAAAATCCATTTAATTTGTTTATATGAATCTGAATTCTAATATGGATTCAGATCACTTGTCCATATGACCTGTTTACATTCCTACCTGTTGGATGCCGATCTCGTTGAGTCCCGTCGCCACCCGTCGGGCGGTGAGCTCCACCTCCTGGTAGGTGTAGACTTTATTAGTGGCACCATCGATCAAGCAAGGACGGTTTGCAATGAGATCAATGTTTTGAAAGCAGTAGGAGTGGAGAGGGAGATGATTTGGGATTTCAATGTTGGGGAGCTTGGAGGTGTAGATGTAGTCCTTTACGGATTCCATTACGGGTTTTGAAGAATTGGATCTTGGGTTTTGAATTTGGATTTGGTTTGTATGAATATTTTCCTGAGAAATTGGGTCTTATCTAGTTGCCTCTGCTGGTTGAGAGAAGAACTGGGAGGGGAAGGATTATATAAGTAGGGGGAGAGGGCGAATATGGAGATTCAGAGAGTTAGGTAGGGGTAGAAATGGAAAGAAAAGACTGAGGGAGTGCATCTTGGTTGGTGAAGGAAATTGGTGGGGCCATCTTGACTGGGGGAGTGTCGACTCTGCCATCTGCCACGTAGGATGTCACCTAACGTACGTGCGTTGGTGCAGGTTCTCGGAACTCTGATAGAGTTCGGCTTAGTTTTACAAAATAAAATAAAAAATGTGCGCTTCAGTGGTGTTTAATTTCATGATAATGAGTTATTTAATTTTAAATTTTAAATTCTAGGGCATCAATTAGGACTCAATTCTGAAACTTTTTGAGTATGAGTTTAAATTAAAATTAAATAACTTGATTCTTAGTGAATTCTAGTTAATCTGAATTAAATTTTAACTCTAAAATGTATATACATTTAAGTTAATTGTAGCTTATTTGAATTTAAAATAAATAAAAATTGTATCTACAGATGCTAGATAATATTATGGAGAATAACCATTTTATGTTGAAATTTGAAAGTGACTTGAAATCATTCATATCTCAAGCGAATTTTTCAGTGTTAAATCAACCCTCACATGTTAATCTTATATTATTTTATTCAAATATATTTAAGCATTATATTTTTATAAATTATAATTTAAATTAAATATTTAAGCCAAAGTTGGACTTTAATATATCGGACTCAATGCAACTTGAATTCTAATTTGCTTAATTAGAAGACCCCACGTGCAAATATAATTTAAATGCTAGACGTGACGTGTAAAGAAACCATTGGGCACCAACTCTCTTGTCAGCGTTGGGTGGGGGTCAAATAGTCAAACATTGGCGTGCGTAATCATTTAGCAGACGATTTTGATGGAGTGGACTCGCCTCATTTCGCCGTCTTTTCGGTTTTAGCTTTTGGGCTTCTCTTCTGACGGCCGTTCGGACGTGCGGTAGCTGATTAAAAATGAGAAGAAATAGTCCAAACTCCTTTATGGATGAATTGACCTAACTTAATTGACTCAAAAGATTTTATCTTAATTTGGATTATTTGATACTTAAGTAACAATATAAAGATAAATAAAAAAGGATAACGATCCTGCACAAGTATTTTCTGTTACTAGACAGGAATTTTACTATATTATTTATTTTGTCCTTTGAATTGATTTGCTAAACCTTTTGATTTAATTGATTCAAAAGTTTCAATGAACCGATTCAAAAGATAAAATGAAGAATACAGTAAAAGTCGTGCTGACTTACACAAAATGCCCGTGTAAGAATTATTATCCAATAAAAAATAGTTGTATTTTTTTAATTTTCTATAAAAACTTTTCTCCATACTCTATCTAAATGTTTAAATTATATTAAATAATTTTTATTTCTTTTTTTTTTTAAACCAGAATTTTGGAGGATCAAATCATCATCGCCTTTGTTCTAGATTTATCCTATCTTAAAACTTTCTCTGCATAATAAACAATTCAAAACTCTAATATGATCTAATTGGTCATAAATTTTTGTAATTCAATTTTGATTGAATAATATATTAATTTATTGGGCACATTTCAAAACTCTAATATGATCTAATTGGTCATAAATTTTTGTAATTCAATTTTGATTGAATAATATATTAATTTATTGGGCACATTAACTATATCAAAATAAATTAGAGTGTGTCAATGTTGTGATTATAAGGAACACGTTTTATTAAACATTTTATTTACTTGATTTAAACAAATAAAATTGACAAGTTTTAGTGTGTTTTTGACAATTCTAAATCTCTACATATTAGAAATTTCATTAACGAACGACTGCTATACTTCCTTCTCTTACCATTTTGTGGTCCTGACCATTATCATAAATCTTGTTCTCGGGATATTAACGGCAATTATTAATAACATGATATTTTCAAATTCTCGAGTTTTTATCAAAAATTTAACGGAAAAATCTTGCAAAAAATATATTATTTAAAGAATATAAAAAATAATATGGCCGGAGTTTGAAAACATAGATGATATTTTAGAAATAAAAAATATATATTTAGTCCAAACATTTTTAACGGGAATTTAACGGTTAAATCTCACGATTTTAACGGGAATTTACCGTTTCTTGTGATAAAAAACAAGTTTTTAACGAGAATTTACCATTAAAAATGGTAGACGCGACAAACTCGGGTTTTAACGCACAAAAGTTACACCGATATTTTCTTGATAAAAAAAAATTATCAGAGATATTTTGGTCCTGACCACTTCACTTCCTTAGTTGACCAACTCATGTGGCCTGTTTTCTTTTGGGCCCAGATTGAGCCTCCTTTTGCCTTTTGCCTGGTTCGGGACGTGGGCCCCTTGGGGTGCCCTTTTGTCTGATCCGGACTGTGAACTCTATTGTATGTATTTTTTGGATCTCCTATTCTTTTAAATGAAAATTACTAACCAGTTCATAAAAAAAAAAAGGTTAATATATTAAAATGAAGAACTCAATAAGACACATAAATAAATTCAATGATAGTCATCTACCAGGCTAAGTTCAAGATTTCAAGGGTTAAAATCTTGGGTTTTTGACGTCTCAGTCAAAAATTGAATCAGGTTTGATCACTTTTTAACAATTTCAACTAATTTTAGACAAAAATTTGAAATTTAACAGGCATATTGAGTTTTGAGAATTTTAATATCTATTTTTAACGTAGGTGTAATGAAACTTAATAAAGTTAAACCAGCGGTAGGATAATGGCTAAACCAGTCATGCCCTCATTGGGCTCAAACTAAATAAAGAAAAGCTTCAATTCACTCCCCATATGTGGTAGGCATTCTCTTCATTTGCTCGGTCTAAAATGGCAACACAAACATATATGGATACATTGAATAGTCATAGGAAGTGGTAGGTACAGTCATCCATCTTCTCGGAACTTGCAAAGGATGGGCAAATGGGCCATGGGAATCCTAATGTTTTATTTTTATTTACAACACATCCAATCAACACAAGTGGATGGGGGTAAATTTTGGAGGGGTTATTTAGAGTTACCTCTAGTCATGAATTACCCCAGTTAATATGAAAATTCCTTCTTTGAAAAGGATTTTCAAAAGTTGAGGGACAAAGATACAAATTTAATTTTTCATCCTTCCCTCTTGGTAACGGGAGTACCCTCATCCACACGCAGCCCAAGTATTCAAAGCACCTTACTATTTATTCTAGAGTTGGCAAGTAGTAACTCTAATAGATGGATGTAAAAATCATTGTACTAAGAATAATTTAAAATAGTCATTATAGGTAATAAAATGACATGAAGTTATTTAAGATAATTAAGTCATGTAAATATAAAATTGAATAAATCCCTAATACGTAAAAGTCACATATACAGGACGGAGAAGTAGCCATTGAAAATACGAAGGAAATGAATAAAAAATATATGATAGATAGTGGAGTGAGTAACTTTATGGTATGTGTTAAGGTCAAGTTTTGAAGTAAAATTTGAAAAATTAAACCCGTAGAAGTTGGCTTGACGATTCAGAACTCCAATAAGTTATTGGAAGGTTTTGGGTTCAAATTTCATTCTCAACATATAAGAGTCACTCCTCTTAGTTTCATTCTCTGAATAGAGAGGTTTGCATATGCCTTAGATTTTGACAAATAAAAATGATGAGGACTAGGATGAGGATCTCTTAATTTTCAAGATCTTAGACCATTCACGTGGTGGGCAATTGGGCAAAAAATGTAATTGTTCTCAAGGGTAAAGATATCAGCCATACACAGTATTTCTCGGCCGATATGGTCGATATATCAGCGATATATATCAATCTGATATCGGGCTATATATATATGTCTGATATTCATAATATCGGTCTTTTTAAAAAAAAAACAAACAAAATGGGCCCGAGTTGATATCTCGGCCAATATCGAACCGATATCGGCCGATAATTTTGTTTTCATTTTTTTTAAAAAAAAAAAAAACCAGCTTCCTTTTGGGTTTTTTTATCTCCCAAATTTTGCACCCCTGATTGTTCCTATTGAAAAGTGAAAACAATAAAATTATGTATTTGAATTTGGTGAATTTCTTTAAAAATAATTTTAGTTGAGTGTTTAAAAGAAATTGCACTTTAATTCTCAATGACTAGAACAACAAGTGTCTCTTACGACTTTTCTAAATGTCGTCTGCTTTTTAAGTGGTATCATCCGTCATCTATTTACTTGGCTTGGCTGGTTTTTTGGTAACCCCTCTTGTAACTCATCTCTTTTTTTGCTGTTTAAGGCCCTGTCCACTTACATGCTTGTTATTTTTCTGAATCCTTGCATAGCCACTTGTATTTTGAGGGGGGAAAATTAAAAATTATTAATATGATTTATATCATGCAATATATCCAATATAGTGGGTGAAGTTTTTGAATTTTTAAGAACTTATAATTTGGATTGTACCCAGAATTTAAATATTAGATTCTCTTTCTTGCCATTTGATCCTTCCCAGCCTCTGCTCTATTCATGCCCCATCTGCTATCTCTGTTCTTTCATTTGCTTTTGCACCACCTCTTCTCTGTTCTGCTGCCTTAAGTCAGATCTGGTGCAACAGATTTGAATCTCTTTCTAAACCCTCTTGTCTTTATTTCTACTATGAAAAGAGCTGAGTTAGAAGAAGGGTTGACACAGTGGATTGGGTTGAACAATATCAAAACCAGGGAAGCAGCAGGTCCTAGTAAACAGACGTGGATGCGCCAGGCTTCTGAGTCAAAATGTCAATCTCTGTAATTTTTTCTTTAAATGCAATATGCCATTTTTTACATTGGTTTTAATCTCATCGGCAGTATACACATAGGATAGGATGTGTTATACAACCATGATCAAAATTTACAAAACTGTATAATTTTTCATCTTTTCTGAACGATAATCTACAGTTCATATGCATTACAAGAGTGAGTGAATTATTGTTTCAGATAGACAGTTCATCAAGAACAACTTCCAGATTTCAAACTGGATAAATCAGATTTATATTCAAGGGCAAAGAGCTATGCTCTACCTTTTTCCACAAGTAGAAACATGAACATGTGAAATTGCTACTACATATCCATAGAATGGCCAAACTTGGGATGTTGAACAAAAGAAATGCTTCCAGGCGTTGAGCTGTCTAAAGACGGTAGATAACAAACATGAATGCATTAGTTGATGGCAATGATAAGAAAGCCAACAGAGATATACATGAGGAAAACTGGGTAGAGAGCGAGGGCTTTTCTTCCCGGGGCCACAGCTGAGCTCATGAGTGGATATGCAGCCCAAAAGCTCCAGGCCAGTGAGATCGCCACCACAATTACCTTGATTATGACATAGTGTCTCAACATGCAGAGTACAGCTCCAACATCAAGAGGAAATAGGCAATAACCAAGAAGGCTGAGACTTTGAAAGAAAATTATACGCCCACCCTACAACAAGGCAACCGAGGAATGTCTCAGATATATGATGTATAATTTTCTCAATTAAATAAAAGATTAGAACTACAGTCCTGGGAACCCCATTACAGAACAGCTGATAGCCATGTATTGCATGGTTCCCATCGCTTCAGGCACAGTTCAAGAACTTTCCAGCAATAGGAGTATGGACTATGGAGAATACCAACACATTTTTCTAGGGAAGAGAAGGTGGGGAGAGGGGATAGAGAGGGAGGTAGGGAGAGAGATTTCCAATGTTAAGTCAGTTACCAAGAGTAACACGTTCAATGTAAGGATTACTGCCCCAGCTGCAAGGACAGCAAATGCAACCGCGAAGACCTCCGACTGGCAGGGTAGTCAAAGAAAGGAGAAAAAGGGAAATTTGAAATGGTCCAAGCATCAAATGAAAAGATAACAATTTAAGACACATACAGAAACAACTAAGTTATACAGCAAGACAGCATCTGGTAATGCATAGAAAATGATTGAGACAGTAATTTCATTGGCATATGACAGTAACAGTGTTTGGAGTACTATTTGAGAAAGCAAATAAGAGACATAGTAATAATAATAACAAATAACAACAACAACAAAAATACGTGTTTCACTCGCATAAAAATAAAATTAGCAGATCATCTCAGAAAACGTGAGTAAAAAATTATATTAATTGGCAGGGTGCTTAATATGCACAGAAATATGATATTAAGTGGCAAATGTCCAAAAAGAGTACCAAGATGAGCCACAATAACTTCATTCGTGGGGTCCATTTTGCCCTCTTATTATCCTATATAGTAGCAGAGCCGTTTGTAAGGAACAAGTGAGCTTGTTTTAGGATATAAATATTCTAAGCTTCTCACTAGAACCATTGTCCAACTTCAATGGGTTTTTCTTCTCCCTAACCCACACCCCCCCCACCCTTTTTGGGGGAAGCAAAAATGTACTGCATCATTGACAAAAGAAAGTCATGTCAACATTTATGAAGTACAGGGAAAACTATGACTGGAATAAAGTTCACTAAACTCAGCCTCTACCCTCCTTATGCATTTAAACAACACATCCATTGACCTTCAGAACATCCTCACCTCCCTTAATAATACCAACCTCCTAGGTGGCCTCCATTTCTCCAAGGTGGCAGCTTTTGCCACTTCAAGCACCTTCATTGATTTATGCTGTCATAGAACTCTATCAGGTCTTGTAATGATACGTCACTTGATCTGGGTTAAGAATATTCTACTTCCATCTCCAGCATTAATCAAGTGATACTAACACAGATAGGGACTGATACCTATACAAAAAACCAAGAATACGATACCTATTCCAAAGTCTTAAGACATGTATACAAGATAACTATCGTATTCATAATGTACTATAACCTTTTTTTTTGTGACTTTTACCTGAAAAATACCATACTTTTTATTCAATTTATTGAATTAAGTGAGCTTTAAACATGCTAAATTCTCATGACCTTCGTTTAGTTTACACCCACAATGATGCAGATGTGGTCAAGACATTTGGTTCCTACTAGTGCTCTGCCATGTGGTGTTTAGTAATACTGTGAACCTCATGGAGTGAAAGATATCATAGAAGTTTAATTTCAAACAGTCCATTAAATGGTGGTGAAGTTTTTTCAGTTGAAAGATAACCCAGTGGTGGCGACAGTAACATAGAGCCATGTCATAGGATTTCATGCACAAGGAGCTATTTCATGTTGGATACTTCCTTTTCCTTTTTGATGCCCTCATAAGGTGCAAGGCGTTGGGGCAGCTTTTCTGCATATTTATTGTAATAAAATATGGTAACCACCCTCACCTACACCCACCAGTATGCAAAGAAAAACACAACAAATCCCCAACTCTATAGCCAAATGGATCACATATCTGAGCTGACTTGCACCATATTTGGATCAGAACTTGACACTTTACACCCTTATTTACTGCTGATCTTTCTGGCCCATCACCATATATAGGTGGTCCTTTCTGGTCTGTCCTTAATCCGTGTATGGAGCTTTCCAACCCAAGCCTCCCCATAGCAACATGGGGGGCCAAGCAAAAAGGTCCATATGGAGTTTGCAAGGGACTTGATCAACCAGCAAAGATTATAAGTATGTTTTATAAGTATCCCGTAAGCACAGGCTATCCCAGTATATTTAAAATGATAAGTGAGCATAGAAAGTAGGAAGGTGAGTTTGTGATGCCACACAACCATACCTCAGCATAAGATACCAATATTTCCTTTTAATGGCCATTTGCCAATTCCAAACCCAATGATTCCATATGGGTTGGAAAATAATTATTTTCACATATTTCCATGGTTGAATTTTCCAATGGAGAGGGATAAAAAAATTTAGAGAGAAACTGCAACTTTTTCATTGCCAGGCATCTTTTGCAAGCCTATTTTTCTAATGTTGTGATGGAAACAGCAAAGGAAAAATCTGGTGAAAGATTAAAAAGAAAAAAAACAATGATCTGATAACATCTATGGCTCCTCAAACAGTAGTAGAAGTGATTTTGTCTCCTCTTTTCCCATGGACAATCACATGGAGAGGCAATTGGCAAACAATGCCTTCGTGGTAAATAAGATAGCTATACTCAGTTTTTCATATGATGAGTTGGAAAAAACCACTACAAATATAGCCACTGATAAATGACAAATTGAGATAAACTCGTTTAAGGACAGTGGAGAGTATTCTACGTTGGATGAGTGGTTTAACCCAAAATGATAGAATTAGAAAATAACGCATCAGGGATAGTTTAAAGATCTCTCCAATAAATGACAAATTAAGAAAAACTTGTTTGAAATGGTTTGGTTATATTAATAGAAGACCAAGCATAACACCAATGCATAGAGTGGAGAGGCTATGAATCGAAGGCACTAGGATGAGAGGGTGACCTTCAAAAACATGGAGGGAAGAGATAAAAAATGACATGTTAGACTGTGGAGTGACTGATGGTATGGTTTATGATAGAATTAATTGGAGAAGAAAAAGTCACAAAGCTGACCCCAAATAGATGGGATTACTGGCTGATGATAATGATGATTATGATGAAACATAACCACTGATTGCTAACTTGTCTTTCCTCATGACCATTGTTTGGAGATTATATGAAAGAGTGGAAAAATAGAATTCTGTGAAAATTTTACCCCTCCTCCAAATGTTGCTAATGTATCTCTTCCCAATATTAATATGATGCCGTTCTTAATGGAATTATTCTGTTATCTTTCTAAGAAAAAAAATCAATATGGTGCTGAACTGGAACTTGTTGCAATTTTGAATTTCCACATCACCCCAAACAGACACAAGAAATGTCATCATTCATTCTGCCAAACCATTCAATTCAATTGTAACCTAAGTACAACCAACAAAAGCAAAACAACATTTGCGATAGGTAATCTGCCACGTACCTTTTTCACTGATGCCGACCATGACAAAGTCAGCCCAAGGAATACAATGAAGAAAAATGGTCCCCACAGATCCCATTCCCTCAAAGCTTTCCCAGGGTCTTCCCGAAATGGGTTTGGAAAAACCACAAGCTTCAAATTGCTGACAATCCTAGACAAGTCTCTCTTCACTGTATCCCATACTGGCTCAGTGAGAGTGTTGGATGAACCAAATCCTGAGGCTTCTATAGTCTGGCTAGAGTTTGATCGAATTTGGACAGGTGGAACAGGTGGAACAGGAACAGATGCAGGCTTCTGATATGTTGGGGACTGTATAAAAGGATATGAGGAAATGGGAATGGAAGCTCTGGGGGGGCTAGGTGGTCTTGCAGGCAACACAGTAGCAGGCCCAGATTGGATACTTGCATGTACGAGTTTCTCAATCTCATCAATGTCTGATTGCGAAGTAGGGTGGAGGGGTACCGTATCGTTATAGGACATCTTTGCTTTGAGGATTTCAAAACAAGATTAATTCATGCAGAGTCTTCAAGAAGAACCAAAAATGAGCTAGGTCTCATAAAATCTGTATGTCTAACAACCTGAATAAATAGATCAGCTCATGAATTCAATGCAGTATGATCTTAGATGGGTTTCAAGAGTAATTATAACATGCATCAAACAATTCAAACTTTTTGCAGTAAGTTCAGCTGATGAAGACTAAGTAGATAATCAATCATTAAACTGTAAAACAAAAACTGTTAATGAAACACATTGTAAGAACTACTGTTTGGATGTTATTTTCTGCCTGAAATCATAAATATCAAGACCAGAGGCTTTTCATATACCAAGTATAAACAGTAACAGACTGATATAAGAAAAATCAGACCAAGGATTAGATAAAAAAATTAGATAAAATTCATGTGCATGGAACACCAAAATGCATTATGGAGAACTACTATTTAGATTTGTTTCAGCCCAAAATCAAGATCAAGGGCTTTTAACCCTCATTCTAATCAATTAGTGAACAGAAACATACTAACATAAGAATATTCAGTCCATTAATTTGATGAAATTTGTAGAAGTGGAACACTAAAAACATGTTGCAAGGCCTACTGCTTGAATGTGTTCTCCACCTGAACTTAAAAACATCAAGAGTAGAAACTTTTCAAATCCCAGTTTTAATCAATCTCTAAACAGTAACAACTAATATAGGAAAATTTAGACCACTAGTATGATGAAAGTCATGCATATAAAGTCCCAAAACACATTAAAAGGGTTAGTGTTTGGATTCGTTTTTCTGGCCAAAATCAAGAGAAGAGGCATTTCAGATGCCAATTTTAATCAGTGCAGAAAAGCACCCTGTGCCAACCTGAAGAGAATTGGTACATTCAAACTCAGAAGCTTATATCAACAAATAGTAATGGTAGCAAACAAATTAATAGATCCTAAAAATAACAATTTAGTAAAGAATACACTAGCCAACGCAAATTCAGGTTAGAAAGCAGAAATGCATGGAAACCCATTTAAGTGTTGGAACATCCAAGCGACAGTCTTAAACCTCAACCAAGACATCCAGTCTCAACCTATACAATGCAAGTCAGGAGATGACTTGGTTTTAGCCGAGTGACATCATTTGGTGTTTTTTTATATCCAATTTCATTAAATCGTTGCTATCTATCTTTTTCTCTTTTTATGTAATTGATTGCTCTAGATAATACCAAAAAAAAACATTACTAGTTTTTTTTTTTCTTTTATATATTCACAGGCATCTGCTTATTTGGACCCAACTAGCACAGGTCAAGTCAAGCCACATAGGCTGATGCAATTGGGAAAAGTTGGTCCAATGACGTAAATTTTAGATCCCTAAGGTTGTTCTTTAATTTTTTTTGAGAAAATTAATTTCACAAGGAAATTTATCTTTGAATGCAATGCATGTTATCCAACATATGTCATAAACTCCAGCATCGTCAGGCTATGAAATCTTCTTTTTTGAAAAAGAACGAACAATATATTGTCTCACTGAGCAAGGAAAATCTCACTCTTTTCCTCATTAAATTTTCCCATCTTCCACTGTAGGAAATATATTCCTTGGCAGAAGAGAAAAAAAATCTGAAAGAAGAGGAAAGGCTCTCATTTTCTTTATCCATTACTTTCCATGAGCTGAAAATGACAAACAGCCTCTAATTACAGCCAATTAAAGCACGTCTCATCGGCAAAATGTGAAGCAAAATGCAGTGTAAAATGCAAAAGGAGAAAAAAAAGTAAAATGCAGAGAGAATATCAAAT
This sequence comes from Chimonanthus praecox, assembly GCA_022113865.1. Taxonomy (NCBI): domain Eukaryota; kingdom Viridiplantae; phylum Streptophyta; class Magnoliopsida; order Laurales; family Calycanthaceae; genus Chimonanthus; species Chimonanthus praecox. The sequence continues at coordinate 2,931,230 of CM039095.1, read as the reverse complement.
GCTGAAGTGAGATGATTGAAATTTTGAGCATTGAAGCATGCATCAGATCCAAACTAATAAATCAAATGTCAATCTTGGAAAGAAACATAAAATAAAACGAATCAGACGATAGAATTAATGCCAAGGAAAACAAAATTAAATAAATAAAACGTTGGGGAGGGGGATAGTGTTCGGTGCATTTTCCACAGAAAATCACGAACAGAGGTTTTCCAGATTCGGATTGCAATCCAACGCAAACCTGAACATCTCTCAGTCGCAAGAAAATTATACCAATTGCAGATCCAAGAAGGAAAAGAAATTAAATAAAGTAGGTCCAATCATCGAAAAAATTACCAAAATAGGAATACAGATGAGTTGAAAGGGCGAGGATGACTTGAGAAGAGCTCAAAAAGGGCATTTTTGTCATTATAAATGAGAAGGAGAAAGGGAGAAGAAGAGAAATGAGAGCTTACAATTCACACAGAGGAAGAGATTCTGACTTAGAGAGGGGGGGCAATTTCGTCATTTTCGTCTTCTCTTCGTTGCGCGCTATCCTCTCCTCCCCGCCAAAGACGTCGACGCGAAACAAGGCAAAGGCAGTGTCGGTTAAGAACTCTATTAACGAAAATTCTGACCTGACAAAACTGAGTCACGACTCACGAGTTGTCGTGACTCATTTTAGTTCTATAATAATATTATTTTATTTTATTGTATCTATTAATTTAATGCATTAACATCTGAATTTTAATATGTCAATTATAAGAAAATTCATTTCAATATCTTTATTTATTAAATTTCAGATTAACCATCTATTTTATTTGGTTTAAATAAGATAGCTATATATTTGATGAGATTAATTTCTTTTAAAATTTTATGTCAACACCATTTTTTGATTTTATAAGACCACCAGACTCTATTTCATTATTGATTTTAATTTAGTTTAAACTGCTTGATGAAAACCATATCAACGAGCGTTCTATAATAAAGTATTTATTATAGAAATTATGATTATTTTAAGTTAATGAAATATGTCTTTATTAATAATAAAAAAAAAAAGAGTGTCTTTGTCAATGGTTCATGATATAACATGAAGTCGAGCTATCAATGAGTAAAAATATAGAAGGATATTTGAAAATTTGAAAGTACGGAATATCCCACTTGAAATAAATGGATTTTATTTTTCTAGTTTTATATTCTAACTAGTGATAATCCGTTCATTCTTATTTTTAATCATATAGTAGGGATTATGCTTAATCACCGGAGATTAAAAGTCCTGCACATAACAGTAACCTTTAATTGAACCATTTGGATTTTTAGATCATTAAAAATAAACTCAATTATCAAGCATTAAAATTAAGCATTGAAGCAGTCAAGCCATCCAAACCATGACTTAAGACATCAATCTTTAGCCAAAATAAATAAATATAAATAAGAGCCATTTAATTGCTTAAATAACGAAATTCCTTAGCATGAATTTTCTTGGAACAGCCAGCAAGGGCATGAATTGAAAAATTACATAGTAACATACACCAAAATTCGGTGTATGTGACGAGCTCTAGTAGCAGACTAGCCCGTAACTCTGTTATTATTGATCGCCGGAGAGAGCATGCACGTCTTCGCCACCGGAGAAAGAATGAATCCCCGTAGCCTTAGCAGCTCCTGTTGGGACATCTTCCATCACCCTTTCTTGACCTGCCGGATAATATATCCCTGTCCTCTTACAAGGGGCCCAACCTGACCCACCATTGACTGACACGTGGCATTCATTCTTCTCCAGTGTGCCTGTCTCTCTGCCACCCGCTCTCCTTGACTCGCTCATTGAGCTTTCACTGTGGTAACCTTTCCATGTCTTTGCCCTGAGATCAGATAAAAGAGTTTTTTTTTTTTTTGTTGTTGTCGTGCTTCGGTGCTTGTAATAAAAAAGGTAACAAATAATGGCTAAGAATATAAAAAATAATATTATTTTTTTTTTTGTTCATGTCAATTCAATAAAATTGGAACCCACAAGGGCCATTTTTTGATGATCCAAAGGCCAGGATGCATGGGGCCAGTCTAAATGGCAGCCACCCACAAATGTTTCAAAGATTGAAGATCATTCTTCTTCCCTAAAACCCTGGCTTTTTACCTTGTCAAGAGTGTAATTTGAGCTGAGTATATATTGATTTTGACTTTCAGCTTAATTTTTTTTTATTAAACAAAGGCTTGATTTTGATTAAGATGGGCTTGAGCCCATTTTGGACATGACACTATTATAATATTATAAAATATATCTAATGATCAAGTCACGCAATTAAAAAAAAAATCATTTTGGATTAAAGCCGGACTTTTAAATGAAGTTCTAAAGATTCAATATTATCATCATCAAAGACATTTATCTTTTTTATTTAAAGTTAAAACTTGTAATTAAATTTAATAAATTATTTTTCATCCACCAAATGTACAAGTACCACAAGAAACCACTATCTACATAAACTTAAGCATAAAGCTTGCTTTAATAAGAAGAGAAGAGAAGAAAAGCTATGTCAAAATTCAATCAATGATGCAAATAAAGAATATTTTCTAAAAATTAGAGTAAAACCATCCATGTGATTCAAGTTAATGCATACTCTCTAATCTTATTCAATGATTTTGTAATCATTAAAAAAACTATCATTAGTCCTTTGTCATGAGTCATAAATCATGATCATTAATGAACCAAGAATTCTTGATCATTCTAACAATATGGGTCATAACCTAAGGTTTTTAGTCTACTACAAAGAACTCTCAATTTTACCAAGTGTTAACAATGAAAATTTCTCTCTTGATTTGATTTGATTTTTAAGTGAATTTACTAATCCATTTGGCTCAAACAATTTTTTTTTTTTTTTTTCAAAACTCAATGCTACTCAAAACCCATTTGATGTGGAATCTAATTGTCTGAGCTTTATCAAAAATTAAACCATGGTCCTAACCCATATTCAGTCACTGGAAATTTCAGTGAGAGAGAGGTGACATATGACAGGGTGAAGGATTATACACTGAACTTAAATGTATACTCTACCTGAGGAACTTGTTGTAAGCGCCTCTAGCCATTGGTCCAACCATCTGACTTCTCTAATGCCTTCGAGTTCCTGTATTTGCATGGATTCGGTGTTCCAAGAATTTATGGAAGAAGATGGCACGCACTTCTATGTGTGGGAAAGTTTTCCTAAAGGATAAAAAAAAAAAAAAACAGTGCCCAACTTGTCTTTTTTTTTTTTTTTTAAATTGTTTTTAAACATTTCTCCATGCCATGAACTCCACACGTTTGTAACTATTATATTAAATAGAAAATTTATTATTTAAGGAGGCTATTTATTAAATTTTAAAATAAGCCACACATTTTTAGATAGAATATGTATAAAGTGACGAAGAAAATGAGTGGGTAAAATCTTAACCTCTTTTGATCGTTTTAAACTTATGATTTTCTATCTTGAAATATTCATTGTCATAAGTTATTGATTCTTTATGACGTATTTTAAAAGGTTATAGTGGTTGAACGGAGGTATGTCCTTTAAACTGATGAGAGTTGACTTGACGATTAAAAACCTGTATAAAATAAAAGAGATCTTAAGTTTAAGTCACTCTCAACACAAAAATACTATTTTTTATAATCAAAACTTTTTTTTAATCATTCAATTTATTTGTACTGAGGATAAGATGGCCAGTAACTCTAATAAATTTGAATTAGATAAAAAGAAATGACATTCAACCCTACTTTTTTTTTAATACTGTATAATACCACATCATCACCTTTAATATAATAAAGTTAAAATTAAGGTCCTTTCCCTATCATTTAAGGTGCTTATAATATTTTAAAACTGTGGGGAGTTTTGTAGAAGATGAATAATTAGTTGTAATTGTAAGTTATATTAATAGTGACTCGATTTATTATGGAGTCGCACGTAATTGAAGAAAATTATTAGATATCAACATATTTTTATGATAGATGATTGACTATTCATTTATGTAACATGGTGTATTTCAATCTAATGATGAATAATTCTTTCGAGTTTCAAAGCTAATGCTAATGATCAGAGAGAATTTTTTTTTTAAAAAAAATCCATTTTAACTCAGCTACCACGGTTCATCTCCTCATCTCTTGCAAAGGCTATCTTTTCTAGATAGGATATGAAATTGGGCAGCCTGGAAGATTCCCTCACATTTGGATGAGGTAATATTGTGTGTATGATGATGCCTTTCTTCAATGTCATTTTCATTCCCATACTCTTCTCCTTCAAGTATGTATAGTTTTTGCATTCCCTAAGTTAAGGGCACATTTTTTTAAAAAAAATTGAAAGATTAAGGGTGCATTTGCATCCAACATTATCATGGGATATTTTGGCCGGAGATTATTGGGGTACGAACGAGTTCCATATCAGTAAGAGAGAGAAAAATATAAAAATTTATTTGAAACTGGATATCTTAACCGATCAGATTAGTTATCTAAGCATGCTTCTCATCCGAGGTCAAATTATAATTGATGGATGGGAGTCCATCATGGGACATAGGTTCCATACTTCAGCTACGGTTGATGTCTAACTCTAAAGATCAATATCTAAGTTGATCTGATTCAGTTTGTACTTCATGTGGTGGTAAGGAAGTAGCTGATTCAATTTGCTGGTTGCTGTATTTTTTCTTTCCATTTTTTTCTTTTTGAAGGACTTAATACAGAAATTAATGAACCCATTCAATCGAAATCCATTTTGAAGCCAATATTTGGGCAAATATATGTAAATTTGTGGCGTACACCACAGCTTACTAAATCATTCAGATTTTTGATGTTTTATAAAGGTAGAGAATCAAATCAAAATCACTTTTTGGAATTTAAATAGCAAAAATATACATTAATGTACATAGACGAGAAATTCTTGTGTATAAATTATAATATACTCCCTATATTCTAATTTAGTTTTCTTATATGTATTTTGGAATTGTCTCAAAATAGTTGTCTTATATGTCATTTTTATTCTCTCTTTCTCTATTATCTTTAATATGGTATGTCTTTTGAGGTCCATTCCTTAAATAATTCAAAATTTTAAAATGGGATAAATAAAATGAGACAGAAGGAATATAATATTCCAAGTGTGTTATGCGGCCAGATTAAAAACTTCAATTTTTAATTTAATCACCGTCGTACTTCATCTCATATCATGAGTCAACGGTCAAAGCATAGACAAAATCCAAAGCCTTGTAACTGACACCCAAGTTTGGCGGAAAAAATGTTAAGGCCCCCCATCATTTTTTGAAAATCAGTTAAGCGGTTAAGCCCTCCCGCCTCCTTTTATACTCCCTCTTTTCTCCTCTTCTTCCATCAGGTCTTTGTGGGATTAGGAAAGGAAGATAATTACCTCCTTTCCTTACTCTCACTAATAATTCCAACCAGAGAGACCTAATCAAACTATAAAACCATCACAATCAAGACATGGCCTCCATCTCTCACTCCTTTGTCTTCCTCACCTTCTTCCTCCTCATCTCCACCGTATTCTCGGCAGACTCACCGGCACCCAAAAGCGCATCCACCCCCGCCGCCACCCCCAAGAGTGCACCTGCCTCCACCGCCACCCCCAAGAGTGCACCTACCCCCGCGGCCACCAACAAGAGTGCACCTGCCCCCTCCGCCACACCCAAGAGTGCACCTGCCCCCAAATCGACCCCTGCTGCATCGCCAAAGGCCGATGCCCCGGCAGCTGATACCCCGGCAGCCGATGTTCCAAAGTCCGATGCCCCAAAATCCGGTGCCCCAAAATCCAGCGTCCCTGCCCCCGCTTCTCATGCTCCCGCATCCGACGGTCCTTCTGGCGATGCCCCTGCTGCTGCGGCCGAGGGTCCCGCTTCTGCCGATGCACCTGTCTCCTCACCTCCCCAGCCCGCGAGCACTGAAGGTCCCTCGGCCGATGCCGCTGCACCTGGCCCTGCTGAGGATGCTTCTGATTCTTCGGCCACCCGCGTTGCATTCGGCGCCGGCTTTGGAGTGTTGATGGGGTTGGTTGGCATTGCTGCTTTCTAAATTTCTTGCATTTCCAAAATAGAAGAGGAAGGATTGGAGGGAAGTAGAGAAGAAGGATTGCCCATTGAGGAGAAAAAAAAATCAATTATCTACATTTTCATATATAAATATTATTTTTGTATGGGCAATCTTGATTGTGTTAATGTGTTTATCTTGCAATGACAAGGAAAGGCTTGTATTCTTTCTCATCATCTTTGCTAATTACTACTCATAATCAAATAAAAGAACAAACACATTCAATTGTTCGAATTATGAAAATTTTGGGATTCATGAGTTTGATGAATAACATTTGTTAGTGCTCATATCATGGTGACTCGACTCCACTCAATTCAATGGGCCATAGCGAGTCATGATCTTCTAGGCATTAAATTTTTATGCGGCATTTTAAAAAATAGGCACATATTTCATTTATAAAGATTCGTTAAATTGATTAAGTCTACCACTCTAACTATTTGTTTCAATCGGGCTAAATTATTCAACTCAATGTTCTTAATTTGAGTCTAACATTCTTTAAAGCATTATGTTTCTAGTTAAAATTCTTTGAACCAAGCATAAGGATTCTAGCATTTGAAAATAGAGATATTGATTGTGTTTATTCTAATAAACCATTGACTTGAATTAGTCTACTATTTATTTAACTTTCCAAATTACTTGATATAATGCTAATTTGAATTTGGGTAAGATCCTTTAGGTTATTAAATTCCTTCTTCTTCTTCTTTTTTAATTTCAAATGAAGATATATTGTATTCCTACAAATAGTCTATCATGAACTAATTCTATCTAGTTATTTCTTCAAAAATATAAACTCGAGTCAGATTGAGTTAAATAATTCAGGTTGAATTCAATAATTTTTTATATGAATTGAGTTAAATTTATTAAAATTCAACCTAATCTGCCTGAGTTTCAACCCTATTTAATTCTTTGAAACATTAGAATTTTCTCTTTTTCTTTTTTAAATTTAAAACACATGACATATTTGAATTGTGTGCATTTGTAGACTTAAACTCGGTCCAAGCTTGATAATATACCTGTTAAAAAAGAACCGAGTTTGAAAGCATATAATAACTGAATGAGCTAAACAAAGGCTCATTTTTTAACCCATTTAGCTTAATGAGCAGACTCAATGAAGTGAACCAATGAAGCCATCAGGCCTTTTCAGCTCATCTAATATTATAATATACATCTAATATAATTCAACTCTAATATATTTTGAATTCGATTCATATTCAAATATCTCTTTACCGATCTATACATATAGAAAGGTACACGTGACTTTAAGAATTTCGTTCTATAAAATTCTGTCAGAATAAAACGATTGGACACTTCGATTTTAACAGAAAGATAAGTCAACTCTCATTTAAGATGGTATTAATATTAATTTTTGATAAAAAAATTAATTAATACAACTTCTCTTTAAATATGAATTACTGTTAAAAAAATAAAAGAAATACTGAAAGCCACTGGTCAGCTCGTTCTTAACATTTGTGCCTAAATACACGGTACACGTTAGTTTGTTGCTATTCTCCTAAGATCTAACATGTGACATATCAATAATTAGTTTGAAAACCGCCACGTGATGGAATAAAAAGATATGTCAGACTCTCGCAAGAAAAATTATGTTTCATTGCTAAAGCAAATGTTTTTTTGTGAGGTCCACTTGAGATCATAAAAAGAATAATCTAAAAGAATGAGAGGTAATAAGAAATTAAATAAATATTGACTTAAATATATGAGATAGATTGAAATTTTTATTTAATTGTTTCAATATATGTTAATTAAATATGTATATTGGTATATCGGTACTTGATGAACGGTATATCAATAGAGGTAAAATGTGAATTTATTATATTCTGTGTCTCCTAACAAATTTTGCTCTTTTTATGATGGCCGGTCTTTTAGTAAATTATAAAATTATAAAACTTTAACGATTAATAAGGCTTAAATTTAATCTAATATTTAAATAATCTCAAATAATAGAATCAAATTTATTAGTAATTTAACTTGAGCAATAACATTAATATAGCACAAATAGTGTAAATATAAATAGAAAAAATAATTGCTCAATTTTCAATATAATTGTTGATTTTATTCTCAACGGATGCTCAGTTCTGCATCCTAATCCGCGTGAGACACGTGTCGAGTCAAATGTATTATTCAATTATTTTATTATTCCTTTCAAGTCCCTTCGCCTTTTATAACCTATATCTGCTAGAACCTTTGTAAAAAAAGTGTAAATATTTATAGAAAAAAATAGATTTACTTATTTTATAGCAATGGGTAATATGGTATCATTTTTAGGAAGGTCAATCATTTTAACACGGGCAAAATCGATTAGAATATATGAGATGAAGTGAAATTTCTATTTTATCCATATCAGTATACTGATCATCAAATATCAGTATATCGATAACACATTATATACACGCAGAGTGGCGTGTTATAGATATACCGGTATTGATGAGCGGTATACTGATATGGGTAAAATGAGAATTTCACTATATCCCGTGTTTCCTGATAAATTTTACCTGTATTAAAATAGGTGTCCTTTAGTAAATGTATGTGTGAGATCTGATCTATATTAATGTTTCAGTGAACGATGTGTGCAATTATTTTGTACATAAAATTCTTAAATAAAAACAAAATGAAATGAAAGAATGAAAGATATATAAATTTTATTTATTCTTTTTTTTAGAATTTAACATTAACATTGGTCATTTCGTATCTATAAAGAAAGAAATATACTTATATACAAGATTATCAATTCTGAATGTAGAAATGTATAAAAAATCTAAACACTCGTATGATACTATAATATGTCACATGATATTTGAAGAAAAGTATTTAAAATCAATATAATATTGTTTAAAATATATTTAAAACTTTTTAAAACAATAAAATAAGAAACTCCAACATGTTCTACCTCAATCATTGGAAGAAAAAAAATGCAAGGAAAATATTATTAAAGTCAACCACATTTAAAAATATGTGAAGATTGCTTTAGAGGTCTAAAATTTTAACTCATATAAAAGTTGTAGTATATTTCTAAAATAAAATTATTTTTAGAAACTCTTTTATACGCAAATCTCCTAAGAGATTTTCATCACTTATAAAAGGAGAATAATAAACTCTAAGAGTTTGGTGTATTGTATGGAACTCACCTCAAATATTCAGTTTGAATTTCATCTCATGGAAAAATGTTATTCTATATAGTTTTGTTCGGTGTATGAATAAAAAACACACGCTTCGAAGATTAGTCGGATATTTTAAGAGACACTTAGATATCATGGCCATACAAAATGTAGAAGAATTAAAAACAATTGATTATGACATGAATTTTAATAACAGAGACACATTTTAAATAGTATCATTTCATATTTTAATTTACCTAGCATCTCACAATTAACCTTAGTACATACTTATAAAGGTCTAACTTCGTAATTTTATTCTTCAATTTTTTTGTAAACATTTGTTGACATAATTTTTGAAATGCAAATGCAAAAGTATATACTCCCTTTATCCTAAATTAATTTTCCTATATAAATTTTAAAATTGTTCTAAAATAATTGTCTCATTTAATATAAAGTATATTGAAAATGGATGAAATCACATGAAATATTACTCTTATAAAGAGAGTTCCTTAAAAAATACAAATATTTCAAATGAGACAATTAAAATAGAACAGAGGGAATATTAATCTTTTAACTTTTAATGTATTTCATGAAAAAAATATTGGTGTCATATACATATATTTAATAGAATATTTAAAAAAAATCCGTAAACAAAAAAAAAAAGTGGAGGCCAGGAACGATGGAAATCCCTTGCTGGCAGGAGGTGGGTCCTTGGAAGGAAGCACGTGGGAAGAGACGATGAGCCAAAGAATACGACACGTGGGTACCGTGCGAGAATGTGGCAGTGGGGTGGACCCCACCTTCTGTAATATGTCGGAATTTGGAAATAAAGGTCAAATCGGAGTGGAGAGTGGAGACAGAAGTTGGGGGTTGGTGGTAGTTGAGACTCGGTAAAGCTGAAGAAGGCCCAAGTATAGAACGGTGCCACCGCCTAAAGACAGACGGGCTGCTGCGTAGCCCTGTACAAACCCCACTCACCCAATTGACAATAATACCCCCCACCTTTGGAAAAACAAATATAAAATATAAGAAATATAAAAAATTGTGATTATAAACATTATCACAAATATTGTTATTAACGACTATTGATAATATTGATATATTTTCAATTTCTTAATTTTTTATTGGGAAAATCTCATAAAAATATAATAAATAAAAATATTAATAAGAAGTTTACTAGGAATTTATCGAAATATTATTATTTATTGTAATTTTATCGAGAATTTACCATTGTATCAATAGATTTCGAGATATTAATTACGATTGATATTTTAAAGATAAAAATATAATAAATTTAAAAAATAGTACTTACATTTATGACATTGATTACAAACGTCCGCATACTATTTTTTTCTTTCATCACAAAACTCTAAGATCTTGGTCTCTTATATTAGATAAACCTCTGAATATGTAGTAATTTGTGAGTTACGAACATTAAATGACTCTAGAACTCAAACTTAAAACTTCTAAAATTACATCCATTTTTATAATAAAAAATATCAATTTTTATTTTATTTATTTGCTGTGTAAAGTATATCACTATATCTTGTTGTCAAAATTATCCTTATCAATTCTAGAAAGATAAGTATTATGTTAAAAGGTGATGGGTTTGTATGGTTCTTCCACGTGAGACTCATTAAATTAGTAGAAAGGGATTTCTTCAAAGGCATTTTCTTAATTTATTAGAAATAACTTTGATTAAATAAATTATACCATTTTCTTAAGTTTTTCAAAATTTAATTGTTTTTAAGTTATTCCTTATTTTTTAGATTTTACAATCTAAAATTCATGGCTCTATTAATCTAGTTACAGTGATTACCATTGAAACTCATATTTAAATAAAGACCTTTTTTAGCAATTTTATTATCACTCTATTTATTGGCTCCATATCTAGACATACATAATAGTATCATATTATAAATAATTATCTTTTGTTTTTCAAAAACTCCTCTATCTTTTGCTTGTATTTCAAAAGTTACTTATGAACCAGCTCAAAACTTAAAAAAACCAATAATAGAAGTTTAAGTTAAGCACCTCATTATATTTAGTAAGCATGCCAATCCTACTAAAATCCATTTAATAAACAAATTAAATTTAAAATAAGAGTTTGAAAATATTAAATTAAATTATTTTTTTATGTATAATATAGTGGGTAAATGAGTCTTACCATAATAAATCAAGAATTATAGTGTAATTAACATTGAAAAATTAGAACAAAAATGCATTAAAATTAATTACTATCCATTTATTTTGCCATATCTAAAATCTGATGGTTAACATGACATTATAGCTATACTTTTAATTTGATAAATCCCAGTTATTTATATATTGTTATATATGAAATTATATTTTTATTTTTAAACTAAAATAAATTTATGTTATTTTTTATTTTCAAAACAATCAATTCCCAAAGCCATGGCCAATTCGACAAACCCCGAGCCATGATACCCATGTGAGTTGAAGTCCATTTTAGTAAAAAAGCTCAGCCTCCAAACTCAACTAGAGTCAAACCATGGTTAAAAGCAGGGTAGGTGGTTTGACCAGTCGGGTTTGGTAGGCTCCTCTTTCACTCCCCTTCCCGCCATATATAATAAACCCCTCTGCTTCCTCTCTCCTTCACACTCCTCTACCGCTCTCATTTTCCTCAGCTGTATCGCCCTTCCCTCGCCCCTTCCGACGGTTCGATCTACACCGTCAGTTTCAAAGAGGGAAGCGCAGATACCTCTCCTCATCGTTACATCTCCACCGTTTGATCCAACAGCCAGTACACGATGCAGACGAGCTCGGTGAAGATCTCGGCGTTCGATCTGATGTCGGCAATCCTGAAACGAAGAGCCGATCCGTCTGCCATGGAGTCCGATTCCGGCGCGGCAATCCTCATCGAGAATCGAGATTTCGTCGTGATTTTGACGACGTCGATTGCTGTTCTTATCGGTTGCGTTGTCCTGTTCGTGTGGCGGAGATCGTCCAGTCGCAGCACGAGCAGACCCCTGGAGGCGCCTAAATCGTTGGCCTCGAAGGAGGAGACGGAGCCAGACGTGGATGACGGGAAGAAGAAGGTTACGATCTTCTTCGGCACGCAGACCGGCACTGCTGAAGGATTTGCCAAGGTTGATTTTGATCAGCGGCTTTTATTTTTCGAGTTTCAATCTGTGGATGAAAATTGATCATCTTTTTGTTTCTTCGATGCCAGACGCTGGCGGAAGAGGCAAGAGCGCGGTATGAGAAGGCGAATTTCAGAGTTGTCGATCTGGTAATTTCGTTTTTCCTCGACATTGTTTGAAAATTCGACTGATAGTGAGTGGCCGTTGGATTTTTATTTTTACGGCTGATTACAATGACGGTATGTTGAATTATACGGTAGGATGATTACGCGGCGGATGACGATGAATATGAAGAGAAGATGAAGAAAGAGAAGATTGCGTTTTTCTTTGTAGCAACGTAAGTTGCCAGATACTTGTATCAATTTTTTGCACGTGGCCCAGGATCTTCCCCCCTTCTTAGCAAAATTTTCTTTTATCTGGGCATTTTTTTTTTCGGAAGAAAATGGGTGGTGCTGAATTTTTAGTTGGGTACTGTAGTGTTACTCTGGCGCACCACATGTATCGTGGAAAAAAAAATCAAAATAACATGGCAAACAGTTGTTTTAGCATTACGTCCGGATATTCAGATTGGTGAAACGTTTTTCCTTTATTTTTTTCACTTCTGGTTTTTAAAATCTATCTTAATTAATTAATTTGAAACTTGATGTTTGTATTTAGATATGGAGACGGTGAGCCGACAGATAATGCAGCAAGGTTTTATAAATGGTTCGCGGAGGTAAGTTTTGAAGCACTTTTCAATTGGAATAAGCTACTTATTTCGTTCCGCAATGGTTGGGTCTATTGGGAGAAAGGTCGCCTCCAGCAATTTTCAACATAGATGGGCATGAATATGAGGCCCCCTTTTTTCCTTGCGAAAACTAGCATCTAGATCCATCCAGTGTCAAATTTCACCCGAAAGAGAACTTTCAAATTTTTAGGCATTAAAACCAGGAAGTTTTCAGTGTAGAAAGAAGACTTTTCAGTTCAATTGTTCATCAGACGATTAGAAATTATAGTTTTTTTTTTCAAAAGGTTATTAGAAATTATAGTTTTCACTGCATTTTTTGGTACGATAATTAAACCGACAACAATGCGATGCATACATTCAAGGGGAAACTATGCGGCTGTGTTGTGACTTGTCTGATAGTCAGTGATGTGCACTTCAATAAAAAATGTCAATTTACTCCTATTGAGGGGTGATTTGCTTAATATTCCAACTGGTAATAATGCCCCAATTTTGTGCTCACTCATCAGAATGCACACTGTTGCTTGTTTGCATGGGTGCGCGGATATTTTCTGTCCCACAGGTGATCTTGACTCATTCCATTGGTCAATTGTGATTGAACTGGAGCTGACAAGACTGGACAACTTGTAGTGTCTACCAGTCTACAACTAAGGTTGTTTTCCATTTAAAAAGATGGTAATTTTTTATTGATTTTTGTTTTCAGGGGAAGGAAAGGGGGAATTGGCTTCAGAACCTCCAATATGGGGTGTTTGGACTGGGCAACAGGCAGTACGAGCATTTTAACAAGGTTAGAAGGGAAACAAGTCTAGTTGCATGCTGTTTTGGTTCTACAATCTTTAGGAGTTGCTATTGGAAGTGATCCATTCTAAAGTGGATAGCTGTTCATTTTTCAAATTCAAGGGGGAAAGGGAGAATGGATAAAAATTTAACTATATGCTGTGGTAATTATAAGTTCAAAGAAGTCATTCTTGTGGAATATGGACAGCTGTTCACAAATGTCAGGGTGTCTCTTTTGTTTGACTTTTTGATCTTTTGGGTAGTTGCTGATGTCCTATTTCGATGACTTATTTTGTAAAAACAGATAGGAAAGGTGGTGGATGAGAAGCTTGCCGAAGAGGGTATGTTTCTTAAATGGTCTGATCCTTTCTGCTTGATTCTATATGCATTTGTTCAGATTATTGAATTCTAAATGATCTAAGGTTGCAGCAATTGTTTCATTGCTCATAGTGCCAGATGTCTCTGATTGCTTTGTATTGGTTGTAGTTAGTGGCCTAGAATTTCCTTTATAGCCAATTCTTCTTTCATAGATTCCAAAGCCCTGCTACAAACACTGGCACACTTGTACTTATTAGTCATTTCCTTATTCAGCATACCTTCTCTTGATGTATTACTGATTCTGGCCTGTGCTTAGAGATGCAATCATCAGTTCAGAGCTCCTATACCATCCTCCTTGAACCAGCCATCGTCTCACCATATTCAAATGGACATATGCCTATTTAAATAGTCTTACAATTTCTCCCCTTTAGCTTCCATGAATAGATTATTAGTTAACATAATAGCCATGGCGTGTTTTGTTCATTCAGTAGACAACTGATAACCATGAATGTCATGAGAGGATCATGTATGCATCAGGACACATGCATGGTTTGACACATTAGGGCGTTTTGATCTCATGGTTTTACATTACTAATTTTTAGAATATGGTTATGGAAAGGATTGAGAATGACGAGCATAATTAGATGTGTCACAGCATTTCCCATAAAATATCAAAATTAAGCTTGTCCCTTAAGTGGATGGATGGATTGATGGATGTATGTATGTAAAACAATTACTCCGAGAGTTCAAAGTTCTAGTGATTTTAGAGTTCCAGTTTTCTAAGGATCAATGTGATCCAGTAGGTTGATGATTGAAAATCCTATTAGATGTTGATTGGGAACTTAAATCTGTTATTGTTGCCCTTATTCAACCACCCAGCTAGAGTAATTAAGTTCTTCTAAGATTGTTGCTATGGATCATAACTGGAGTAAAGGGTTATCCATGTAACAGACCCATGTCAATGATACGATTATCCACTTGAGCACGAGATAGCTACTAGTTGCTAAATGTTGCTTCTTTTTCATATGCATTCCCTTTCTGTCTTTGTTCTCCTTGGAGATCAAGTCTGAATTCTCTTGCTTATTCTCATAGGTGGGAAGTGTCTTGTCCCACTGGGCCTTGGTGATGATGATCAATGCATTGAGGATGACTTCACTGCATGGTGCGCTAAATTCTTGTTATTGGATTGTTTTGTCACAGAACTCTCTTCACCTGCTATTCAGCCCTTTTCTTTATAATTATTTTGACTTGCCTATTATTTTTCTTTTCTCAACTTTTTAGGCGGGAACTGCTTTGGCCTGAATTGGATCAGTTGCTTCTAGATGAAGACAATCCATCAAGTGTTTCTACCCCTTACATGGCTGCTATACCAGAATATAGAGTTGTATTTTATGATCCTGAAGATGCAACACTTCCGGATAAAAATTTGAGTTATGCAAATGGGCATGCTGTTCATGACATTCAGCATCCATGCAGGTGCAAACAAAACTTTAAATCCTTTATGTTAAATTTTGAACTATTTTATGTTTACTTTTCACTTTCATCTAGAAACTGACGTATTGCATATGGGTTACCATAGAGCAAATGTGGCTGTGCGGAGGGAGCTTCATAGCCCAGTCTCTGATCGTTCTTGCACTCATCTGGAATTTGATATTTCTGGCACAGGACTTGCGTAAGTTCCTTGTTTTGTTTCCTCATAACAAGAATGCAGAGTTCTATGGTAGTAATTGCACCTTTCCTGTTAAACAATGTTCCCTTTCATAATCACAATGGTGATGCTGAGGGATGGATCATATTCATATCAGTTATCAAATTCTTGTCATTTTTTATAAGATCGTTAATTAAAAAAATGCAATTACTAGTGGTAAGTTTTCATATGAAGCATGCATTTCCTTTGTCCATGTAAGCTTGTCTCCACCCTCCTGAATGACACTTTGTCTATAGAACACTTAATTTGTTGCCAAACTTTGGTCTTTGTTCATTCTGCCAATTTACATCAATGTTTTAAATGGAGCATGGGAGACTCATGGCTCAATATGCACTTGAGGTGAGGTCATCCCATAAGGCCTCGAGGCATACACAGTACCCCTTGATCGTCGTTGCATATTGCCCTTTCTACAGGTGTATGCTTTGCCATTTGACATGTTTCATACCTTCTTTTATCAAGAGTTGTAAACCTTTTTCCAATATTGTGAAAGGAAAAAGCACCTTGAGTGTCTCTAACCATTTGTTTGGGGGGTTTCTGTGGAAACTATGAATATTTAGTGATTCTAGTTTTTATCAATCATTATCAATGTAAATTCAAACTGAATCTATGTTAACAACCCTTTTTATCTGAATGAAAATCCTCCAGATGAAGGTTTAGGCTGTTTACCATTAAGAAAGTCCCTAAAGGCGACATTTGCATTACTGTAGTGCAACGTGATACCTTTTTAAAGTATTGCTCCCATTACCATCACCATTGTTTTCTTCATCTTCTATCAAGATTCAAGAGTTAGCTTCATGAGTTCTGCTTCTCACTTATCCTTGTTCAGGATTAAATTCTGTGACTCCATAACCTTTAGCACAGATGTAGAGAACCTTATATGGTATCATCTGAGAGGCCTCAACTGTTGAAAACTTGAGATTGATATTGCTTTGAGATTTACCTGGAATAATTGTGACAGTCTGTGATCTGATTGTTACAGAACTCTTAACATTGTAGAGAAATGCAATTGTTTTTTAAGGAGTAAATTAAGTATGTTATCAGAAAATGACTATGATGATGATGATGATTATATTATTTGTATCCAGAAATATGAAATGAGAAATAGATGTTTGGATGTCTTTTGCATTTTCTTATATTGATCACTTTTACTCCATTGTATATAATGGTTTGCCTTGTTGCTGCAGTTCTGTGTCCTTACCTGGTATCTTTGCTACTTCTTATTAGGTATGAAACTGGGGATCATGTTGGTGTGTACACAGAGAATTGTACTGAAATTGTGGAGGAAGCAGAGAACTTATTGGGCCATTCACCTGATACTTTCTTTTCCATACATGCTGACAAAGAGGATGGAACACCCCTGAACAGTGGCTCCTCCTTACCTCTCCCTTTCCCATCTCCTTGCACATTAAGAACTGCACTTGCCCGTTATGCAGACCTTTTGAGCTCTCCTAAAAAGGTGATTATTTTTCTATGTTCTTTTTTATGCTTGATTTTACTTACTATGGCTTATGGAACTTCAATAACTCCCATGTTTATGTGTATGTTTGCATTTTCTTCAGGCTGCTTTACTTGCATTAGCTGCTCATGCTTCTGACCCTAATGATGCTGATCGCCTAAGATTTCTTGCATCTCCTGCTGGAAAGGTTTGTATATTCTTCAGGAACTAAAAGATTTTTAGATTGTTGTGAGTTTGGTTTGTCTTGGTATGAAGCTGTTATGACCCACTTGGTCTGAAGAAACTGTAAAGTTGAAAATTTTTGTCTGTGGAGCAACCTAATTTGTTCTCAGGATAGTCTGATTCAACTCAGGTTCAGGTGGTCTTTGATACTGTGTTCGCTACGTATTTTCTCCTTTTCACATGAAACTACCTTTTGTTGCAGGATGAATATTCACAATGGATAGTTGCAAATCATAGAAGCCTCCTAGAAGTCATGGCTGAATTTCCTTCAGCTAAGCCGCCTCTAGGAGTTTTCTTTGCAGCAATTGCTCCACGTTTACAGCCTAGATACTATTCAATTTCCTCCTCTCCAAAGTGAGTCATGTTTAAAATATCGCAAATTTATCTGCAGTCATTTCTTTTTATCTCGTAATTACTGTTTGCAATTTACTCTCTGTATAGGATGGCACCATCTAGAATTCATGTGACATGTGCATTAGTGTATGAGCAAACACCGACAGGAAGGATTCACAGAGGCGTGTGCTCAACTTGGATAAAGGTAGTGTTTCTTATTGTTGTAAGGGATAAACATGTTTGATTGAAGGAAATAGTACGTATTTAGTCATTTGGGTAGCAACTTAGATGTTTTGATAAGTTTGTGGCATATTTTATGGAACATTTGTTCCTCTCTGATTTGCGGAGATGTTAACATATATTTGAGACTCAATGTCTTTTGCTTACCTGACTGATGTTCTTCAAAGATTCTGTTCCTTAAATCATAAGAATTCATGTACGGCAGTTGATTGCTAAATTCTATCTTGCTATTTTTCAACCCTTGTCCTGAAAAAAATAACATGGCAATTAAAAGACTTTTTCCCTCTCTCTAGCTAATCTTGATGATTCCCCTTCACTGCAGAACTCTGTTCCTATGGAAGAAAGCCATCACTGTAGCTGGGCTCCTATTTTTGTGAGGATATCGAATTTCAAGCTACCTGCAGATCCTACTGTGCCAATTATCATGATTGGCCCTGGAACAGGATTGGCTCCCTTCAGAGGTTTCTTGCAGGTCTGTAGCTGATGTATGTTTGGAGTGTGTTTTTCTTCCTGTTGAAGAACTTGAAATGACATTGACATCTGTTTCTTCTGTTGGTCATTCAGGAAAGACTTGCTCAGAAAGAAGCTGGAGCAGAACTGGGCCATGCTATGCTCTTCTTTGGATGCAGGAACCGCAAGATGGTAAAGTTTACAGATTTCTTTTTTTTTTTAAGATGTGGTGACTCAAAGTCTCAAACCTGAAACCTTTTGGTAATGCACAGATCTGTGCCCTAGAACAAAATCTCAAGACTTAATTGTGGTCACTGGCTCACCTGGTTGAGTTGACTCGTTGTATTAGACTTGTAGAAGTTGTTGTGTCCCAATCTGATAATTTTTAAATTAAAAGTAAAGTAACACCAGTAAAATATAGATAAAAGAAAATTTTGGAAGTAGCTGACTGATTGTGGAAATGTTTTAACTGATTTTAGTAGTATCAGTAATTTCTTACTTAGCTTGAACTTTGTACAAAACCTTAAGCTTTCAGCTTCAAGTTATGTTTCCATTCCAAAATAATAATAAACAGAAAAAAAAAAAAAATAGAAGATGCTTCCTCATGTACCTGTTGATCTAGTTAACTTGATGTTTCCTCATATGCTTGGCCTTATTGACGTTTCTTCTCTTTGAAAATTTGTTCATTGTGTGCAGGACTTCATCTATGAGGATGAGTTGAATGTGTTTGTTGACTCAGGAGCAGTTTCTGAGTTGATTGTTGCCTTCTCACGTGACGGGCCGACTAAGGAATATGTGCAGCACAAGATGGCAGAGAAGGTTGGCTTGATAAGCATGTTGTCCTTTTGTCTTGAATATATTACACACACTTGTTTGCAATTGAATCTAAGCAGGCAATGTTGTTTGGCATCGCAGGCTTCGGACATTTGGACTGTGATATCACAGGGTGGTTACATTTATGTTTGCGGTGATGCCAAAGGCATGGCCAAGGATGTCCACCGGGTTCTCCACACCATAGTCCAAGAACAGGTATCAGATCTTGTTTAGATGAATTCATACTCCTGAGGTCTGAGGATCCTTTGTTCCCTTTAAATAGTGTTTTGCTAGGCCCTTTGTCTGTTGGTCTAGGTGGTTCTTTCTAATCGGGGCCTCGACATGGATTGGGGTGACCCAAAAGTCTGAAATTTGGATACCCGAAGTGATGATTGACGAACAGAACTGTTGTTGGTAAGAGACTGGGGACTCGATTGGGATGACAATGATCATGAGAAGTGGGCCTAACTTGGTTCTAAATATTAGACTCAGTGATAATAGGTGAAAGAATTGGCGAAATAGGCTGAAATTTAGTCGAGTTCACTCCTAAGTTGACCTATTGCTTATATGATCAAATAGGAGTTCATGTTTAACTAATTTTTAAACCTTATGATTTGAACGAGTCTGTCGAAGTCGACTTTTAAGCCTTTAAATATAATAAACTGATGAAATTCCCTCGAAACTTGTATTTCAGGGTTCTCAGGATAACTCCAAGGCAGAGAGCTTTGTGAAAAGCCTGCAGATGGAAGGGAGGTATCTGCGCGATGTTTGGTGATTTTTCTTCCTAACACAGATCCTTCTTATGGAAGAGCATTGGATTATTTGCTACAATGAATTGCCTCAATTCTTTGGCGATTCTTTTGGGGTTGGGGTGTCTTCACTGCCAAGAAAAGTGAGTGTCTTCAGATCCATGATTCTTTTTCCTCCCACGCAATCAAGAATTTGTTGTAATCTTATATATAAACATAAAATCTACGAGCGAAGTTTGTAGCAAGACAAATTAATTATTTTATATATGTAGTTTGGTGGGCAGCCATTTATTTTTGCTCACATTTGGTAAATTCCTAGTCTTTTTTTGGAAAAAAACACTCTAATTTACACGTTGGCATGTGACAGAAGGATTTTAAAAAATTTAATTTGTACGTCGGCGTGCCATCATTAGAGATGCAGAGCTTACTTTCTTAGTTGCCAAGCAAAGAAGGATCGACCACATTTGTGTTTAAATTTAATATGTTTTTTTTTTTTTATGGATGAGAGAGATCCACCCGAAAATGCATGAGCTGTTGAAGTATTCTCCGCAACTACGTTCATAAACTTTCCCAGTTGTTTAATAATCTCATGGTAAAAAGGAAAAAAAGACGATAAAATCATGAAGAGTAGAGTCACTCAATGTACGCATTATGCAAGGCGTGTTCTTCTTTTCCCAAGAAAACTTTTTAAAGGAAAAATTATCAAATTTTCCTGCAGATGAAGTAGGACTGTGACCATTTTTTTTACAATTTGATAAATTTTTGGATCTCAACCAAAAAAATAATAATAATAATGTGCCTTGGTGATGTCACCATAAAATTGGAAAAATGGAAAAAAGAAGATCTGAGACATACAATTTTCTTACGGTTATCCCTGAAATCAGAAATTCTGGATATGAGTATTGATCAAATGGAATGATGGCCATATACATGGCTCCTCCAAACTTCAAAATCATATGAAAATATTTAGACTCTAAAATGGAGATTTCAGAATTGAGGTCTCGAGTTCAATCCTTAATAAGTCCAATGAAGGGTCACTTTTCACAGACTTCCTCAATGTATGTGGATTTAAGGGTTTTTATACACTTCAGAAGATTAATTGGATGTGGTGTCTCAACACCTCCGAACCTTAAAAAAAAAAAATTTGTGTGGAGACTTGAACTCTTACATGGGCAATGAGTGGCTCCACCTTTTATTGGCCATGGTTAAAAGACTTCAGCAATCGATTCTAATCAATCCATCAATGGACTTCTCTACCATCTGCTCTTATTTGCCTGTCATTTTTTAGTAGTGAAAAAATCCAGTGCCGCTTGTGATAAAAAAAAAAACACCATGTTACCGTCATTTCTCTTTACATAATATTTATTTCTGCCATTTACTTGTATCCAAATGATGCTCACTTGAGAGGCTTATTAACACCGATTCCCCCGTGTTCATGCATCTATCTTCTATTCAATTTAAACTTTTTTAATTAAATATTAAATTCATCTTAAATTGAAGTTAATTTAACCAATGAACTTTGAATCCTTAAAAAGCACAATTTTTAAAATTCAATACTCTAATTCTTTATCATAATCCTAAAAACCTTTAAATTGAACAATCCCATAAAATGGGACCTACCCATGTTGAACCCCATAGAAGCTCATGGCCACTGCCTTCCAAGAGAAATGGTTTCATTTTCCCAAAACTAAATGCATGAAACTAACCGAATGGTTGAGATCTCATCTATTAATGCATATGATTTGAAAACTACGTTTTGAGAGGGGAAATGATACAATAGGTAAAAGAGGAGGGTGTACAAATCATTTCCCTTTGAGAGAGAAAATGACAATTTTATTATAAATAATTATAAAAGGAGCAAAAAATTGCGCATCCAGGGAATCGAACCCTGGTCAGTACCGTGGGAGGGTACTATGATACCACTACACCAGATGCGCTCCGGTTGTCATTACGAAGAAAATCAAGTTACTTAAAAGATTCATTTATTTACAATACTCTGCACCAATGTCGAATATTGATATATACAGAAATTTTAATTACTCTTTTCCAAAAATATCGTATTACTTGAAGATGTCGAAATCAATCTTAGATGATCTTTCTAAATCCGAATGTAGAGATCATTTACGGATTATGGGTTAGCAAGGTTTCAATTTCCTAATTTACATGGGTGTAGTTTAATTGATTGCTTCCTACTTCAGGAAGCGGGAGATTGTCAGTTCAAACCTTTGTGGCCTAACCCATAATGTGGCCTAGGGGTAATGGGCTCACTCGTGGAGATTTTGTGGTGGGTATCTCACGTTTTCCCACAAATTAACAAAAAATGAAGATTTTGATTTCCTTTCCTATCATTTTATTCTTATACAATTTTAAATAAAAAAAATGAAAGCTAAGTAAACTTTTAGTTTTTCCTTTTAGCCTAAACTTATATTATATAAATATCTATCATGCAGTTATCGTATGTTTTTGGCTTATGGCTCACTAATAGCAGACCCAGAGTCTCTATTGTCTACTGTCTGGTAACATTTTCATGTGCCACATGATGTGAAACAGTGAAGGTAGAGAGTAGACCATCTACAAAGCCTATGATAATTTCTCTGTTTATCTGAAAGCTAGATATAAAATATGTCAGAAAGGAAAACCAGATATCTTAATTATATAATTAAAACATCTTAAAGAAAAATGATGAAACTAAAAATAAAAGGAAAACATATTTCATGACCTATGTATATGGAATTTGAAAGCAAAATCCATCCTAAAATTACGAGGTATTGAAAAGATTATTAAAAAATTAAAACAAAATAGAAGTAGTTTAAGTTATGATGAAGAAAAATTGACATCAAAACTAAGATAATATATCTATAGGAATATAGATCTTGATGGAGAATTGGGACTGAGTGGTAAAAAAAATAATTGTATATAGAACATTGAGTATAAGCACAATGTCTTTTGCAATGTGATCATCATTTAAAAAATAAATGACGTAATTAAAACTATTTAAACTATCACATTATTAAACTTATGAATGAAATTTTAAAATAAATAGCAATTTTATCTAAGTAAAGAAATAGAAAAGGCATATCATGAATCCAATGTAATCCACACTTGGACAAATCTACAATCTAAGTCATTTTTCTATGTTGAGATAGAAGACGTATATAAAGTAGATAGTTATTGTTGCAACAAACTAACCGAGTTTTAATTTAAAATAGTTGGAGTGATAGGTTGGAACCCACGTCAGAAAGCGAGACTTTGGAGTTTGATTCATCTTCCACCTCAGAGGGCCATACCTTGAAGAATTATTCGATATGTCTGGGTAGAGAGGTGTGCATGTGTCCAAGAATTAATCACCACTCTAAAACATCCAGACACTTTGGTTATAAAAGAAAATTACAAATTTTCAGTATAACTTAAGGTGTCATATTACTTGACACTTGTCTCGATTTTGAAGCGAAACTTGTTTCAAAGTTTTTCTCACAACAAATTGAGCTCACTGAAATCATGTTATAGAAGTTGAGTTTTGTAGGGAAGAGCCGACTTTTAGCTAATATTTTTTAGAAGTTTTATATTAAAAAATGAATTTGGTGATAAATGAAGAGAAATTATCTTTTATATTTATTCATTAATTAAAAATGGAAAGATTCTAAGAAATTATAAATAAATAGAATGTGATTTGAATAAAATAACTTCACTCTTATTCCAAAATTTCTCTACGAGAATCACCATCGTTGAAATCATGGAGAGCACAGAAGAAAAGCAAAGTGCCACTGCTCTTTATTCCCATATCTAAGACTTTAAATAATTAAGTTCTCTAGAAGTTTGATTAAGAAATAATTACTCATTTTTCTTAACACTTACGACTTTCTATCACTTGTGGTGTCACCTTTAGAAGGCTAGTACATTCAAATATCTATAAAAATTATAAAATATTTTAAAAACATTTATTCCCCTTTCTGTTAGTTGGTGAGTAGAATTTATTAAGAATATCTTTTCATTTTCTCCATATTAAATTCTAATTGCTTGTTTAACAAACATGAATAGAATACAAATCTTAAATCAGCATCCAAGCGTGAGAAACGAGTGAATACATTGTTTATATTTTCTTAATATTAAGGTCATTTTCAGAATCATTAGAAGTAAGAGCAAAAAGGAGCTTTAGGAAATTCGGAGAATTTATCCTGCATCATAAACTTCGGGAGATTTATTCCGTATTCCGTTGTACGGGAATTCTTCTCCAATAAAATAATAAACTTATAATTAATCTTGATTAGACGACGTAATCATTTCATTCTCTTTTCACCCCATTCACTTTAGTTGCTAATTAGTATAAATGCCATCTTAAAAGAAATGCTTATTAGCCACTAATTAAACTTCAACCTTTCTCATGCCTTTATCTCTCTCTTTAAAATTTTTTTCCTTATGAAGTAATTTTTTTTTTTTTACATTATTTTTCTTTCTCATACTCATTTTTATCCCATGAATTAGATTTGTAATCATTTTGAACTCATTTCAAGATGTGTCGCTATTGGATTAAGATCAAATCTTATGAAAAATTAAAATTTAATACCCATTAATGTCATATTTAAAATGTTTTTTGCAAGTTGAGTTTTTTCTTACTTCCTATTCAGATATAGATTTACCAAACTAAATTATTCTTATCCGTCTATAAAAAAAAATAATCCAATTCAAAACAAATTGATTCACAATAGATAATTCCTCCACTCTCTCTCTCTCTCTCTGGTATGCACATTCAAAAGGGTAGCGGGATAGTTTATGTAACCAGACACGGGTTTTAGTTTATTGTCAATTTTACCTTTCGTATGAATAGTAAAATTGACTCACCGAAATTCACATGAACAATAAATAGGTTTGCTGAAATTCGTATAAAGGCTCACCGAAATTTTACTGTTCATGGTAAAGGTCCGATTTTACTGTTCATGTGAAGGGTAAAATTGACAATATACTAAAATCCGTGTTAGATTAAACAGAATTCCCGTGGGAGGATCGCTACCCCATTCATAATCTATTTAGATTGACAAAGTGCTTTTTTGCCTAAAAAGTAATAAATTACTCCTTTATTATTCAAATAATCTGGTTAAAATTATCTCTGTGTTTGCCTAACATAGGTAATTCTTAAATCATCTATAAGTTGTCAATTTCAACACTTATCTGAAATCACTATACAATCACTTAATGATATTTAATATTTTTTAAACATTTTTGTCCAATCTAATACACATATAGCATATATGATGAGTTTTAATGCCAATTCCATAAAAGGAATACAACAATGATGGATTGGTTGGAAAGTAATTGTTTGAATAAGATACCTCTTTTCGATTTTTAGATGTCCTTGACTTAAGTGGGTCGGCTATGTAGAATAGACGGTGCAGGTCCTGGAAGATTAGTATTGTTTGGATAATTACCGGAGGGATACTTTTGTTATAAAAAAAAAGGAGTAAAGGGTCATATTTTAAAAGATTTAATTTTACCTAATAGTTTAAACTTCTTATGATTCATTTTTTTTTTAAATGAGGTGAAATTCCATAAAAAATCAATTGAAAAAGAGAGATAAATTTGAGAAAAAAAAATGATGGAAGCAATTAGATCAGCACCTCAGGGCTCTCACCAGTCACCACATCTAAGGTACATACAATAGCCTTTTTTAGGATACATTTACTTCCACTCATTACATAAAGTGTCTGAGAGAATAAATCCAACTTTACAATAGATATCTTAGTACCCCATGTACCATTTCAATATTAAAACTCTTTATTACTCAACATGAAGCATCCATCTTGTCTGAAATTTATGTAATTATATCCTGGGCCCAAGGTCACATAAGGCTAAATTAGATTTGTATTTAATTTAACTTCAATATGAATTATACTCTCTCCGTCCCATTTTAATTGTCTCATTTGAAATATTTGTATTTTTTAAGGAATTCTCTATATAAACCTATCACTCATGTAATCTCATCCATTTTCAACATATTTTGTACTATACAAATACAAATGAGACAAATATTTTGGGACAATTTCAAAATCCATATAGGACAATTAATTTAGGACAGAGGGAATATAATTTATGATTTTATTTATTTATTTATTTTTAATAAAAGGTAAGTATATTAAGCACCCAAAGGGAGAAAACAGAAAGAAAAAGAAAAAGAAAAGGAAAAGGAAACTGCCCAAAGATACAATAAGAAATAAAATCTAGGCCAGGTTGGGCCAAAGAAATACAGTAGCAAAACACTAAACCCGGCATTTGAGATAAGAAAAACACCCACAACCCAGGAAGGGCCGCTAAAGCAAGACAAAAATCAGGGACAGCTTAGGACACCCCCATCTTCAGGAGTATTTCTTAGGCAAGACAGAGATCTTAGGTACAATCTGCTACACTAACGTGGCAAAGGGGTAAAGCAATTTGTAGTACAAGATAGGCGCTGAAGGGTAGCTTTTGTAGCAGATAAGAGAGTGCAATTACGCCAACAAATAGAAACGTCGTGAAGCATGCTAAAGCCTTCAAGTTGCTTAAAAAATATGCTTCAAGGGTAAGTTTTTCTCAACCAAACAATGAAGCAACTTATGAAGACCAACCATAAAAGAATATGTTTTTTTTTTTTAATTTATGTGTGGGAAACCCAGCGTAAAACCCTTACAGGTGATACCCACTACCTTTAGGGCACACCAGGTGAGGCCATGGAAACTCGAACCTAACATCTTCCACTTCATAAGAAGGAAGATTACCGGTTGAGATACACCATCTTAGCTATAATTTATGAATCTAACCATAAAAATTCTGATTTGTGATCGAATTCATATTTTAAAACATTGAAAACATTATTTATATAATTAGAATATTTTTTTACAGACATCTTTTTCAAAAGAAAGAAAATCTCTTTCAAACAAGTATCAACATTGGTCCATATAGAGTCTGAAACAGTGTGCACGTGAAGTCCATATGGGCTAGGTGATCTTGCCACGTTTTGATCTTTTTGTTTTTCTTGATGGTCGAAAGACGGAAAGTTCTCGAATAAGTAAGTGGATTCTCAGTTTGGATTGGATCGAAAGAAGAAGCCCTGCTGGTTCCGGTAAAGAGGGAATAGGCCCAGTGGCCTGCCCTTAACTAGATTCTTTCTCTAACTTTATATTAACAAAAAAGCTTATCATAAAGGCTAGCTGATGGGGCATGTCTGTGGCACATACGACATTGAGTCCCAATCAGCCATGGAATCTGGATTGGCCCATGGAATCTGATGCCATCTCAAGGCCTTAATCTATATCCACATAGAATTCTTCTTCTTTTTTCTATTTAATTTATTCAGTATGCATTAAGACTGATTGAAGGACAAAATGAGCAATACAGTAAAACTCATGTCGGATTACACAAAATGCATGTGAGAGGATCGCTACCCAAAATAAATTTCTGGTAGATAGAAAAATGATGGCCAATGATGATGATAGCGACGACAACATCATCTAGATCCTCTAGCGTTGTAGCACTAGACCTCATCAATCAACAACTGATATGTGAACTAATTCAAGAGTGAATTACTGATTAGTTTGTTCACATGAGACCCACATTTTGCTGGTTTAGACTATTGAGCTGATGGCTAGCAATGAATGAACAATGTTTGCACAATTAACTCGGAATGCAAGAGTTCAGATCTTGAACCAAGGCCTATACACCGTTTGACTCATCAAAACAATTGCCCATATCACTGAACCATTGGTTTGGTGGCCTTCTTTCCATTGCTGATGGCTAAAGAAATGAAAAGAAAAAGGAAAGAAACAAGGAAAATAAGGAAAAAAACCCACATGGACAGATCCTAGCAATCCAATATTCGGTTTTTCCTTTTCCATCCAATGTGAGCCCTAGGATCGTCTATTCATCTCTTTGTATCATTAATGTAAAAACACGTAAAATCTTTTTTTGATGGGTGAAGTGTTCAGGTCTCTTAGAGCACCCGATTAATCTTTGGCAAGCTTTTCTAACTATGCACACCAGATAACTCTATAGAGAGCGACTCTTTGAGAGAGAGTGGAAATCGAACTAAAGACTCACTTTTGAAGTGGTTCCGACCAAGTCAGCAACAGATATTTAATAAAAAGAAGCAATATCCACTATGTTCATTGTGATATCCAGTAGGAAAGATGTAGAAAACAAAGACAGTGAAGAGATTCTGGAGTGGTCCATAGATACACAGAGAGGAATTCCACAAAATTGAGCAAAGGGTTTTATGGAGTCGACGATACATGTGTGTCGGTTGGACCTCATGGCATCGACAGAGATGTGCAGATGAGGAGACGACATTTCCATGCCGGTGACACTGGCTGTGCATACCTAAAGGTTTACAAGAACTCCATCACCTTTCATTAACCAATACAATTGTCTGCAACTTTTTACTATGAATCCGATGGACCACGACAGACTCTTTATCCACATCCAGTTTGAGTTCATCCCAAGATTTGATTCTAACATCTCCATCCACTCCTCTTCTCTTTTCTTCTTGCTTTTGCTACCAGCTTTCCATAGAGAGGGATGCAAGATGCAATCAATCATCTAGGCCTTGTTTTGTCCAATTGTGAAGATGAATTAGATGAGAATCAACGTTTGATGGATTAAGATTTGGATGTCAAATAATAATTTGAATGATTTAAATTGATCATTAAATGGGTCAAGCTATAACCATATGTTCAAATTGTTAGCATGTCAGTTGACCTTTGGGTCTTGGAGTTTATAGACATTTGGGCACACTCTCGTTTCAAGTCGGTTTTTAAAGATGAATTATACTAATATTTTACTATGGTATCAGAACAGGGTACCACAGGGATGGGTCAAGGTCATAACTCCAGCCCTGCATGGAGGGGAGAGCCAAGTGTCTCCAACTCCGCTGATGGGGAGGATGTTAGCAAAAGTCTAATATTGTCTGTGAACCTTTAGGTCTTGGGATTTATAAATAAAGTACATGGACATCCTCTACTTTCAAGCCGATTTTTAAGATCGTCTTTTACTCATTTGTTTTAACAAAAATAGAACTCCCACCAAATCTTTATCATACATAGGGGTGAAATTCAGGTCGGGTTTTGGCCTGACCCCGCATGACCCGACCCGAAAATCATGCAGGTCGGGTAGGATTGAGAAGTCTAAAACCCGCATTGAATTCAGGTCGGGTTGGGTTGAGAGATTTTTAAGTTAACCCGATCGGACCCGATCAAACCCGACCCGACCCGGTAAAAAGTAGGCTAACGTAGGTTCAAAATGCGGGTCGGGTCGGGTTTCTGGTTGAGTCGGGTTATAATTCTTGTAGGGTCGGATCAAGACGTCCGGGTCAAAAGTTCAGGTCGAGTCGGATCGAGTTCCATATATTAGTAACTCGGGCCGTGTTGGGTTTTAAAAAACCCGATCGACCCAGCCCGATTTCAGCCCTAATCATACATATGGGGTGTCGTGTTTACATAGATCTCATGCAATGGATTTGTTGGAGTTTGAAAAGCTCTAACCTTGAACACATAGTCTCTAAAAAAGTGTGGACATTTGGAATTTTTTTTGAGCGTTGATAGAGAAAGCTTTTATTGAAAAATAAATACAAAACAAAAAGAAACAAGGTTTAAGAGACTTAGACCAAAAGAAAAGAAGAGCAACAACAAAAACTACAATGAGAACACCACTTGTACAAAATGAACTATCCCCCAGGTAAATAAAAAGTCCCACGAATCGTGCCATCAATCCCGTTATTCGCAAAGAAGTTCGCCGCACCATTGGCTAAGCGATTGATATGAGCAAAAGACACCTCCATGTCCGAGATCAATTCCTTAATTTCCCTTACCAAGGTAATTAACCTTCAAGGAGGACACTTCAAACTCGTGGCCCATTTAACGGCATTAGAGAAGTCACTCTCAATCACTAACTTCTTCAAAAAAAAAAAAAAAAACGAGCTCCTAAAAGTCGGAGCTCTTCTAATGCTAAGAAGTTCAATCTCGTTTGACTCCAAAATCTCCACTAATTCTATAAAAACCACCCACGTGGAACCCAAATGATTTCTGAGGACACCAAGTTTTTTAAACTTTACAAATTTTGATGACTTAATTGGCTAAAAGCATAGTTATTTTTAATTAATTTTGTATTCATAAGCATAACTTTTCAATAAACTCATTACATCAAAGTCACATTAACCTACAAAAGGATGTGAAGTATAATATGCCACACACTGTGAGAGAACATTCTATTTGAGGAGAGAGCCTTTGATGATAAGAAAGAACAAGAAGAAAAATCCATTAATAATTTGAAAAAAATAAATTGTTGACATCGTTTTCCTTAAAAAAATTCAAGATTCTGTAAGTGGGAACAAAGAGCAAAGGTTGGATTCTCATGAACAGGGGCCCCATAGTTAGAAAATATCCACTAAAAACATAACACAGACAACAAGAATCCTTGTAAGCCTTCAACACCCTCCCTTGAGAGAAATCCCTCACATCACCCATTCCAAAAGGCAAACACTGTCACAAACTTGCTTCAAAAATCCCATATTTCACACCTATAAATAGACCCCTCCATCCTTCCCTCATCCATCAAACTCTCAAACTTCTCTTCTTCACTTCCTTCTCCAACAACACAAGAAATAAACTAAACAACATGTCTGGTGTTTGGGTGTTCAAAAAAAACGGCGTCATTCGCCTTGTTGAGAACCCGGCAACAGAAACCGCTGAAGGTCGGCAATCGGGCAATGGCCGTCATAAGGTCTTGGTCCACTTGCCAACCGATGAAATCATCACATCGCACCGATCGCTCGAGCTGAAGCTCGCAGCGCTTGGTTGGGAGAGGTACTATGACAACCCCGACCTCATTCAATACCACAAGCACTCGTCTGTCGATCTCATCTCCCTCCCAAGGGACTTCAACAACTTGAAGTCCTTTCACATGTTTGATATTGTTGTGAAAAATCATGACATTTTCGAGGTTAGAGACAATTAGATGGTCAAGTTGGAAGTGAGTGCTAAGGGTGCAAGGACATGGATCATATCCAGTTTATGTTCAGTGTGTGCGAATGTGTGTAGTAGTATTTATATGGTTGCATTTCTATCTATTTTCATGTCTTTGTTTATGTAGTTTTATCACTTTTTCTATGAATTGGGTGTGTTGTATTTCTGTAATAATAATAATAAGATTGAATGCTTTCTGTTTTGGTGTGTTCTATAAATATTCCTGGAGCATCTGTGTTAGATTGGTGTTGAGGATTAAAATCTTTATATATTAAATACTCCTTACTAAGTTTTTTTTTTTTTTTGTTAATAACATGGTATCACCAACTGACTAATTTTACGGGCATGTGCAAACCTCCCAATCCACACACTGGTTAAGTCGAAGTTGAACGCGAATCGAATTCAAGACCCCCACTTCATGAGATGAATATCTTGACCGTCAAGCCAACTCATTCGAGTTAACTGACTGACTGATCATCCCATCATTTTTGAAGTGATGAGTAAGAAAATATTATTTCTCTACATGTATTTTAAGTTTGAAGATATTGCAGAACAATCAAAAGTGAAGAAGTATGAATTTACATTATTAATCTACATGACTTTAACTATCTAATACAGTGTGTAACTCAAATTATGAAGCCCGAAATATATAGTGTTCTTAAATTTTTAAACCTCATGAGCAGAATTCTGAAAATAGTTTGCTGTTTATATTTGAATTTTATAGTATGCTCTCACAACCCAAAGCTATAAATAGTTTCTAGAATTGAAAAACAGCATTGCATTCATTTTTAGTTAGTTTATTTAGCTGTAGAAGAAACAATCCTCAGCTAGTTAACAATGAGATTGATTAGAAGCTTTTAATATTTTTTTTTCTGGGTCAGATTGACAAATTTATTTCTGTCATTTAAAAGGAAGTAACAGAGACGCTAATAATTTAGATAAAATGCTATTAAGAGGAATCATTAAACGTATTCAATGACGTGAGAAAAGGTTGTGATACAAGTGAAGTGAGTAAATTCCACTGTGTTGGGCTCATTCCTTATTATATTGGCCATTGGATCAAAAGAAAGAGAAAGCCCAAAACAAAAGCAGAAAATAAGCCCACAGTCTGGGCCAAGACAAAAACAAAGGGAAATAATAAAGACAACCACAACCCAAGTCAGGAAAAGGATTTGGGTCCCCATATGGCCAAGGCCCAGATTGAAGCCCAAATAAAATAGAACAGAAGGAGCTCACATCCTGGGCCAGGAAAAGAAGAAGAACTGTCCACAAACCACAGTCCAGGAAGCAAGGCCAGCCCAGAAGGCAGTCAGCTGGCTAGTTGGGTCTGCAGAAAATTCCTGAGTTGACTCAGACTGACTCATCCATGGTTTTTGAGTTGTTAAAGTATTGTAGAAACTAGCTAAGAGAGAAGAACTGGGTAGAAGACCAGTATGCAGTAGACACCATTAATGTTTCAGTGCCTGACATCTATATGACAAAATCGATCTGCTTTGACCATAGAATTGTAATGAGCCCAGTCTTAAGGCCCATGTTCGAGTAAGTTCAAACATTGAGTCTAATACACCCGTGAGGAAGCCCTAACCTATGCTCTACATTGGCTGTCCAGTGAGATTCGATAGTAAGATCTGGACCAATTTAGAGGACCCAACTTGTTGCTGACTGGACCCATGTAGATTAAGGCCCTATCCAGGTTCCCTGAGATCCATCTGTGTTTTGTCGTCATTGATGGGCCATGGTTTTAGTAATTGGTAGCCTTGTTACTATGGCCTGCCTCGTTTGTACATGACACATCTATTAATGACTATTGGTTACAAATTGTAGCAATATGTGAGGCTAGGGTGGGTCAGTCACAGGACGGACCCAATTCCTTTTTGGGCCCAACTCAAATCAAGGCACCAATTTGATAGACATTCAATTAATTTCCACCGTTGAATTAAAAATTTACTCAAAATATTTCATGTTGATCATCATCTTATGGACCACAAAACTAAGAGTTGGAGTGACATTTGGCTCATGAAAACCACTCCATGGTTTTTATTAATTTCATCCTAAAATATGATTTCATACCAGGAAAAATGTTCCCCAAAAAGTGTGCACACCCACTTGGTAAATAATTGTTGCCCACAACTCAATTATTATTAGAACATTTCTAACATTTAAAATTATAGTTATAATATTTTATGCAAATGATTTTCTATACACTTCCTTTCAAAACCAAGGACAGAATTGGTGATCCAACGGACCTAAACTTTCTGACAAACCATCAACTACTGCTAATACTGCTAAGAGATACTTATTTTTTTAGATAGAAAATTACCATATTAGGTCAAAGACTATTATTGTTCATTCAACTAAAACATTAGAATTTACTGTTAAAATCATTGGAAAGATCATTTTTCATCTTAACCATTAGTTTTAGCACTTTTAAATCAAATATTTAAAAAACATTTTTAATTCCAATTTCTGTTGAATAAATGATCTATGGCTTGATTTGATTGTGATATGGCCCATTGCTTGATATATGCTTAGAGATGAAAAAATAACTTTCTATAATATTGACCAATTGACAGAAACATGTTAATTTAAAAGCACTGCTGGGATGAGATACCTTCCCTTTGACTTCACATTTATATGATATTTTTTCTTCTTTTTACTCCTTTTATCTAAGTACTATCACGTGATATCTCAGCAATTCCACTTCACTAAAGTGCGCCTCGTGCTCCAGAAACAAATTTGTTATTTTGCGAAAATAATTAGTTCCATGAGGACCATGATCATTTAAATAAATAGTAAAAAAAAAAAATTGACATAATTATGGCCTATCTCATCCCTTTGATCATTTGTCATCATTTATAGTGTTAATATTTTATTTACCTCGGAAGGAGTCAAAGCAAATTCGATGAAGTCAATCTTCAATTAATTTAAATTTAAAAGATAAAATATTTATTCAATCCTTTACATCTATGGTTTTTAATTAAAGATATCTTTTTTATAAAAGACACTTTATGTACTTTTTTATTTTACAAATAAAATATCTATGATGTAAAAGAAATAATTTTAATTTAAAAAGTACAATCTCTATTTAAATAAAAATAATAAGAGGCTCTCTTTAAAAAAATCTCCATAAATTAAATTTCTATAGTTCTAAAAATAATGCTTTCCCATCACCCAAGTCCATGACACCCTCGGTACACTTTAGCAAGATCCCGGCGCAACTTTAGCTACATCCCCAAATAACCCCTCCTAATTCTTCCAAAATTCAAATTTCCCCCACTCTTTTACCCTGCACATATAAAAGTTTATTCAACCAAAATCCTCTCTCTTCTCTCTCATTTCTGCACCAAGTAAAAATAAAGGAAAATGTCTGCAACAGATCCAGATTTCGATCTTAGGGTACTCTCCTTATCTCCCTAAGTCTCTGTTTCTTTTCTCTTTCTAAGTCTTTTTAATGAGTATCTAAATCCCAATTCCAAACTGAGTGCAGGCATCCACTCAATCCGGATTCGGAATGGGGTAAGAAATGAAGCCTCTCTCTCGTGCATTCTCAGCCATCCTTTTAATTTTCTACGATTTTGATTAATTCCTCTTCCATTTCCTCATCTTTCTACAGGGAGTATGCTTTTGCTGATGTCGGAAACCTGGAGCATTGCACCAAGTACCTGAATCAAACCCTTGTCACCTTTGGATTCCCTGCTTCTCTTGATCTTTTCGCCAAAGATCCGGTGCGCTGCTGCCCCCGTCACTGCCATTTTCGAGCATTTTGACATTGTTAGTAGCTTCAATATAGCAAGGCATGTTCTAACAATGTGTGCTTTTGTGGGTGTGTTTTGAATGTGATTTGAGGCAGGTTTCAATTGCGCGGACGTGCAATTGCGTATATTCTCTGCTTCAGCAGAGGCAGCGCGACATTGAATTTAGAGAGTCTGCGAATGAACAGAGGCAGAGGTGATCTTTTTTCCCCCCTTAGGTTTGTGATTGACTTTGAGACAGTTTATTTTGATAAATGAGAACCCTGTTTTCTAATTAATGAAAATGTCCTTAGCTGATGTTCTTTTTTGGGCTTTTAAAGGCAAATGGTGAATGCCAACAAAGGGCATTTTTTGTCCAGGGGATTGATGGGGCACCTCATTTTGTTTTTTTTTTTGTTTTTTTTGTTTTTTCACATTCCTTCCAATTTATTTCGATTAAATGTTAGTATGAAAGAAAATTATCATCTCAGGATGGTATTTTTATCATTTGAATCAAAATAAAGTAATGTGGATGCTATCTTATAAAAAAGGGGATGTACCCATCAAATTCCATTTTGTCCATTAGAAAGTATGTTTTTTTTTTTAAATGAAAAGGGGTGGTCTCCAAATCAGGTGCCTTTTTTATTTCTGAAAATAGTTTGCACTTTTTATCCTAGAAACTTTGACATGGATATGTTAGTGTTTATCATATTTGTGCCTTCCATTTTGAAATTGTGCAATGTAGTTTTGTTTGTTGTATTTCAGATGCCACTTTGAAATGTTAGTGTTTGTTTTATTTGCGATTCATTGAATTGTTTTCTATTAAATGGATAATGTTGTGTAGTGGAGCTCATTTTTGTTTCATTTAAACATGCATAATCCCTATCTCTGAATGTTGGTGGTCTTATTGCCTTACAACATGTCATATGCCACTTTAAAAGAATTTTTTTATGATCCTTTACAAAAACCATAGCATGAAGCATGTTTCCCTTTGTCTCTTCGTTTGTCCTCTACTTGTATTTGTACTCTTCAAATAAACAACCCCTAATATATACGTCTGTGCACATGTGTTTACCTCCTGACTGGTTTCGATGTATCTATTTTGTGTCATCAATTTTTATAATACAGCTTAACATTTTATGAATGTAAGAGTGTTCTTCTCATGCCTAAAAATTCTAATCATTAAAATAATGTTTAAAAATGGGATAAATAAGGGTGGGGAAAACACTTGTACTATGGTAAAAGTTTGCCTTCATTTGGTGGGCAGCCTATGGGGAGATGTAGAGAGCGTTTCTTCCACTTTTTCTGCAAACATTTGCAACTGTAGTGGATGGTTAAATTGCCATTTATCCAGTTTGGTGCCTGTTTTCTTCAAACGACTGTTTGAAGAAATGGCTAGATGACTGTGTGTGGAACTATTTTTTTTTACTCCACCATAATCAGTTTATTTTGGGATAGCCCCACTTTAAAATTACCCCACATCCAAATGCCACCTAAATGACATGTTAGGATTTGGTATTTTCTCTTGCAGGAAGATTTACTTTGTTTGTGCTTTATGGAACACAAATTTCAGTGGTGATTGGAATTTCATCCCTACAACCATCGTTTTTTTTTGGTTGCGATATTTACTTGGTCCTACAATTTGCAACATGTAAGGTCAACCTTATAGTGTTCCAAGCAGTTCATTTGGGTCATTATCATGCATGGGAATATTCCTATAGGATGAACCTGTCCATCTGATATTTCCCTTTTATGTGGAGATTGGCCATTGTACCCCATATGGAAACCATCATATTGGTGGGTGGGTAGAAGCATCTGATGCGGGAGATATTAGCAGTCTTTCCTTGATGGAACTGACTGATGTTGTTTTGGCTTTATTGATGCTGAAGGGTGACTTGCATGATATCACTTGCCTGTTAAATGTGATCCTAATGCCTTGCAATGTTTACAAGCGGTCTTTCCCCCATTTTATTATTGGGTAATCACATGGTGGGTTACATTGTTGTAGAAAATGGGTTAGAACTTCATAATTTGTTTCTTCTGCTATTTTTGATGCTGAACGCTGCATAACGTCAATTGCCTGTTAAATGTGCTCATAATGCCCTGCCTTGTTTATTAGCAGATTTTTGTTTTCAATGATATTTTGGGCAATCAAAGTTATGGTTGGTTAGATTACATAGTGGAAAGAACTTGACAAAATTGTTTGTTATGCTGTTTTGGTTGTGGAATTCTTTGGGAATTTGGGCCAGGATCCATCTTTATTCTGGAATCAATAGATCATCTCTTGGAGCTGGAAATTTTCAATAATAATGGCTTTCCTCCCAAAATTTGTAACAATGTAAAATTATGAACATATTTTTATGGTACTGTTTCATTTTTTCTTGGGTTTACTAGGTTCCATCATTTCAAAATGACATTTTTCTGTAGTGTAGAGTGGCATATCATCCTGTGCTCCTTCAAATGATTAATTGGGAGTCTGTAACATTCTTTATCTTGATAATCTTCAACTAAGATTTTCTCTCTTGAAGTAGGTTTTGGTAATTCATCTATGGTTGACTAACTTGTAGTTTCTCTTATTTTCAGTTATTTTTTTCCTATTCACTCATACCAAAGCACAATGAGGCAGTTTGAACTCCTCCATACTAACATTGTTGCCTTTATATATAGGTTTCTCTCTGACATATCAAGGTTAGAGGCCAAGGTTGAGAGGCTGGAGGCACAATTAACAGCTAAAGATCGGGAGTTGGCAACAATAACTCGCACGGTTTGCTATGTTTTTCATCTCTTTAGGCTTGTGTTCTAGTTTAGAATGTTTGGCTTATGTTATCACTAAAATATTGAGATGATCAGGAGGCTAAAGCCACTGCAGCTTTCAAGGCCCAGATTGAAAAGCTACAGCAGGAACGGGATGAATTTCAGAGAATGGTTATTGGTAATCAGGTAAGGATAAATTATAGAGCGTGGTTTTTCCTACAGCTTGATGTTGTGATATGTGCTAATTCTTATAATTTAATTCTGGGGACATGCCTTCACTTCTCTTGTATGTTCATTAATTGCTGTGAAATGAAAGTTTGTGAATTCTCAGTGATCCTTAATTTTTATTTTGCATGTACGTCATAAAAGCAAGTGCGCACTCAGCAGGTACATGAAATGAAGAAAAAAGAGAAGGAATATATTAAATTGCAGGTAAGACATTTTCAGTTTACTTTTTGGTTGTTGCCTTGGGAGATTTTATAAATTGATGTCAAAGCTGTCATTTGTAACTTTGCTTGCTCACATCTGATTGGGAAATGAGATACTGATAGTATGGTTCTCATAATTAATTTCTGGGTTTACAGGAAAGACTAAACCAAGTGTTGATGGAGAAAAAGAAAGAATCTAGGTCAGGCATGGAGATAATGAATTTACTTCAGGTATTTGTTTTTCCCCCTAACATAATGTAGAAAGAGAGATCTTACTGTTTAGTTGACACATTTTGTTCTTTTAAACAGAAAGAAGGACGGCAACGTGGGACATGGAATGGTAAAAAGGCTGACAATGATTTCTATAAAATGATTGTAAGGAGAATAATTGTCTTATTTTCATCTAACTTGTTAACAAAGTAACATCCCAAAAATTAATTGATACAATTATTACTTGCTTTACATGAGTGACTGACAGGTGGATGCATATGAGTTGAAGAAGCAAGAGCTGATGCAAGAGAATGCTGATTTGCGGGCACTATTGCGATCAATGCAGGTAATTGTGTAATGCTGCAGTCAACAAGACTCATATGGTTTTTATTTCAAAAAAAATCCATATGGTTGGTATAGGGAAATGGTTGGATCAATGAATAGTATCATACTATCATGTCAATATCTAGATCAGATCAAATTCTGAATCTAAGATGTTCTTGACATTTGAAACTGATACTTATGCGTGCATGCATACTTACATATGTAGTACATGCACACAGACGGGCAAACACAAACGCACCTTGGAAGATGTTACCACACTATATGGTGAGTGTATAACCACTATGACACCAACACCTATCCAATTATAGAGTGATGAAGTATCAAAAGCACTATCTTCTAACATACTATTTTAGGTTGTCCAAACAGATGGTATTTGTGATACTAAACAGTAGCTTGTTAAATGCTTAAATATCAATGCCTTATGACCTTTTATTTTTTTTGGGTAGTTAGCTTGTTATTGGGAATTTGCTTATGGGTACATATGTGCATATAAGAAGTGGCCATCAATTCTAATTTTTATCATCTATTCAAACTTTTGAAATTGATTTTTAAAGACCTTTGATTATAATCAGATGGGGGATTTGCTAGTGTACATCAGCATTATGATGCTAATACATGGAGGCTTCCACAAATTAAAAAATAGGAACAGTAGCAAATGAAGATATGAGAATTCCAGCAATTGTTCTTTCAGTGTAGGCAAACAATGAAAAAATATTGAATCAGATCTGTGAATGCATGGGGATTGGGGAGTGAACCTCTGACAAGCATGGAGGGAATATCTCTTATTGAAAGAAAATGGGACCCCGTTGGCAAAGGGCGCAAGTGGGCCGATGAGTGATTTGGTTCCTCCATATTCAATTGGGCCTGGGCTGAAATTTCTCTGATGGAACCTAAAACACACATTGACTTGTAGAGTCAAATGGTAACATGGACCAAAAGGATATGAAGAAGTTTGATCCCATTGTGGGACATAGTTTGATGATGGAAAGGGAATATCCAGATGATTTATTTAGTCTCAATTAATTCTGAAGGTGTTAAGAGACGTGTGGAAGGTTTAGGAGAAACTAGAATTAATTGATTACTGTTTGGAACATGGGTCATTGATGCCTCTTCCACTTCAGTTTTCCTCTCTTCTCTCCTTTCCCTCTCAATGTCAGTTGTTGAAATGCTCCTTGACCTTCCAGATGGTCAGCAGTTGCACCAAGCTGACTGGGTTTGTCTCCCCGGGGTTGAACTTGCGGATGGTCATTAGCCATGTAATGGTTCATCTTTTTTCTTTCTAATATCATGGACTCAGGTTCTTGTCAATTACATGCCTAAGAACTGGGATCTGATATCTAGGAGGCTAAAACTACTTTGTCTATGAAATCCTGTTAAACAACAAAGTTCAATCAGTGGGAATCTTGGAGTGTGTTATGTATGCAATTATACGACACACCATTTGGGCTAACAATCAGAATTTGTACTAACAAAACTTAAGTTCTTAATTTGTGAAGTTCTCTTAATAAAAATCGATATGAATATTATATTCTTGGTAGGATGTGCCAGTATACTAGTTCTGAACTTATAATATGCACAATGCAGTATTTTGTACCTATCCAGGGTTAGCTTGATTCTGGATCTTTGGATCTCTCTGACCTGTATGCAGCCTAGCTACAACTCTTGAAAGTAAAAACTTATGAACAATGGTGGAAATGGAGCTTTAGAATTTCCCTCTGCATTATTTGTGTTAACAGAGTGGCATTGTGTTAAGCTATGAGAGTTATCTGAGTTGCAAGTGACACCGTACTAAGAGACTCACCAAGTCTTAACTCTCAAGTGTATCAGTTGAGTTTAGGGAAGTCATGTACTTTCTGTATTGGTATGCATGCTCATCCAGATTTGGCCTCGTTTTGATTCTGCTAAGAAGAGCCATGGACGATAAACATTGAAGTTATTGTGTTTTTTGTTTTTGCAGGTGGATATGCGTGACTTTCTAAATGCTCCAAATGGGTTAACAAAGCAAACTTCAGCTGTCAATGAAAGAAATGATGCAGAGCCACCACAGTCACCGTTAGGTGGTAGGACGGTATGTAATGTTAAGTTATTGAAAAATGCATGTGTTGTTTTCTCTTTTTGTTCAGACTTGGTGTAATAGTAAGATCCAAACTGTCCTGATCTTAAGGTGGCTACTTGCAGGATGTATTTAATCTGCCATTTCATGTAGCTAGAGATCAAATAGAAGAGAGTCTACGAACTAAGATGTCATCCATAAAGGTAACTCATTATTAATATGATCTGCTGTGCACCATATGCTCATTTGTATTTATTTTTTGACCTTTTTGATAGTGTGATTTATATTTTATTAATAAACTAATACAAATGGAGACATCAATGTTCAGAAAGCTGCTAGCTTTCCTTGCCTCAGAATATACATAGCATCACAAGGTGTTGGTTCTATACAAGTGGGGTCAATGTTTGATGATCCACATCTTTGATCTTTGGGAGCTCTACTCTGGGTTGATCATACGCAATAATTTCCTTTTGCTGTACATCTTGAAAATTCAAATCTGTTTTGCAACTAGATGGTTAGGGTAGAAGTAAAACATTGGCTTACATTGATTCGGTGAAAGAGCAAATTTTGGATTTTTAGGATGTTCTAATTTGTGTTAATTTTCTAAGCATCAGTCCCCTATATCCAAATGCAAGTTTTGGTGGGACTATACGCAACTTCATTGTGAGGATCACTTAATTTTTCCCAGCTAATTTTAGTGCATTTTTTTTTTTTTTTAAGATTTAGTGCATTTTTTTTAATTGTTGATGGCTGTCTTTTTATTTTAAACTCTTTGGGTAATTTCCCCCGTAATGTTTGATCGTACATACTCTCACGTGAAGGACCGTATGATTCAACTTCAAGATGCCCAAAAAGGGGCAGAGGTCACCTCTGAAGCAAGTGAGCGGGAACTTGAGCTTGAAGCACAACTTGTTGAAGCCAGGAGCATCATTCAGGAGCAGGTTTGTCTTTTTTTGTCTATATTGATACAGTGAATTTTTTAAAATTGAGTGCAAAAAGTTACAATTCCTTTTGATCCTGGAAGTTTGTTCTACAAAGTGCAAATTTTTTAGACTTTTATATTGAATGGCAACATAAAAATTAAATTAAAAAAGGAAATTACATAAGATTAACTAGGTCCATTGAGAAATTGAGCCACAGTTAAGAAGATCATCTGATGCTTTAACTATACAAACAGCAGAAACAAGTCTATGATAGAGCTCCCCCAACTTCCTTGGAACAATGTCACTTGAAATCTGTTGAAGGATTTGTCAGGCAAAGGCCACTGGATTGTATTAGCCATGATCTTCCATACCACAGCTGCACTAGATGAGGCTTTGTCATCAAATATCCTCCTCTTTTGCTCTAGCCAATCAAACCAAGCAATGGCCAAAGGTACCATTTTCCACAACAGTTGGCTTATCATTTGAAAGAGACCTGAACCCTAACCCTAAATGAGAGCACAAAAAGGAGGAAAGAGCCAACAGAAAAAGTGGCGAGACATTGGCGCCAGATAGAGAAACAATTTTGTTGTGGTCTCTCAAGTAATCTATATTTGTTATATGGATCCTTATTTTTTTTTAAAGCATTGTGGTGCTGTGGTGAGGGCAATAGTTCGATGGGAACATGCTATGTCACTACCATCATCAAAGCCTTGCCCATCTATATGTGGTCAGCTGAGAACTTGTTCTATGTTTGTTGTATTCACTTTCTGATGCATGAAAGGTTTCAAACGCTGATCTGAATAGGAACAGAGACTTATAGTGATAAAACTGTTTCTGCCTTATTCTCCATAGTTGGAAGATAATTGTTCAAATTGTCCATGCCCATCACATCCAGAGTGATCTACTTGAGCCACTTACTGTAGGTTGGGATGCCTACCAAGGGAACATAATTCTGTTGACAAATCCAGGCTTTCCAAGTAATAGACTGCCTCACGTAAATGTTGATGATATTGCACCATATTGACAATTACTGATTGCCAGTAGAGAATGAAACCAAACACCTTCGCTCATCCATCACATGATCCTCTTGGCCAGCAGCTAAACTTGTAAGGATGCAGATGCGGATGCACTTGCCATTAAACTTCTCTCTCTCTCTCTCTCTGCTGCACTTGTGATAATCCAATTGGTTGTATTAATCTTACAATGTGTTTGTGTGTATAAAATTTCAATCTCATACAATTTGTTACCATTTCCGAGAAGCAAAAAAAAAAAGTGTCTAAACATCAGAGTGACGTCCATAGGGCCTTCACCTATACATTTACATTTTCTATATTCACTTGAAAAAAGCTCGTCTTGCCACAACATTTATGATGTTGATGACCAATAAGATATAGGGATGTACATAAATCTATATGTACCTGAGATTTTCTCTTCAAAATACAGGCGTCTATAATGTCAAAACATCTTGCAAAGTCCGAGAAACCAAGGTAATTTTGTACATATTATTATTGTTGTTATATGTTTTTACAGTTGCTCACATTTATGCAATCATGTCTTGTAGGAGACTGAGTGGCCATCTAGATGCTGACAGGGAGACAATCCTTTCTGGACCAGCTGAGGTAGTGGTCTATTCTCAATAACATAATTTCATTTATGCTAGGAGTTATTCAGCTGTCTTTAAAGAATACCTCAATATCGACTCCAAAATGGTAGCAAATGGAAAATTAGGGGGGATGCTCTCAAAATATTGAGGTGGGCCATATATATTTTCTGATGGACAATGTAGAGAATGATAAGAACATTGATTATTTAAAATTTGACCTCCATCTAATCATTCCTTGTGATTCTAGACTTTGAAAATTTGATTGCTACAAAATCATTGATTTTTCATGGCCAAATCTCATAAGGTTATAATGATTGGATCGAGGAGTTTCTTTTAGATTATATTATTTGTGAAGTCCTCTATCCATCCCACCCAACCATATGAGGCCCATACCATGATAAATGTGCAGTCTCCCCATTTAAAATGGATACCAAAGTCTCCATAGAGACTAGCGTTGCTTGTAGCAAATCATGGTTAATCGTGTGTTGGGTACAATATATTTATGAGGGACAAAATTTTCTTTTCCCCAAATGGGGTCCACCTAGGCTATATCAACACCCTTTACCCCTTCACACCCTAATCTACCCAGAGAATTGGATTCTTACGCAGTCAGGAATCTTACATAGCCACTGGGTTGTATATATGGTTGTCTTGGTATGCCTTTTGCTTTTTTTCTTTATGCTACCATAAATCCCCTGAACAAATGTAAAATTTATATTAAAAAAAATCTTCTTACCATTCTTCCCTCCTCCCTTCTGTGGTCCCCACAATTTGTGTTTTAGTAATATGGTACTACCCCATATTTTGTAATACCCTATCCCGAAAAGTCCCACATTGCTAGTGCATTGGAAATTCCCTGGTATATAAGTGGTAGTCTTCTTCCTTCTAGCAAAAGACCTTTTGGGTGCAACAATGGGTTGGTTCGCCAAAGCAAAACCGTGCGGGTCCGTGTGTAGGCCCTACTTGTCCTATTGCAATCTGGTTGTTTTGTGCATGATCCTCATGCATATTGCAAGATGTCAGTATCTGCCTTTAATTTCATGTTACTAAGTTCAGAAACAGGTTAATCTTCTACATGATATGACTACACACTAGAAGAAAAATGTTGCAAGTTTAATATCTTTAGCTCAATCATTGTAATTATCCTCAATCTTGCAACTTTTTAAAATACTTGTTGTCATGTTTATCAGTCTACTTTTATTTTCATTTGCTCTAGGTTTATCAGTCTACTTTTATTTTCATTTGCTCTAGACCCCATGGAAACACCACTTAGAAGTCTATCATATGATCTTCCTTTGAAGTGTTTGTTCGGTTTTAGAAAACCATGCTTACTTCTCGCAAAAAGAGCCCTTGGGGGAACCAACAAGTTTCTATTGATGTCCCTTCTGCCATCTTGGATTCCCACGTTTTTTCCTGTGCTTCCTCTGTTTCTAACTGAAAACTTGAATATTTACATTATAAAGCATA
This sequence comes from Chimonanthus praecox, assembly GCA_022113865.1. NCBI lineage: Eukaryota > Viridiplantae > Streptophyta > Magnoliopsida > Laurales > Calycanthaceae > Chimonanthus > Chimonanthus praecox. Next base: position 2,886,705 of record CM039095.1, on the reverse strand, counting down.
GAATAATTTTCTGCGAAGCCAACATGCCCATGTGGGTCTCATCTGCTTTAGTGCCTTGTCAGCTCCCATGGGGCTTTATTGGGTTTTCTACATACTGCCAAATGGGCAACTGTGTTATTTGAAAGATAACCATTATCGATCATGTTATGCTAATCTATCATTTTTTCTGTTCAGGGAGCATAAAACTGCAGATGAAGATCTAATTTCCTTGGCACCTGTAAATGTTTAAGCTCAACTCCATCTAGTCTTTAACTGGAGTGAGCTCTGCTGAGCCGCAGTAGCCGCTATCGCATCTGAATGCATTTTGTAGCTTTTATAGGTTATATTTATTCTGTGAAGCAGTCAGGATGTTGATCTGCATGGTTGTTTGGAAGACCCAATCAATCTGAGATGTAACCTGATGTATCGCTCTCTGATTAATGTCTAAATGCTTTTATCCAATGTCTCAGTTTATATCCCCAAGATGCATGCTCCCATTTGATTCTCGCTTATCATGGAATAGGGGTTTCTGGTTTCGTCTTAAAACCGAAACATATATATATATATATGAAATTTTGAAATGAGGTGCTTTGTGAGTAAGTGAGCCTCCTTCCCTTTAAGTAAGAGGCCTTTTGGGCCCAATCACTTTTGGGTCCAATACAAAATCGTACAGGTATGTGGAGCTTAAAGCGGGCAATATCTTACTGAAATTGGGTGGTCACATAGCTAGTGATAAACTGTCATGGGTCTAGACTCTAAACAAACCTTTACGGCAAAATGAAATAATAAAATGGCTTTGCAAGGTAACAGACAATCTTAGCCTGCCTTATAATAATTAATAGATAGCATGTATGATGATAATGCGGAAACGTATTGCTACTTCAGAGAACTTTTCCAACAAATCCAGAAGTTGGGCCATTGTCTTGTTAATTCTCAACTATAAGGGTGGAGGCTCATTGTTGCGGTCTGAGGTTGGGCTCAAGTCCTATGAGTGTGAGATAGGACAGTTAGTCCATATCCTTAATTTGTCAAATTAAAATATAAAAGTCAACTCTACATTGATGAGATAAATTAACAAAAAAAAATATTGCTTTCTAAAACTATGAAATTAGATTCGACCCAAAGAAAAATGCCTTCATTTGTAACGAGTCCAATCAATATTTGAGTAAGCTAAAAAACCCATAATAGTAGATCCTCTAATTGAGACTAGTCTTCAAATATCTTACCATGCATTTCACAGCTATCCAGTGAGAAAGTTGTTAAAGAGTACCATGCATCTTTGCCTCTTTTTCAATGATACCAAGTGTGATAATTCATTTCACTTGACAAACAAGAAATATATAAGGGGTGGCAAATTCCGTTCCATTACAAAAAATCTACTTAGTTCAATTTTAAAACATTGATCATCAGTCTTGTATCCTTCATTCTTCTTCTTCTTCTTCTTTTTTTTATTTTTTTTTTAAATGTTGACGGCATCAGTGGATATATCAAGTTACCAACATGTCAGATCTATATTTATATTAATTTTTTTGTTTTCTAAACAATGTTAAAAAGATTTTATATCAACCTCATAAAATTTTCAGCCAACACAGACCAATATATTATATATATAAAGGAGTTGCTGATTATATCAGTTTGTATCAACCAATATACTTGTTGATATTAATTGATCTATATCATCCCATCAGCAGTATCTTCATTTGAGCTACGTGGGGTCATATGAGTGGGCTCCATTATATTTAAATGGGTGCACGCATTTGAAAAGTATTTACAGGATGTTCTTCTCATAGAAAATTAAGTTTATTAAATATAAAAAATTAATAGTTAAAATGAAATCATTTTTGCATGTAGTTTTAATTCAATTGTGAGATGACTCTGAATAATTTCAAATTGGATAATGTACGATTCACAGAAGATAGGTGTAACAGAGAGAGGGAAGAGTTTGTGAAGATATTGTGAGCTCTCACAGCACATTTTTTTTTTTTTTTTAATGATGGGTAAGTTCAATTAAAGGCGGGAAAAAATCCCGAAAAGATATATAAAAATTTGTTCATATCGCGGGCCAAAAGTAAAAGTCTACAGTCCAGACCAGGCAGCAATCAATGAGCCCCAGAAGGACCAAAGAACAGACATTGCCTTAGTGAAGCTGATTAATATCACATCAGTTTATTAAAAAACTAACATAGATCAACCAATATGATAGATATAAGTCTATGTTTTCGTATATGATTACATGGAGAGATGGACTTAATCAAATATAACGGGTCATGATTGGGCTTAAGTGCTTGACCCATCTTACTTAAAGGACAAGAATGATAATTAGAGGTTTAAGCACCTCCATTTAGAATTTAGTCTTGTTTCTCAATCAACTTGTTTTAGGAGCAAGACAATGGTGGGAGGAACACAATCATGGGCTCAAATACCTTCAAGTTTAATCCAATCAGATAGAATGAATCTTTGATTAAATTTCAAGCAGTAAAAGAAAAGATGGCACCAAATCATAAACCCGCAGGACAACTGAGAATGATGGTTCTACTTCCATCTCTGAGGCATGGAACTATCATCAGAGCTTACATGATTTTTAGTGATTTTGAATTGATTTTAGTCGGACTTAATTGATGTGATTTAAACTTAATTCAGACTCAGTCCTCACTGAATCAAAGACCAAATCCACTATTTAAAACTCCATCTGCAGTTGATCTAAAACGATAAATGAAATTGAACTAGATTCATGACTTCTTGATATACTGTTATTTAGTTCAGAGAATCTGCACAATCTCTTATAAAAAAATTGTACATAAGTTTTGATAGATAGTATTAGTGATTTTGATGATGATGCGATGATTGATGATTAGTGAGTTTTCCTGTTGTGCATTGCTATCTTTGGCTTCATCATGATTATCGTTGTGGAAATCTCATTTATTTTAGATTAATTTTTTGAGTTTTACTTCTCCATTTAAGTATATCAGAAACCACAACATGAATTACTCTACTATCTACATGTCCCCCTTACACATGCAAGTTGTACTTTTTCAAATCTAAATCGGTATTATTTTCGGTGTTGTACTTACATGATCAAACCATCTTAGATGTGTTTCTATCATTTTATCATCTATTAGAGCTATCTTAAATTGTCTCTTATATGATTATTTACTTATCCAACGTGGCATTTGTATCTTTTTTTTTTTATTTTCGTGTGACAAACTCAGACATAGTCCTACTAATACCCCTATAAATGAGCCTACTACCCTAAGACACACCAAGATTAGGCCCTGGAGGCTCGAATCCGTAATCTCCCGCTTCCTAAAATGGGAGGCAACTAGTTAAACTATAATGGAAACAAAATAAATAGGCATTTTTATATTTGTTTTCTTGATTTATTATTTATTTCTCTTTTCTTCATCCTTTGACACTTTATTTTACCATAATCTCTTTTAAGACATAAATGGATGACCCATGTTCCATATCCAAAATCGATTTGTAGGACCTACAACCGATGAGACATATCCTAATAGGGTACATTACACAAAATAAACACCATGCACTCAGTGTATATGCTGGACACTATATTATTTCAGTAGAAAAGATAATGGAAAAACAAAATCTAACGATGGCAGGCCTGTCACCGCCCCCATGCAACATGGACTCAGAAAAAATATAACCAAATCTTAGGGTTTTGGTAATAATACACGTGCAACAGCCGCCCAATATACTAACGTAGCCTCCTTACCGAAGAGAAGTGTATCAGAGAAAGAAAAGTCAGACCTAAAATGGCAATAGAAAAAGACCCAAAGCACCTTTTAATGGGATCATGTACCCTAATCCACATTCCATCCCTCCAAACCCGCTATACACTGATCACTCTATATATATCTTCTAAACCTCTTATTCATGCAACTTACACCACCAAACAGGGTCTTGTATATCAACTTCTCGTTTGAAAATGGAGTGCAACGGTCTGGTATCAAAAACCATGAGAAATCCAACTGAGAAAATCTCAACAGAGCAACAGAAGCCCTTCCATTTCACTACTTGAAGGAGAGGAGATCTTCTTCAATAGAATTCTGGCTAGGGACTCTTCCAAGGGCTTCTCCTCTCGGATTTACGACCGAGTCGCCGGAAAAGTCCCATTTCATTGGGAAGCACAGCCCGGGAAGCCAAAGATCACATCAGAAAGTGCACCAATCCCACGGCTCAGCCCTCCTCCGGCAGTGTTGAGGTCCCGCTTGCCACCCTGTCGGTGCAACAACCCATCAGCCAAGGGCGCCACCCGGTCAAGGGTGTGGTTTTGGAAGAGAAAGTCAACCAAAGGTCAGAAAAATCAAAGTCAAAAACCATTGTCAAAGTGAAAGTCTGCGGGTTCGAAGAGAGTACTGAGTTTTCGTGCTGTGGTGAATCTATGACGTCGAGTTTGTCGGCTCCGTGCAGTTCAGGCTCATTTTCATCGTCATCATCGTCACTTTCATTTAGTTACTCTTCATCGATACGAGCCCGGACAGCCGATTGTCGGTGAAGGATTCGAGCAGAGGCAGGGATGGAAGGACTGGAATGGGTCTGGAGCTGCACCCCTTGGGGCTTCTCTGGTGTCATGGTGGGCATGGTTTAAAGGATTTGATTGATGATTTGTGGATTTTTCTTTAAAAAAATAAATTGTCTAGGATTATATCTGTCCTTGGTTATTTCATAATTCCACTCTTGTAAAAAGAAAACAAATATCATATATGTTGCAGCTACGTATGCAATTTAAGTGTGCAATAGAAATTAGAATCTCAAATTTCTCCAACGATTTGTTGCTCCATAGGCCATGATTTTTGTATGGATTTGGTAACGTGTTCTTTAGATTTGCTGTTGCCATCATTTAGGGTCACCAACAGAATTAGTAGTGCCAGTACTTCTAAAATATAGCTAAAAATTTTCCTATCAAGTTCTCCAGTGAAATATTTCTATGTTTTTTAAATAAATAAAATAAATATAAAGACACTTTCAAAAAGTTGTATACATGGAAGGATTGATTTGACGGTCAAATGTTCTCCTCGAAAAAAAGGTTGAGTTCAATTTACACAAAATCATACACTACGGCTACTCTTCACATTACCTAATTAATTCACCACTTTGTCTTTGAGGCTACTCTTCACATTTACCTAATTAATTCACCACTTTGTTTTTGAATCGTCTTCTCTCGACACCTGCAAGTATACGTTGAATTCTTTTAATTTTTAAGGGAGATCTTCAAGCTCTTCATCGACACCCCATAGAGAATGGATTTTTCTATCTACGTCGACGACAGAGGATACAATTGCATCAGCCATGGCTAAGTGTAAGAAAGATGGGATGCTTGAGAAACTAAGAAGAGAGAGTTACCATGCTTCTCCTAAGTGTATCCGACTGATTCAATTATCTAAACTCATTTAAGGGGTACTCTTGGTATATGTTTTACTAGAAAAGTCTTCTTAACTGGGTAAATGGATAAACTCAACCCGAATCCAATCCAACCTAAACTTGAAACAGACCTGAAGTGACTTAACCCATTTAACAAAATCCGAAATAGGTCAAATTCAAATAAACGCAACCCAAACCCGATCTACCCCAACCCATTGCCAGGTCTAAACTATAAATGAGCTTTAACCTAAAATAACTACATATGCTGATCTACCAAAACCACAATTCAATGTTGATTAAGCTAAAATTATTTTTAATAAATTATAGTCATTACCACAATTACGAATAACATTGTAAAGGGATAGCCTTGATATACACTTACTAGACAAGTCTTCTTAGCCTTGATATATCAGTGCTCTCTCACTCATGACCACTCATATAGTCATACATATCCATTCTATAACTGTCATAATTTATTCTAACTACTGATCAATTCAGTTGTAAATCATTAAGTGTTATTCTAACTACTGATTCGATTCAGTTGTAAGTCATAAGTGAACTAGCACCCTATAACGGCATTTCTTCATCTTTCTAATATCGGGGCAATCATAGTTTTTCTTTTCTTTATAACATGGATATCTCCACTCCATATTAGAGGAGAGGTCTAATTCCATAGGTACGTGTAAACCTCTTAATTTATACATACCATCTACGGGGAATGACGCATTAAGATTGAACTTAATCCGTTTCATTAGGTCGGCTTCTTCACCGTCAAGTCACAGAAAATGGAATGTCAGTGGCCACAAAAATTCATTCATCTTCAGATGGAATGCCTCTGGAAAATCAGTTATTTGAAATACAAAAATCAGTTAGTTTAAATACATTCTGGTGTCCGACTTGCATGCCCTTTATGTAGAGGTGAGGATTTGTTGGAGACCGTTTAATTGTAAGTATTAGTTGTATTAGGTTTGGAGTTCTGTTGTGATTATACAAAGGTAGGTAGTTTAGTTATTAGTTTGTTAGGGTCGTTTCCGGCTGTTTTGTCTGCCTTCCTTCGTTCCTTCTCTGCTCTCTGTATCACGTCGCCTAAATCCCTCTCGCATCTCCGCCCCTCTGTTCTGCTTGCAACGGCCAGCCACCCACGCTGTGCCCTCCCCTGTTTGCATCCAATCAAGAACCTATACAGTTGTAGCGTCTGGTGCCCCTGCCTCCATCCCAGATCTGCTGTTGAATATAGGATATGAAGATTTTCCTGGGGATGATAGCAACTGGTGGACATCCCAGGTCTCTGATCCCGGGTCAGCCGACGAAGGAGTAGGCGTCCGCGTTCAAGTTAGGGTTATTCAGAATTTTATGATAGTTCTGTCACCTCCTTGAACTTTACAGAGTATGGAATTGATGAAGGTGACAGTGAATTCGAAGGCAGAAGCGGTGCTAGGGGGAGCTCCGGTCATCACAGGCCAACTGAACATTCTCATTCTTGCTATTTTCCATGCTTGTTATCTGCTTCTTCAAGTAGTTTCTCCTTAATCAAGTAATTTCTGAAGTTGCATCTAGTCATATGGAATTATAGATGCTCATTATTCCCGACGTGGAAGTGTCTTGAACCATTCTCTAACATATTGGACCCATATATGTAATCCAGACCATCAATCTGATGGCAAAGATTAAAAGAAAAAACCCTTTTATGGAGCACTTCAGCCATCCAAGTTGGACAAAACATCTAGAAAGTCTAAGTAAATAAAACTTGCCCTAGTGGGTATGGAATAGGTGCAATTAGGAAGCCATTATGTCTAAATGCATCGAACATATTGTTTCTGTTCTATGATTGTATCTTTTCAATTCTGTATTTCTTTCTACTATTTCTATCAGTGATGATGATCATAGTGAGATGACTGAATAATTTCCAATTGGATAATGTACAATTCACAGAAGATAGGTGTAATAAAGAGAGAGAAGAGTTTGTGAGGACATTGTGAGCTCCTCACAGCACATATTTTTTTTGAAGGAAGGTTAAATTCGTTAAAAGGCGGGAAAAAATTCTGAAAATATACAAAAATGTGCTCAGATCGCGAGCCAAAAGTAAAAGTCCATAGCTCGGACCAGGCAGCAATCAATGAACCCTAGAAGGGACCAAAGAACAGACATTGCCTTAGTGAAGCTGATTAATATCACATCAGTTTATTAAAAAATCTAACATAGATCAACCAATATGATAGATATAAGTCTATGTTTTAGTATATGATTACATGGAGAGATGGGCTTAATCAAATATAACTGGTCATGATTGGGCTTAAGTGCTTGACCCATCTTACTTAAAGGACAAGAATGACAATTAGAGGTTTTAAGCACCTCCATTTAGAATTTAGTCTTGTTTCTCAATCAACTTGTTTTAGGAGCAAGACAATGGTGGCAACATGAGGAACACAATCATGGGCTCAAATACCTTCAACTTTAATCCAATCAGATAGAATAAATCTTTGTTTAAATTTCAAGCAGTAAAAGAAAAGATGGCACCAAATCATAAACCCGCAGGACAACTGAGAATGGTGGTTCTGCTTCCATTTCTGAGGCATGGAACTATCATCAGAGCTGTTGAAGAGACAGTGTTCTGTGATAATTATTTTAAAAATCGACTGAGCTTGAGTCGACTCAATAAATATAATATTAGAAGGCTCTTGATCAGTATTACTTGATTTTTAGTGACTTTGAATCGATTTAGTCGGACTTAATTGATGTGATTTAAACTTAATTCAGACTCAGTCCTCATTGAATCAAAGACCAAATCCACTATTTAAAATTCCATTTGCGGTTGATCTAAAACGATAAATGACAATTTATCTAGATTCATGACTTCTTGATATACTGTTATTTAGTTCAGAGAATCTGCACAATCTCTTATAAAAAAAATTGTGCATAAGTTTTGATAGATAGCAGGGGTCGAGATATCGGAATATCGGCTAATATCCGATATATATCGCTGATATCGGCCGATATTAACACATTTTTTTTTGAAAAAAGAAAAAAATTAAGAGAGAAAAATGTTTGCCAATATATCGGCCGATACCGAATTTTAAACCCCTGATAGATAGTATTAGTGACTTTGATGCTGATGCGATAATTGATGATTAGTGAGTTTTCCTATCGTACATTACTATCTTTCGCTTCATCATTATTATCGTTGTGGAAATCTCATTTATCTTAGAAAAGATTTTTGAGTTTTACTTCTCCATTTAATTATATCAGAAACCATAACATGAGTTACTCTATTATCTATTTTGTTTTCCTTTATCGTTTCTTTTTCCATTATTAGTGGTCTACATATCCCCCTTACACATCGAGTTGTACTTTTTCAACTCTAAATCGGCATTACTTTCAGTGTGGTACTTACATGATCAAACCATCTTAGATGTGTTTCTATCATTTTGTTATTTATTAGAGCTATCTTTAAATTGTCTCTAATATGATTATTTATTTACCCAACCTGGCATTTATATCTTTGTTATCTTGATTTATTTATTTATCTTTTCTTCATTTTTTGACACTTTATTTTACCGTAATCGATTTATAGGGCCTACAACCGATGACACATCTTAATAGGGTACATTACACAAAATAAACACCATGCACTCAGTGTATGTACTGGACACTATATTATTCAGTAGAAAAGATAATGGAAAAACAAAATCTAACGATGGCAGGCCTGTCACCGCCCCCATGCAGCATGGAAAAAATATAACCAAATCTTAGGGTTTTGGTAATAATACACGTGCAACAGCCGCCCAACATGTATACTAACGTAGACTCCTTACCGAAGAGAAGTGTATCAGAGAAAGAAAAGTCAGACTTAAAATGGCCATAGAAAAAGACCCAATCTCCTTTTTAATGGGATCATGTACCCTAATCCACATTACATCCCCTCCAAACCCGCTATACACCGATCACTCTATATATATATTCTAATCCTCTTATTCATGCAACTTACACCACCAAACAGGGTACTGTATATCAACTTCTCGTTTGAAAATGGAGTGCAACGGTCTGGTATCAAAAACCAAGAGAAATCCAACTGAGAAAATCTCAACAGAGCCAAACAGAAGCCCTTCCATTTCACTACTTGAAGGAGAGGAGATCTTCTTCAATAGAATTCTGGCTGGGGACTCTTCCAACGGCTTCTCCTCTCAGATTTACTACCGAGTCGCCGGAAAAGTCCCATTTCATTGGGAAGCACAGCCCGGGAAGCCAAAGATCACATCAGAAAGTGCACCAATCCCACGGCTCAGCCCTCCTCCGGCAGTGTTGAGGTCCCGCTTGCCACCCTGTCGGTGCAACAACCCATCAGCCAAGGGCGCCACCCGGTCAGGGGTGTGGTTTTGGAAGAGAAAGTCAACCAAAGGTCAGAAAAATCAAAGTCAAAACCATTGTCAAAGTGAAAGTCTGCCGGGTTCCGAAGAGAGTACTGAGTTTTCGTGCTGTGAAGGTGAATCTATGACGTCGAGTTTGTCGGCTCCGTGCAGTTCAGGCTCATTTTCATCGTCATCATCGTCACTTTCATTTAGTTACTCTTCATCGATACCGAGCCCGGACAGCCGATTGTCGGTGAAGGATTCGAGCAGAAGGCAGGGGATGGAAGGACTGGAATGGGTCTGGAGCTGCACCCCTTGGGGCTTCTCTGGTGTCATGGTGGGCATGGTTAAAGGATTTGATTGATGATTTGTGGATTTTTCTTTAAAAAAATAAATTGTCTAGGATTATATCTGTCCTTGGTTATTTCATAATTCCACTCTTGTAAAAAGAAAACAAATATCATATATGTTGCAGCTACGTATGCAATTTAAGTGTGCAATAGAAATTAGAATCTCAAATTTCTCCAACGATTTGTTGCTCCATAGGCCATGATTTTTGTATGGATTTGGTAACGTGTTCTTTAGATTTGCTGTTGCCATCATTTAGGGTCACCAACAGAATTAGTAGTGCCAGTACTTCTAAAAAAATATAGCTAAAAATTTTCCTATCAAGTTCTCCAGTGAAATATTTCTATGTTTTTTAAAATAAAATAAAATAAATATAAAGACACTTTCAAAAAGTTGTATACATGGAAGGATTGATTTGACGGTCAAAATGTTCTCCTCGTAAAAAAAGGTCTTGAGTTCAATTTACACAAACTCATACACTACGGCTACTCTTCACATTACCTAATTAATTCACCACTTTGTCTTTGAGGCTACTCTTCACATTACCTAATTAATTCACCACTTTGTTTTTGAATCGTCTTCTCTCGACACCTGCAAGTATACGTTGAATTCTTTTTAATTTTTAAGGGAGATCTTCAAGCTCTTCATCGACACCCCATAGAGAATGGATTTCTTCTATCTACGTCGACGACAGAGGATACAATTGCATCAGCCATGGCTAAGTGTAAGAAAGATGGGATGCTTGAGAAACCTAAGAAGAGAGAGTTACCACATGCTTCTCCTAAGTGTATCCGACTGATTCAATTATCTAAACTCATTTAAGGGGTACTCTTGGTATATGTTTTACTAGAAAAGTCTTTTTAGCTGGGTAAATGGATAAACTCAACCCGAATCCAATCCAACCTAAACTTGAAATAGACCCGAAGTGACTTAACCCATTTAACAAAATCCAAAATAGGTCAAAGTCAAATAAACTCAACCCAAACCCGATCTGGCCCAACCCATTGCCAGGTCTAAACTATAAATGAGCTTTAACATAAAAATACTACATATGCTGATCTACCAAAACCACAATTCAACGTTGATTAAGCTGAAATTATTTTTAATAAATTATAGTCATTACCACAATTACGAATAACATTGTAAAGGGATAGCCTTGATATACACTTACTAGACAAGTCTTCTTAAGACTTGATATATCAGTGCTCTCTCACTCATGACCACTCATGTAGTCATACATATCCATTCTATAACTGTCATAATTTATTCTAACTACTGATTCAATTCAGTTGTAAATCATAAGTGTTATTCTAACTACTGATTCAATTCCGTTGTAAATCATAAGTGAACTAGCACCCTATAATGACATTTCTCTGTCTTTCTAATATCAGGGCAATCATAGTTTTTTTCTTTCTTTATAACATGGATATCTCCACTCCATATTCGAGGAGAGACCTAATTCCATAGGAATGTGTAAACCTCTTAATCTATACATATCATCTACGGGGAATGACGCATTAAGATTGAACTTAATCCGTTTCATTAGGTCGGCTTCTTCACCGTCAAGTCACAGAAAATGGAATGTCAGTAGCCACAAAAATTCATTCATGTTCAGATGCAACGCCTCTGGAAAATCAGTTATTTGAAATACAAAAATCAGTTAGTTTAAATACATTCTAGTCTCCGACTTGCATGTCCTTTATGTAGAGGTGAAGTTACTGGTTGGATTTGTTGGAGACCGTTTAATTGTAAGTATTAGTTGTATTAGGTTTGGAGTTCTGTTGTGATTATACAAAGGTAGGTAGTTTAGTTATTAGTTTGTCAGGGTCGTTTCCGGCTGTTTTGTCTGCCTTCCTTCGTGCCTTCTCTGCTCTCTGTATCACGTCACCTAAATCCCTCTCGCATCTCCGCCCCTCTGTTCTGCTTGCAACGGCCAGCCACCCTCGCTGTGCCCTCCCCTGTTTGCATCCAATCAAGAACCTATACAGTTGTATCGTCTGGTGCCCCTGCCTCCATCCCAGATCTGCTGTTGAATATAGGGTATGAAGATTTTCCTGGGGATGATAGCAACTGGTGGACATCCCAGGTCTCTGATCCCGGGTCAGCCGACGAAGGAGTAGGCGTCAGCGTTCAAGTTAGGGTTCTTCAGAATTTGATGATAGTTCTGTCACCTCCTTGAACTTTACAGAGTATGGAATTGATGAAGGTGACAGTGAATTCGAAGGCAGAAGCGGTGCTAGGGGGAGCTCCGGTCATCACAGGCCAACTGAACATTCTCATTCTTGATATTTTCCATGCTTGTTATCTGCTTCTTCAAGTAGTTTCTCCTTAATCAAGTAATTTCTGAAGTTGCATCTAGTCATATGGAATTATAGATGCTCATTATTCCCGACGTGGAAGTGTCTTGAACCATTCTCTAACATATTGGACCCATGTATGTAATCCAGACCATCAATCTGATGGCAAAGATTAAAAGAAAAACCCTTTTATGGAGCACTTCAGCCATCCAAGTTGGACAAAACATCTAGAAAGTCTAAGTAAATAAAACTTGCCCTAGTGGGTATGGAATAGGTGCAATTAGGAAGCCATTATGTCTAAATGCATCGAACATATTGTTTCTGTTCTATGATTGTATCTTTTCAATTCTGTATTTCTTTCTACTATTTCTATCAGTGATGATGATCATCAAATGCTAGGGATGGCAATGGCCCGGGGTCGGGAAGGGCCTATAATTCACCAAGCCCGAGCTTGAATTTGAAATTGAAAGCCCAAACCTAAGCCGAATGAAGAGCCTGATGATAAGCCCGAGCCCAAGGAGGATAAACATTAGGATTGGTTTTATCATATGTATTGAAAAATAAAAAAAGTATACGCAAAATGTTCCGGGCCTGGTGTTAGGCTTTGGGCTTGAGCATTGATATGTCCCGCCCAAGCCCAATTAGCAATCGGGCTATAAATGATTGCTCAAGCTCGTTTTTTTTTTGGACTGGGCCTTTGGGCCAAATTTCCATCTCTATCAAATGCCATTTGTCCCATCCATTTAGAGTTAAACTTTTTAGATTATATCTGGTGAAATAGAAATTTTATTTGGACTTGCAAGATGTTTACTACGGGCTCACTCACCGCGACACCCATGAAAGTTCTTCATCGAAATCTATAAAAAAACTCGCCCCATTTTAACGGTTGATTTTTGAACCTCTAAATATTTTAAATTTTGACATCCAATAGACTTCATTTTCTATGAGAAACAACATCCGAAAATATATATATCAAACCCACCCATCCCCTTAAATTAGACCCCACTCCTTGTGTGCCCCACAGGGCCCAAGGGTGACCATCGCCCATTGTCGGCGCTGCCCGGCTGAATGTAGTTACGGATTTAAGTACCCAAATCAATGTGAAATATCTATGAAGAAAAATCACTTTCGACCAAACGTCCGATGAAATCGTGGACCTTCTATATGGTGTGCAGAAGATAAACTAGTGACCTAAAAAGAAAATACAGCAGAAGCTACAATGAACATTCAAATTCGATATCTTGGCTGCGTTTGGATGAGGGATAAATTTTCCAAGGGTGAGTAATCATTTTTAATACCCTTTGTTTCAAAAGGGTATTCAAAAGTGAGAGTAGAGGTAAACAACGGTAAAATGGAGATTTTTAACCTTTATTCTTTAGTTATCGAACAAGGGTAATGAGAGATAACACCTTATTCCTCTTACACGCCCCTCATCCAAACGCAGCCCTTGTGTGCCAATACCATTGCCACCCATCATATCAGCAGTATGAATCATTGAAAGCTAATCAAAGTTGGACCAAAACAAAATCAACCTGTACAGCTTCCTCTGACAAGCATCCAAGATAACCCAAGAAAAATACTAGTGAGTACAATTTCTAGCTTGACTACAGAATCCCCCCATTGCAAACACTGTAATACATTAAACAGGAAAAATAGGGAAAATGAGGTCTTTTTAACATCCTAAACCACTCTCAAAACCATTAAAATTCTTGCTTTTTATATGGAGAAATCAAGGATGCAACCCTTTTTTAACCTAAACAGTTCAGTGTTCAAAAAGATCACAATTACAATAAAAATAATGATCATATTGACATGATTCGTCAGTCACTACAGAGTACAGACCATGATTTGAATTGTATACATTCTGAGATGTGTCGATTCCAAATACCTTCATGTGCAACACACCAACACTGGCCGGAAATTGTCATCAGTAAATGTGTTTTTTTTTACTGCCTTCACCACCAAAATTGTCATAAATGGTATCAACAGTGATAATTTGGGAAGGAGATCATCATTACCAATGAGTCAAGTGCAAGCAAAATTCAGATGTGTTTTAAGTAGATATTCAAAATATGCTTGAAGATGAAGGAATCAATTTGAAGGTGCAAGCAACATCATCAAGGAATGCAACTATCAACCCAAAGTCACATCTGGCCAGCAAGATATGCATGTCACTAACTGAAAAGTAAACATTAGTCCCCACAGGAAGGAAATTTTAATGTACATGTCCTGCATTGTACCCTAGTGCTACCCTTAGCGGTCATAGAAACGGGAGCGGCGCCTCCGCGAGCTGCAATAAGGAATAAAAATTAACCTTAAAAAGTGATGGAATATATATTAACAAGTTTATATACCTTTGAAACTCCTGCACAAAGTGAAAAGATTACTGTTAAACACAACTGTGCAAGCATGCACTTATTTATTTATAGAAGATGGAAATTGTCACTGATATCCCACCATCATGTGACAAAGAACTTTCATGGGTGTCGAGGTGAGTGAGCCCGTAGTAAACATCTTGCAAATCCAAATAAAATTTCTATTTCACAAAGTATAACCTAGAGAGTCAACTCTAAATGGATGGGACAAATGGCATTTGATAGGGATGGCAATCTGGCCAAAAAGCCCAGCCCAAAAAATGGGGCTTGAGCATTCGTTTATAGCCTGATTGCTAATTGGGATCGGGCTTGGACATATCAATGCTCAAGTCCAAAGCCTAACACCAGACCTGAATATTTTATGTATATTTTCATATGTTCAATACATAGGATAAAACCAATCCAAATGTTCATCCAATTCGGGCTTATCGTCAAGCTCTTCATTCGTCTCAGGCTTAGGTTTTCAATTTCAAATTCAAGCTCGGGCTTGGTGAGCTATAAGCCCAACACGAGCCCAGGTCATTGCCATCCCTAGCATTTGATGATGAAGATGAAGTCATCACTGATAGAAATAATAGAAAGAAATACAAAATTGAAAAGATACAATCATAGAACAATAGAGGCAATATGTTTGATGCATTTGGACACAGTGGCTTCCTAATTGCACCTATTTCATACCCACTGGGGCAAGTTTTATTTACTTAGACCATTGATCTAATGAATCTGACCAACGCTAGGTTTGTGATAAATCATGAGAATGGAGAACTCAAGAAATCCAATCCCCGCCTTCTTTTCTAGATGTGCTCCATAAAAGGGTTTTTTTTTATCTTTGCCATCAGGTTGATGGTCTGGATCACCATATGGGTCCAATATGTAGAGAATGGTTCAAGACACTTCTACATTGGGAATAATGAGCACCTATAATTCCACATGACTAAATGGTTAAGTTCCATTCAGTTTATAAAAAATATAGATGACGAGACAGATGCCACTTCAGAAATTACTTGAAGGAGGACATAACAAGCATGGAAAATATCAAGAATGAGAATGTTCAGTTGACCTGTGATGACTGGAGCTCCCCCTAGGACCACTTCTGCCTGCAAATTCATCATCACCTTCATCAATTCCATACTCTGCAAAGTCCAGGGAGGTGACAGAACTGTCATCAAATTCTGAAGAATCGTAACTTGAACGCTGGCGCCCACTCCTTGGTCCGCTGACCCGGGATCTCCTCCGGTTTCTAGAGCCTCTAAAATTATCAAAGACCTGATACAAAATACATGATGTCCACCAGTTGCCATCATCCCCAGGAAAATCTTCATACTCATCTTCCCTGTCAGCTTCCCCATATTCAATCACATAATCCCCTAACACAACACCATTTGGTACTTCTGTATGTATGGTACTCAGAACATCTATTATCTCAGAGGACTGCTGAAAATTTTCCCAATCAAGTCGCCGAGCAGGATCTATTTCTGATGGCCGAGCATGAGGATGTTTAAGCTTTGAATGACTTTGAAGCTCTGAATAGTTTCCAATGAATCCACATCGTTCCTCTTCACAGCACCGTCTCTTCTTGTTTAAATGCACACGTGCTTCATCAACCACAATCCAACCAGTAACTTCACCTCTACATAAAGGGCATGCAGGTCGGACACCAGAATGTATTTCAACGAACTGGTTTTCCACAGCCGTTGCATCTGAAGATGAATGAATTTTTGTGGCCACTGACATTCCATTTGCAGTTATAAATCGATCAAGACAATTTGAATGTGTATGATCCGTGTCACACAAGAACGACCGACAACCTTTATTATAGGAAGAGCACTGAAGGAGGACCCCGTTGTGGGGGAAATCCAAACAGATGGGACACATCACATCTTCCCAGCTGGAATTAAATTGAACATGTTCTGAGTTTGAACTGTTCGATTTGAGCACCCTCTTGTTAGAGGTGCTTGATGCCATCATGAACCCGTGGAGATCAAAACCATGAAATGTGTTATGCACCTGAACCAAATTGAATAATTAGTATGTGAGTAGGGATAAAAATTCATAAAACCTTGACCCACATGACAAAGCGTAATATGCATTTACATATTTCCTCGTAATAACTTTAGTGATTGCTGTGATACAATTATCAACATCAGTAACCATGGAGTCAGAATTTTAAAATTGAACTGGATACCCAGGTTACACACGAATCAGTGCCCAAGTTGATCTAAACCTAGCCATTTCATGCTACTAAACTGCATGGAAATTTCCTACAGCCTACACACTCATTGGAACAATATGCATATTTTTTTATTTTACTTTTCCCAACTCATGTGTGCCTATTAGAAAGAAAATTCCCAACTCCTCTATGACTTAATTGACAACTCAACCTTTCTTTTCAAGTGGTAATAAAATTTGATTAATGAAAATAAGGCACAGGAAGACACCTTAAAAAGAACAGAAACACCCAGATAACAAGGAACCAACACCTAAGAAAGCAAGCTAAAGAAGAATAATCCAGTAAGGAGACACTATGCAAGATGATCACACCCCAGAGGCAAAAATACCACGTATAGTGCAAGTTTTTCACTCCACCCCCAACTCACTTATATTACTGCATTTAGTCTGTTCTTTCTGGACAATGAGATCGTCCCATTCCTTCTAAATATTCCACTCCACATGATGCCACTAAAGGCAACCTCCAACACTATGTAGAATTTAGAAGAGCCATCAGGGTAACAACATCTGAGAGTCATCTGAGGAGTTGAGCTAGGCATCACCTATTGCACCTGCAATAGGTACAAAGAGGATATTCTAAAAAAGCAGGATAAATAGGACAACCGCACTTTCTGTTGAGCTACATTTTTACCATATACATGTAAAACACATGCGTAAACACTTCAAGTCACATGGGTGGCCACACCCATATAGCGGGTGGACTACTGACTAAAATGGGGCCACCTAGGCTTCATTCTGGCACCCTCCACCTTCCTAAAGAAGCAGCATACAAAAGAGATGCATTTTTAGAGTAAGCATAAAACTGAAAAGGTAGAACAACGCTGATGAGACATTTAAACATTAGAAGAACAAAAACTAGGGAGAAAAGAACCATAAAAATTGATATCTATTTAGTACTACATTGTTATAAATTTATATACTTCGTGCAGCAATAGGATCAAGAAGAGGAGCTGATTCAGATTAGCTAGGAGTGGCAATTTTTTGACCCAAACCGTGAACCAACCCAAACTGATCCAAACCTGAATTGAATTAAAATTAATACTTAACTAATATATTTATTTTTTACCTATTAATTATAGCTTATGTACCTCACCCAACTTCAAAAAATTTAGAAGGGTATGAGGGGACCTAGATTGGTTGGCAAAGTAGATAATATCACACGTGTGGAGCGTGAGAGAAAGGGGGGGGGGGGTCCACGGTCCTATAAAAAAGAACCCGCACAGCATAGCTATTCATAAACAGTAAACGACCTGACAAATGTGAAATCCATAGATCCAATTTTTTATCATATTACATATGACAAATAAAAAAAGTTCATTATTCAAAGAAATCATAAAAAAATCCATGGATCAAGTGGCAAATCCATGAATCTACAGTATTTTCATGTTTTTGTCATTATTTGAGATTCTCTTAATATCCCCAATTTCATTTCCTTAGTCAATCAATGAAAAATTGAATATTTTAAGTAACTTAGAGGAAACACAACCCTGTTAAAAACTTAAAACCTGTCTACTAGCTTTTAACAGATGAATTAGACTTTGGAGCGTGCACAAACAAACTAAAGGGTCAATTCATCATCACTAACATGTTCACCATCATTTCGTTTTCTTTTCCTTTTTATTCTAAACAGTAACTCATCTTTTATAATAGAACACAAGAAGTGAATAATACAAGGAAAAAATGGGATCCTAGCATCTAAAAAAGACAACTAGAACTATATGCTTAAGGAGGAGGGGGGTTAAGAAGGGAGGATACAAGGTAAACGTCAACTATTAAAATCATCAGAATCACAATATTTTCTGATCTCTCAGGGAGACTGAAGGATCAATTGTAAATGGCAAGTGCATCATGCAAACATTAATATACATAAAACACTAAAAGGCAAAGCATGCAAACTCAGTGGGTCGAACTTCTTTTCATATTGCTACATGCCAGGCAATAAAATGTTAAACAAAAGTATGGATTAATAAATAATATTTTGTAAATAAAAATAAAAAAGCTCAATATCCAAAGAAATCCAAAAAAAAAATGGTTCAAGTAGTAAATCCATGAATGTACACTACTCTTGTACTCCTTAAACCCCAAATTAGTAACTTGACTTGCACTTTTGTCTTTCCTTTTTTTGGGAAAGGACTTTCACTTGCACTTGCAACCTTTGTGATTGCAACTAGATGATCCTTTGTGATTGCAACAATGAGCACCTAGTACGAACCCATCTGGAATGTGAAGAGCTATTAGTGCTCGTGTTGAGAAGTTTAAGTTTGGTAACTATCTCTATGCTGGCTCAGCTATTAGGATGACCTTTTGGAAGGATGTCTCATGTGGAACTTCTTCACCGAACGGTTTTTATTTTCATTTTTGAAGGATAACTATTTTATTCACAGTAAGAAGAGAGAGCTTTACAAAGAAAGACCACAAAACCGGGCTGTCTGGGCCCGCCACACCAAGAGAACAAAAAAATTGCATCACTCTGTTTAAAAGATCAGAAGACTCCATAACGCCCTGCCTAGCCTTTTGATCAACAACTGAGTTCACCGAATGATTTCCCTTTACCTCATTGTATCATTTCCTACATCACTAGCTGAAAGTTTTAGATGTTGGGCTGAAAGTTTTAGATGTTGGGTCAGTCAGTCATCTGGATTGGGTCAGTCAGTCATCTGGAGCATCCAATTTCTACAAAATTTGTGTTGGGAATCAATACACTCATGGGTTGTGATCAATGCATCCATTATTTGTCTTCCATCAACACAAGCGGATTGAAACGGGGAGATTAGGCTCAGAAGAAAAGCCTTCAACCTGTTAGCAAGTACCTTGGAAAGAATCTTGTATAGACTGCCAATAAGACTGATTGACAGAACTCCCTTTTTGGGTGTAGCAGAAACGAATTATTAGATAATAGAAAAATATAATGTCAATGGAAGTACTTCAAGATGATTCCTCAAAGATATACAACCCTAATCCACTAATCATCCCCAATTCAATAACCTTGTTTTTTGATGAATATCAAGAAGAATATAAGAAAAAAAATAGAAATACTAAGAGCTGCCATAGTATATTCAATTCATGCAATCCAAAGTAAAGCTAAGATTCACAATCCAATCCAACAGATAAGATTGCCCCAATAAACTATACTATTGTTGTTATCAGCTTCCTATAAATCACTCCTAATCCAACAATCTCCATTCTCACATGAATATCAAGAGATGAAAAGGCAAATAAATAAATAGAAATAAGTAAAACCCGGCATATTCGATTCAGTAAAAGTCATACAACCTAACAATACAACGTCGACAACAATGATTTAGGATCTAATCCACAAGGTCGTCATCCAATTAATTAAATAAATATTGACAACAGATGGAAATCGCCCAATAAAACTGTGCCTCGTTTGTATACAAGGAAAGGAAATTGATTTCTTGGAAAACTACCAATTTCTAACAAAAATGTGTTGAACCCATATCTAGTTTTGGTCAAAAAAATGGTTATTTCCAATAAAGTACTTTCCTTTCCACGCAAACACACATAGCCCATATTATTGTTCTTCTCAGAGAGAGAGAGAGAGAGAGAGAAGAGACCTGGGTTTTGTTGAGAAAGTTCTGTAGAAGAGATTGAAAGAGTAAAAATCGATTCTTTGTGATATCCGGAAAGGGAAAGAAGGAAAGACTAAAAAAGAGAGGAGAGAAGTCGTCGGAATTTTATTTGATAAATGGCCTTTTCTCGTATTCAGAGCTTTGGACTCTACGGTGTTCTTGGAGTATCTGAAAGAACCACGCAAACGTGACTTAATTGAGTCACGTAAAAGTCTCCTGACTCAATTTTATTGTATTGGATGTATACATTTCTTTAAAGAAATAGTTTTCATATATAAATTTAAAATGCATCATTTTTATTAGAAATATATGATTATTTTATTTTAATTTAATAAAATATATTACTAAATTAAACTTTTTATTACCATTAATGATAATTAAGAGTGCATTTTTATTATTTCAATCACATGACTAAAATAATTTGATTAAATTATTTTTTACAAATATTGGATATACACATGGATCTTTTAATAGAAACAACTCTATGTATATAGTTGTGGGAGTACTTTACAAGGTATATAGTTGATCATTTTCTTAAAAATATTTATATAAACTTATTTTATACAAAGGAGATGCTACATTTAGCCTTAAGTTACACTATTCGATTGTGGGCTTTTGTACTATTTTTCTTTACTCTTTGTTTTTTTATTTGTATCTCTGGTGCCTTCTTTTTTTATTAATATAATCACTATTCAAAAAAATTGAGTTTATGTTTCATTTGTATATTATTTTTTTTTTCTAATTACATGTCATAGTTCATACTGGGTTTTTTAATTTGATCAATACATAGAATATCGGTCAAATCGTGTCGGATTTTTCATGGCCAATACATATCGGCCACAATGTATCAGCGCGTTATGGTCAAGATCTCGGTGTGCGACAAATGTGTATTGTCACGTAGCTATCAATATAGTTGTAAATGGCCATTTGCATTGGCGAAGTGATGTTTTTACTCCAGAGAGCTCATGCGCAAGACAGGAACACTACACTTTTTGTTGTTTGTTTGATTTAATCTATAACAAATAGAAATCCATTAAAATTTAAAGATTTATCGGAGACTTTCTTCTTTTACATTTCATTATTTTATTGTATTTTGACTATTTTTGTAGTGGCTTCATTATTTGGCTTTCTGTCACTAATAAACATTTCATATTTGACTTCACTTATAGCTTTTAATCTTAGTTGAAGGTCTAATTTTTATTATTTAATTTGCCTCTATAAATTCAATGAATTGCATTATTTTGTTTTGATCCATCCATTATTCAAGATTTAGAAATATACTTTCAAATGAAATCTGATAATTCGATTGTCTGTTTAAATGGGTTAAAACCCACATCCGGTTGTGTATTTAAATAGGATTATATAAAACCTTTATTTTATTAGGGTTAACAAACCCTAGCTTGCGAGATGCAACAAAATTAATCGAAATTAATCTCTTGTCAAATTTACAAGCAAACCCTATTTAATGACGGGGCCTACAATACATTTATTGAATTATTATTGTGGAATGTGGAGTAACAAACTATCCACTTGTCCAAAAAAGAGGTAAAAATAATTATTATAAATCGTTAATTTATAATAATTAAAATTTTTAAAACCAAATTGATAAAATAAAATTCAAAATTTGTCTAACTCATTATCCTTATTACTTTTTTCCAAATTCAATCTAAAATTTCTTCATTTCGAGGGTCTGTTAATGGAATTTTCAGTTTTCTTACATTTCTTTTGCATTATCCAAAAGAAGAAATGAAAAGGATAATGAGAAATATTTCTAAGGCTCCCTCGAAAAGGAGGAGGAGAGATAACTCGAGACAGAGAGATGGGTAAAGGCGATAGCCTGCATCCATGCAAGAAAATAAAAAATCCAACCACTACTCAGATGTGGTCGAACCACATCCACATTCTGCAGAATTCTACGACTGTGAATTTCCGGTCTTTTTGCTTCTTTCTCCTCTAGCGTTTCTCTCGTGAGCTGCTGCCCCGGAAAGCTTTGTTCAAGCAGCTTCTAAGAGCTTATTGACAGATTTCAGATTTGGGCCGTCTCTTCTCTCTCTTTCTTTCCTTCTTCCATTACAGAGAAATTTATATTTCTTTGATTTTTTGAGGAAATGGCAGTGGCAATGGCTTCTGGGTGCTGGAATGCTCTCTGGGGCATGAAATTCGTGGAGAATCCACGGATCTTGAATAGGGTCTGGATCCGGAATTTTGGGTCGGGTCTTACTTGGAGTCGGATACCATACATGGGCAGGTAGATTGGATCCATGCCTCTTTGTCCATTTTCTGGAATTTTCGTATAATAGGAAGAAAAGTTTTTTTTTTTTTAGCTAATGTTTATATTGGTTTACTCATCTTTAATTTAAAAGATTGTCACTTTCTAAGAATTTTCCTTTTTTTTTAAATTTCCTTGAAAATAATCTTTTTTAGCTGGAACTGAAAATGGGTTTAAGATTTTGATGAAAAAAGGTTATTTGCTGGGAAACTGGTTTCCTTTCCTTGCATCAAAACGGAGTAAGTGTTTTTAAGGTCACGATTTTATGCATGCAAAGGGAAGTAATTAACTGGAGAAGTTTTTCTTTCACAAAAATGGTTAAACCATTTCTATTTTTTTAGTTCAAAGTAATTATTTTCCAAGAAAGTGCTTTCCTTTCTATGTATCCAAACAGTCTTCCCCGTTTTAAAGTGATGGTCTCCGAGTTGTATTTATTTCAAAACTTAGCTTCTGGATTTGATTTGTTGACTGGTTTTGGTTGTTTTTCCTTTATAAATAGCCTGTTGCTTTGGGATTCTGTGGGGGATCTAATCCTGAAATTTTTTTTTTTTTGGAAATTAGCTAAATTGGTAAACAATTTTTTGGTCTATGATATGGAATTATGGAGCAAACTTATTTATATCGGATATTATAATTCTGCCATGTGAATTGGAACTTTAGATAGGAATGCAGTTTGAGGCACTTTCTGCTAAGTTAAATCCAAACTCTTATGGAGACGATGGAATGTGTCAAATGTGAATTCAGTTGAAGTCAAAGAAAAAATGAGACTTCTAATAGCACTCTGTCACTCCAGTAATAGTCTGTTGTATAAATGCCAGATACATAGTGTTGACCCCAAATGGATCGCATAAATGCCTCTTACGATGACAACGAGCCAACCCCTCTTTTTTGGAATGATAAAAATACTGACTGATCTTAGAAAAGATAAATAAGATAGATAAATTTGAATTTTAGCTACAAACTGGATAAACCTTTGACAATGATGATGATAGTACCAAGAAACAGAGATGGATATATTTGGGAAACTTTCATTCGTATGTTCACTATCTTTCATTTCTACTAGAATTGTTCGACCCTTTTAAAAAATTAAAAAAGGAAGAATCGATGCCTTTTAGTTCTATATCATGATTATGTTTAGGGGTGTACCTTAATTTTATATGTAGGTTTTACCTATATATGATCTTTCCATTTGATGCTGGATAGTGAGGAAAGCAAGAAATAACAGGCCCTTTATATGCCATTATATATAGTAGTTTCTGTTGTTTTTTTTTTTCTGCTTTTTGGGTTGCAATTCTGTTTTCAAGCCTTGTCATTTCTCATGAATGACATACATTTACGGAAGCATGTCCATTTTTAATGAATTTATTTCAAAGAACATCCCTTTTCTATTTTTATTATTTTGGATATTTTGTGTGTAACTTTGGGGTTTAATCATCTCCACATTTATTTCTTCATTTCATTTCTTAACATGCTTATGTGGAGCAAATGGTTTACTTGGCACCTTTGATTCTCCACGTTCAATGTCTTTGTTTGTTTCTTTGAAAGGGTTAGATAAAACAATGTTTTGTTTGTTCTCCCAGTTAACAGAATTAATGACATCTCGAAGTGTTATTGACTGCTTACTTTCCTATATGCCTGATATTCTGTTTCATGTGTTTTCCACCTTTCTAATAGAAAAAAAAATTGACACTGATTCTTTAATTGGGTTTTGTCAGATTGCCAATTGCACCGGTCATCATTCCGCAGGCTGCATCACCGGCTGCAGTGGAGGTACAAACCAAACCTGCATTCTGAGTAATTAATGAACATTTAAGAAATGTACTTGCTTAATTTCATGGATTAACAGGATGGAAGCTCAAGTGTGACTGACACAGTTCCCACTCCAAAAGTAATAATAGATCAGGACTCAGATGCAGATGCAACTATTGTGGAGGTTACTTTTGGGGACCGCCTTGGGGCTCTTCTTGATACAGTATGATATTTCCCTCTTCTCTATTCAAATGTGTAATTCTTTGTGACTTTTCTGAACTCAGTTCCTCTGCTGAATTTGCCTTCTTTTACTGTACTTTTATGTTTATTGTTTCTTGATAGTTCTGGTATGATGTAGATGAATGCGCTTAAGAATCTAGGGCTTAATGTTGTCAAAGCAAATGTCTTCTTGGATTCTTCTGGCAAGCACAACACATTTGCCATCACTAGAGCGTAAGTTCTGTATAATTCTGAAATACTGCACTGGAATTATGTTATGTGCCACGAGTCCCACCACTGGCAATAATGATATCTTGGTATCCTAGAATATATTGGTTTAACATTTGCTTTTGCCATGTATTTTGATCTATGATGCTTGGTCATGGCTTGGACATGTCATGGATATAAGAAGGATATGGATTTCAAGCATAAAACATAGTATAAAGAGAAAAAACCTATTACCCATGATGAAGAGTCAGGGTGTTGTAGGTTTTAATTGTTCAAATGATATATGGTAATCAATCACATTTTTTTTTCTGAACTTTCAACTCTTTCAAGGCTGTAGACCTGAAAGTCTGAAACCTTTCTAGGTGTAGGAAAATGGTAGATCATTACATTATATAGATGGTGTTGGTTTTCATACTTCCCAATAGGATTGAATTATTTACCTGTTATGTGGACGTTTGCAATATGGCTACACTATTGCCTTATTTACCATGTGAAGGCATGAAGGGCATAGATTTGCTTGTTGTCTGCACTTATGGGTGTGATTGTTGAAAATGTTCCATGCTAGGACTTGGTCATCATCAGAATGAATTTTTTTTTTTCCTTTTGTACTGCAGCTTTAGGTTGTTACATGTAGCTGAGATTTAATGCTTGGATGTTTGCAGGGATACTGGCAGGAAAGTTGATAACCCGGAGTTGCTAGAGGCAATACGCCTGACAATCATCAACAATCTACTCGAGTATCACCCTGTAATTATTCTAAGCTTTGTTTACATTCATTTATGTATCTAATTGGAAGATTTGGATTCAGTGTTGTAGAAGATAGATTTTCCCTGCCTGAATGATGAGGAAATCTGATTGACCAGGAATCCAGTGCTAAATTAGCTATGGGAGAAACTTTTGGGGTTCAGCCACCAGAGCAAAAGGTACACCCTCCATTTGGCACCAAAACCATGAAGTGCCTTGCAATTTATCCGTGCAAAGGTTTAGAAGAGAGGGACTTGGAAGTTTTCTTGTGTTCCTCTTTGAAAATTAATGTCCGTTTGAAACTTCAACTGTGAAGTCTAGATGTATTCATTTTCCTTATTATCGATTTTCTAGCATCAATGCGAAGCTTGTCAAGGCTTGCTTTGTGATTCAATTTGTACTTAAACATATTTCATTTTGCAGGCTTAATCGATTTATCCTCTACTGTAATACATTTAATGTTTTTAGACTTTTCTATATTCAGGTTGATGTCGATATTGCAACCCATATCCATGTTTACGATGATGGCCCAGATCGAAGGTATGCAAGTTCTTTCTCGACATAATTTTCATATACCTTTAATGTAGTCCATTGGATACGATTCATCAGTTAGGGCAGTGCAGCAGGCAGGTCAGTGGTTGAAGAAAACTTTGCTTACGGTTCAAACTCAATGAAACACAGAAGCTAATGAGTGGACCAGCAGATTACCAGGCTTCTGAATATCCATATAGAGGGTTCCACCTAACTGATGGGGTTGGATGTGGCCTATGAAACATCTGCACCTGTCAGTGGGTGTAGATGAGTGTCAAAGGTTGTGCATTACATGTTAAATATGACAATCATAATACATATGTCTCATCTGCATGTTTCAGCTCATGTAGGGTGAGCCATTGAAATTTGGAAAGGGCTGTTGAAGATCAGCAAACTTCATGGGTTTATTTATTTATTTTTGCAATCATTTTGAAAATCTTATGTTTTTCCCCATATTGGCATGATTCTCTCTCTTTCCTCCCTCCCTCACTAAAAAAAGAATATTTGAAACTGATGCTGCAGACACTCTGCATGCTTGTGGGGGTCTGGATGTATTCTAATATTACACTTTTATGCTCTGAACTTTTGATAGTTCATCCTAACAAAGTGGGAATTCAGTTAATGTAATTGCTTGGTTTGCAAATTTGATGGCTAGACATTTATTTCACTCCCTATCAGCTTACTTTATGTGGAGACAGCTGATCGTCCTGGACTACTTGTTGATCTAGTGAAGATAATAACTGACATAAACATTGCCGTTGAATCAGGAGAATTCGACACGGAGGTACTAATACGGCCCCTTTCTACTTGCTTGTTTATGATTCTACATCTTTGCTCTAACCAAGCATTGGTTTGTATGCAGGGGTTGTTGGCTAAAGCAAAGTTTCATGTCAGTTATAAGGGCAAAGCTGTCACCAAACCTCTTCAACTGGTAAACTGTCTACATTCTTTGACATCTTTTTAGCACATCCTATATTGCATCTGTCAATCAATTGCAGGGGTTGTTGATGCATGATTATTTTTTTTGGCTTTTTGTCTTTATCAATTTCACAGGTTATCTCTAATAGCCTGCGTTATTATTTGAGGCGGCCAACCACTGAGGAGGCAAGTTTTTGAGCTAATCTTAATGGTCCTATCTAGCACACTATGCTCGTAAGCATTCATGCTCAAAGAGCTGCTGATGCTATGACAGTAAATTAGTATTTAAAGTTCACCAACTCATTTAGTTTTTGCAGAAGTTGTTATAATATTTAATCGACGGCAAATTAGAATAAAATTTTCACATCATCCTCAAAGTTCTAGAGCTAGGTATATATCTTGTAAGAAATCTGTATTTTTTTGTGCTCTGTATGAGTTATCTACATGAAGTTTCCAGATACCAAGGTTAATTGGAATACTTTCAATTGAAGAACATTGCTTTTCAAGTTACAGTGTTCGTTTAAGAGGTTATCTGTTCAAATCTGATATAGAACCAATTACAAGGTGGTAAGCCTCTAGATCGCGCTAGTAGGAACAACAAATAGGTGTGCATAGAGAAGAGAGAGCGAGGTTGCGTCCTTTAGTTTCTATCTTTTATTCATGCGTGCTCCATTCAAATAGTTGGATTTTCCTGATACTTGGGCTGTGATGCCATGTATGGGTGGCTTGGATCTTGCAAATACGCATCCTCCAACATCTGTTCATTCTAAGATGGTGAATTATGTCGTTCATATTATTGCAACTGAGCTGGTCCAATTTAGTCTCCAAATCACCTGTTTGCTCGATCTTTCTGGCATTGAGGTCTGGGTCAGGTTTGTGGTCTGTGAGCCTAGAAGTTGGGTCAAGGCCGAGTAAAGCTCAATGGGGCTAAATAATTTGGGCCAGGTCAGGCATCTAAGCAGAGAGAGATCAATGTTCCAATTGTTTAAACTGCAACATCAAATTCATAAAAAAAGAAAAGAAAAAAAGGCCGAGGTATAGCACTCTGTGTTTGATCTGTCACTGGCATTTGTAAATATCTGTCTATAGTACGAATTTGGTGTTTCTCTTGGAAACGGAATATCTGACAAACCATAGTTGGATCTCATATTTTTAAGGTAAAATTGCTCAGCTCTTGCTGGACATTGCTAGAACGAGTTGGCAGCTTATGGGTTGGAAATAGGGGTAATAATCTCGGCCGATATGATATCTCAGTTTTTTAAACCTTGATATCTCGGCCGATACAATATGTATCGGCTGAGATTACCTTTATTGATGGATATCCGATATATATCAGCCGATAAAGGTGATTTTTTTTAAAAGAAAAAAGAAAAAAGAAAAAGTAGGAGAGAAATTTCTCTGCTGATAATAAATTGGAGCAAGTGTTGGCCTGAGTCGGGCATAATAGATAAAAGTCTTTTGAGAATGTCTGTCTTATATTTTCCTGAGTAATCAATGTCAAACAGGAGCATACGATGTAAATGACTATGTAAAGACCTGCTGCAGTTGACAATTAGACTGAGGGGTCAAAAAATTGGCTCGGCCGATATCCGATACAGACGATATATCGGCCAATAATTTTATTTCTCATACCGATATCAGCATTTTCTCTCTCCTCCGATATCGGAACCGTGAAAAAACCGCAAAAAACCGTGATGAATAGTGGTGAACCGTGACAAAACCGCAAAAAACCGCAAAAAACCGTGAACACCCTGAGAACTGTAAACCCTGAACCGCGGAAAACCGCGAAAACAACGAAAAACCGTGAATATCCCTGAGAATCGTAAACCGTGGAAAATCGCGAAAAATCGTGTAAAATCATGAAAAACCGTATCGGTGTTTTAAATTTTTTTTTTTTTTTTAAAATACCGATATTATGACCGATATTTCGGACCGAATATCGGCCATATCGGCCTATATTCGGTATGTACGGCCGATACGATATGTATTGGCCGATATTTAAACCTTATTTAGACTTGTAGAAACGACCGTATGGTAGAATAGAATTTGTATTATTTGCTGAAGAAAAAGAACTTCCCACCGAGGAGATCCCCGTGGGAAGAGATTCCTCCTGAAGGATCGTCTTAGAAGTATTCATGCATTTCCATTTAAAAGTAAAAAAAAATTCATCAAATCTATTTAACAGTAAATTTTTTTTTTTTTTTAAATTATAACTAATTTTTTCTGCTGTAAAATCAGAAAAATGAATCTCTGATTATGGAAAAGTATTTTAACTTAAAAGTGACCTTGGCTTTTGTGTCTAGCTTCCATCATCAAATTTTGTGGCTTTATATTAAAAAAGTAAAATATATTTTTAAAAACATTTTTTATATTTAAGTAGATATGATGAAAATGATTCAATAATATGGTTTATGGCATCCACTAAGAATACATGTAAAAAAATAATTAAGAAAAGGGCCACACAGGTGCATACCGTCTGCGCAAGACTGATTCCATTCTTTTTAAAAGGGGTTTGACAACTTAACTGGAGTATGGATATTTGCAATAATCTACAAGAGATAACTCGAAGGAGTTGCCCTGATGGTTAAGAAGCTCTTTAGATTCACTAAGAAGACATGTAATTTTTTTTTTAAAAATGGCTCTGGCCATATAGAGGTGCATGCCGTCTGCGCAAGAGTGATTCCATTCTCTTTAAAAGGGGTTTGACAACTTAACTGGGTGTGCATAATTGTATATTATAGTTTACAATAATCTACCAAAAGATAACTCCAATGGGTTGGCTTGAGGGTCAAGAAACTCTCTTCATGAAGGGAGATCTTGTATTTTATTCATCCTCAACCTCAATGGATGGTCATTCCCCATAAAGTTACTCCCCATCAAAGAACCCGATGTGTATGCAGGGACATCCTCGACACATTAGGTAATAAAAAAAATTAATGTACCGAGAGATTTTAAAATCAGCACCCTGGTATACATGGTATTGCAAAAGACGTAGCTTAGATAAACCTAGTATGTTCTCTGGTCTTCTTACTTCCAAATGTTAGCAAAATGGGCCAAAATTGATGCCTTTATTACAACTGGATTATATTAGAAGAAAAGGTTGAACCAATGTCCAAACATTCAGTCATGAGTCACAACAAACCACATTTCCAAATCAAAAAGGTTAGGGTTGCCAGTTGCCACACCATTGAATTGCAAGTAGGTCCATCCAACTGGCACCCATCAAATACATGGTTCATATATGGTTTTAGAATGCACCCAAGTACCCAACATCTAAAGAAGACAGAATGAATTTGGAAGTCTGATGGGTGTCCTTTTCATTTGTCCCAATTGACCAGAGCCTTGGATAAGGGCTGGGATTATTTTGACCATCTTCAATAATTAGTTTTGCAAATGTTAAAATAAAAAAGAGTGGTTACTTGCTTGTGGGGTTACAATATTACATGTTTCTTGACCCAAAGAGTAAGTATTGAATAAATGTTGATCTTCATTGCTATTCAAGTTTTATTTTTAATTTTATATTTGTACACTATCAAAAATAATATTTTTATCGGTTCAAATATATACATGTTATTTCATCAATTAAGTCTCTAAAGGGCTGTCTGTATTTTTTCATCTGTAAAATATAATCTTTCTTGTTTTATGAAATGAGTGTTTTTCTTTTATTAAGATCATAATAAATATAATATTGTTCTCTCTTTTTAAAAGAATTCATTTTTCGTAGAGAGAATAGAAAGTTCATTAATAAAATAAAGAAGTTTTCCTCACTTGCAAATTGATATTCATTCATTTTAAATGAAAATTTTCACACCCTAACACAAAGTAAATTTCATAACATTTATTGAATAATATAATTAATCCTAATATAATTTTTTTCTATAAAATTGACGAGATAAAAGAAAAACGCGTTATGGGTATGTCAGCAACGTTAACATCACTCATTAGAATGAAAATTCAAATACAATATAATACATAAAACTTATACATCTTGATGTGTATGGCTATGGAAGAGTTAAATATTAAAGATTCTTTAATGAATTGCCATCATCATTCCAATATATATATAAAAAGGCCAAATAATGAGTAGTAGGAAATTTAGGGCTATCATCAAGTTTGGGCCGGCCCAAGTCAATGGATGGATTTGATCTGATCTGTTTCTCTTTTCAGATAAATAAAGTCATCAATTTTAAGGTTCAGCGATCCTCACACAGGCATTTTATATATATAGACACGAGTTTTTCCGTGATACTCAATTTGCCCTCCACCTGCCATACCGAAAAATAAATAATTTCAAAATTCATGAACAGTGCAATCAGCTTGCCGAAATTTCAAGTCGGCTCGTCAAAATTCATGAACTGTGCAAATTGGCTCACCGGAGTTGCAAGTCGGCTCGTCAAAATTTATAAACAGTGCAAAACGGCTCACCGGAATTGCAAGTCGGCTAGCCAAAATTCATGAATAGTGCAATTCGGCTGGCCAAAATTCATAAACAGTGCAATTCGGCTGGCCAAAATTCATAAACAGTGCAATTCGGCTCTTCACAATTTCAAATCGGCTCCCTGAAATTAACTTGAATAGTAAAAATCAGCCTATTGAAATTTTACTGTTTATGCGAAAAGTAAAATCGAAAATACACTAAAACCCGTGTCACTAAATACAAAATGTCTGTGGGAGGATCGCTTTAAGACCCACATCTGATACAAAATCTGTCTATATTTGTGGGAAGTTTGCTGGGAACAGAAACACACAAACAATAAACGGGAAAAAAAAAAACTACAGATAAAACACACACAAAGATACAAATATTTGTATGTCCATAGATTCAAATCAGATCCATTATGCTCAAAGACAATAAAAGAAGGAAGAGACAGCTCGACTCACAACCGGACTAATATATATCTGATAATCAGGCTTTACAAAACCTAATAAAGTCTTAGAACTAATACGAATTAAAAGATTTACATATGCGATAAAAAAACTATTCATTTGTGGAGGATCAGGTCCTTGCCTTATGGAGTAGGAATCTTTGATTGGCATATGCAGAAACTAAATGGACTTGATTGAAGAAAAAGACACCTAACAGGCATCTGAAAAACCTATATAACACGTGAGCACAAGAAGTTTTCTTGATTTCTCCCAACCAAAAAAGTCAAGAAATACAAGAGAAACGATGAAGACAAGAATTCCATTCCTCCTCTGTAGTTAGTGTTCTCCTCCTGAAATACAATCGCCCATTGTCACTAACATCCACAGGAAGCAATGAACAGGCAAATCGAGAGCTTATATGTGGCACTGGCATTCATCGGCATAGGTCTTTTTCTCTCTCTCTACAATTCTCCTTGGCTTTCATAATTCTAAGATTTGAGCTTTTGGTTGTCTCTGATGATTGTGTTAGATATATTAGAATTCTTATTTAATTAGGATTCATATTGGATTAAGAATCTAAGTTAAATTTGGATTAATCTTTATTAAGAGATTATTTGATCTAGGAGTTTGAGTTTGAATCAAATTGCCTTAGAATCGACTAGAGACTGTATACACTTATGTAATAGACATTGATGTGAAATAATAGTTTTATAAATTCTATCAGGTGGCTCCACTTTTTTGACAATTAGAGAAACTAACATCACATGAGTCTGATCAAAACTCAGTCAAGTCGTTCTCTCTAGTTTGAGATTTCATCTAGAAAAGAGAAAAGGGTGTCTCTAGTTTTCAAAATATGAAAAGAAACGAATTTCTAATTATCAATTAACTCTCTCTCTCCGTGGCTTCTAAATCTCTTAAGGGTTTGAGTTTTTGCTAGACTCAACTCTGATGGAAGCACACTTGTTTTGGTAATTAGAGGCACCAACTTGAAGTGAGTCTTAAGGGCAAGTTGTTCACTTGAGTGAATTTTGCACTAGCTTGAGTATCGAATTCTGAATCTTGATTTAATCTAGAAAAGGAAAAGGATGTCTAATTACCAAAATCTAAAAAGAAGAAAAAATGTTTAATTATCAATTATGGGTCTCTCTCAACCCAAAGGTGTTGAAGTGATGATTAGGAACTCGTTTTAGAAAGGGGAGAACCTAAAGCTCTATCATAAATTTGGTAGTGAGATTAGATGACAAAATTTAGGCTGATAACTGAACATATGGCGTTCAATCAGCTCCAGAAGTGCAGTAGAACCTGCCTAATTTCAGAAATATTGAGTCATTTTGATCTGTACTAATTTTAGTATCAAAATTCTCATGTTCAAGTGGTTTGGTTCAATGAACAGTGATGATTGCCAGCCTAATTTTATACCTTTGCGTCCGGTTACTGAAGGCCGAAGAACGAAACCAAATGCTCATCAGTGAGAGCTTCAATCCAGTCATGTTGCATAATATAGATGTGGAAGTCATCAACGAAATACTTGTCATGTATCCTTCTCAAAGGGTCAAAATTATAACAAACAACTTCAAGGAAAAGCTCGGCAAAGGTGGTTATGGAGTAGTGTACAGAGGAACACTTGAATGTGGGGAACCTGTAGCTGTGAAAGTCCTCAATTGCTGCCTCTCCGATAAGGAAATCAAGCGGCAATTTAAGGCTGAAGTCAATTCCATCAGGCGAACTCGGCATCCTAATCTCGTAAAGCTTTACGGGTTTTGCTTCGATGAAGGTCTAAAAGCTCTGGTATATGAATTCATGGAGAACGGATCACTTAGCAGTCTGTTGTTTGATGAGAAGAAGAAGAAGAAGGGAATCGGGTTCGAACAGCTTAGAAATATTGCAATTGGAACTGCTCAGGGCATGGCCTATTTGCATGAAGATTGTCAAGAAAAGATCATTCATTACGACATAAAGCCCGAAAACATTCTGCTTGATCGGGATTTGTCTCCCAAAGTATCTGATTTTGGGCTTGCAAAGCTTTGCAGAAAGGATGTGACCCATTGGCCTACTTCGGGCTTCAAGGGTACCCCGGGCTATGCAGCACCGGAGATGTGGTTACCATTTCCGATAACGCATAAATGCGATGTTTATAGCTTTGGAATGCTTTTGTTTGAGATTCTTGGGAGGAGGAGGAATTTGGATCCGGCCGCCTCGAATAGCCAAGAGTGGCTACCAAAGTATGTTTGGAAGATGTACGAGGAAGGTACAACAGGGGAGATGATGGTAGCAATGGGGATCGATGAGAAGGATCGAGAGTCGGCGATGAAGATGGCGATGGTAGCTCTGTGGTGTGTTCAACAGCAACCAGAGCTGAGGCCTTTGATGAGTAGAGTTGTGAAAATGTTGGAAGGTGGAGTGAAGATTGATAAACCCATGAATCCTTTTCTGCAAGTTCATCAACCTTCTTACTGCTTCAATGATCTTGGAGATGTTAGCTGCAATGCTGCTTCTGCTAGCTCTGGTTCTTCTGTGTGGATCACTCCATTGTCTAGAGAGGATTATCTGACTCTCCGGTGATTATAGCTAAATCCATGCTTACATTGTTTTTTTTTTTTTTTTTTTCATTTAATTTTTGAAAGAACAGATGATTGTTCTATATCCATAGAACTCACTGCTTGTACAAATTTTTTTTTCCAACTTGAAAATAAAATAAATGATATGACATATTAGATTGTAAAGTATTTAAAAGTTAAACGAGTGAAATCTTAAATTTTTAAGATTGACAACTATATTGTATAAATTTTTTAAAATATCAAATACTCACATCTATTCTTTACAGACTGTTCCAATACTTTTTAACGTTACTTTTTAAGATGACTAAAATATTAAAACATTTTTTCTTTCAAAAACCTAATTAAAATATTAATATATTTTTCATTAAATTATTTTAAGTAAAATAGTAGATTATTTATTATTATGTTATTTTTATACCTTATTTTTATTTAAAAAATAAAATATAAATTTATTTAAATATTGTGTCATGTCCGATGTCTTTTTTTAATGATTTGTTTATTCCTACACCTTACTCTATACGCATAAATTTGAAAGTGTTTAAGATCAAAATTTGAATATGCCAAACAAAACAAAATTAAAATATGGCCATCCTATGTACATTATTTATGTTGTCATAGTCATAATTGTTGCAGTCGTTGCTGTTATTTTATATTTAATTATCTATACATAGACTATATTTTCATCTTCTAATGCTACAATTTATTTTTAAAAAAAATATATGACACGAGTTCTACTACTGAGTACATGGATGATGCAGAGAGGGTTTCCAAGCTATCTTGAGAGAGTGACGGAGGCTGTAGGCACCATCTCATCTTACTAATAATAGCAAGTCGGGAAAAGAGATAATTGACTTCCGGAGTGAAACAATCTAGTTGAGATTGAGAGAGATCAACAAATACCTAATAATAATAAGTGGGGAAAAAAGAGAATTGACTTCGGAAGTGATACAATCTAGTTGAGATAGAGAGAGATTAACAAATACCGAAAATCAAATAGAGATTTTTCTTCAATCATTTTCAAATTTTCAAATTCGACACTTTTATCCATTGAACTCTCTCTTTCCAAAATTAAAAAAATAATACAATTTGGCTTAGATACCTGAGAGTTATTTTCAAATTAAGCCCTTTAATATAGTGTGAATTGTCTTGATATCGTAGTTTCTCCTAATTTGAGAGATTGAATGATGCAAGCTATACAAATGGTAGAGAATCACTCAGTTTGGTTCTCAAACTCTACAAAGTTTGTCTAACTCAACTCATTTCTCTGGCATAATATTTAAACTTTGATCAAACCAATTGGCCTAAGTTTATAAATGTTGAAGCCTGGTTGAAAAACCACTAAGGTGGGATTTCCTGTTAGTTGAAAAGTTCAGGGTGGAGAAACTCTAATTTCTCAATGTAAAGAGGGAAAATGGTATGCAGTTTTCACTGAATTGTCTGACAAGTAATAGCTCACTCGTTTCCTTAAGGTTGCGTTTAGATGGAGTAAATTTTGGAGAAGTTATCCCAAGTAATATGAAAACCTCTCATTTAAAAAGGGTTTTCAAAAGTTGAAGGAGAGATGTAGAAAGTTGATTTTTTACTTCTCTCCCTTACTTACCAAATAGGGGTAATGGGGGGTTACCCCCATCCAAACGCAAATAAACTTGGGTATAGGCTATTAGTGATAAAACTTAGATTTTAATTCAACGTGTTTGACTCAGCTCGAAAAAGGACTAGGATTGGGGTAAAAATCTTTAAGTGTCAGGTTAAGTAAGGTTAAGCTTAATGCAATCTGAGTTAAATTTTATTGGGCTAAGTTGATTCAACTCAACTTGACTCGACGGCTTTTAAGAAGATATAATTACTCTTATTATCTTACATATCTTCAAGATGAAAGATCAAAACGGTATTAGCCTTGACCATCATTCGTCTCTTTATTCACCCGATGACTCTTTTGAAGAGCTTTCTTTTTTAATATAGAATCAATTAAAAGTCATCTCGCTTGAGTTTGTCAAGTATTACTTTTTAAATTCTACTAATTTTGACCGAAGTACATTTTTTTAATTGTCAAAAAAACTTGGGCCATGAAAAATATGTCTTAAGTAATCTGATAAAAGTGATTTTGGTGGGCCTTATAGTCAACAGTAAAACCTTCAAACTGACTCATTACTGAGATTCATGCGGGCCCAAATAGGGTGGGCAAGTGAAAAACTTTTTAAGTGTTATCCCTTGACTGAATGTTCAACAAATTTTCAAAGTAAACTGTCTATCTACAGAGCAAACCCTGCCTGTTGACATGTATAGAGATGACAATTCAACTTGAAAGAATGAAATCCTCCAAGAGTTGGGCTTGCTATAATGAGACTTAGTGCATGCCAAGCCCAGTCTATCTACATCAACTATTTGGGCTTAGGTTGAGGTGAACCTGACCCTATTTGTGGCACTCCCTACATGAGTTCGAAATGTCATCAAAATTTGATATATCAGGCCCCTAACAGGCCAAAAAAATGGGCTGATATTTGCCCATTTTAGCCTATTTTGGGCCCTTTCTAATTTAAAAAACATAATTCAGCCGAAATGGGTCATAACATGACCCCAAGTTTGGCCCAAAAATATCAGTAATACAGACACAATCAAGTCAATCGCGATATAACCATATCGAGCACTTGGGCATCTGACAAATATAGACCAAAATTTCAGATTTGGGCCAACATTTGAAACCCAACTCTGAACCCATGAAGCCAAAATGGTACAGGACTGATGCGGACATCAGGAGCAATGACAGGGTCGTGACATGTCACACGAGGACCGTTGAAAAGTACGAGCTGATTGATTAAATTAAATAAAATTATTTTTCCTTTTAATGAATTTGGTTTGGATGTGAGTTGAGTCCATAGCCCATTTCGATTAAACATTGGGCGTGCCCGTCGGCCACTCAAATTTCCATGGGCTTTCAATCCGAATGGTGTTGAGAAGCCCACTCGGCCTTGAACTGTTGATGAGCTTGGTCCGTGTTTCGAACTTTTCAAGGATCCACATGTCACTACTCCCAGGGCAGGCTATACACAAGCAGAGGTCTAAAGCAAAAAAACTAAAACAGGTCTTTTTTCATAATTAAGTAGTATTTAATTAAAATTTTAACATATTATTATAGGGTAATTATTTAAACACAGGTATTTTTTTTCTGCAGACACGGGTTTTCAATTTTTCGAAAGAAATTACCGCGTTGCCCTTTCATGTCAGCATGATCCGAACATGAGATAAGAATATTTTTCCATTGTTCTGACCATTCGTGCCTAAATTCCATGGCATATGCTTACAGTTAGGGGTGTAAATGGATCCATATCCGACCCATTTTGCCAGGATCCGGATCCAGCCCATTACATTATTGGACTGTCCAAATCCAGCCCATTTACACAGGATCCATTAAGATATGGATCTGGATAGTCCAATAGGCTTATTGGACAGTCCACGGCCCATTAAGGGTCCAATAAGCTTATTAAGCTCAATTTGACTGTGTAATAATCTTTAAACTTTATAATAGCTAAAAAATATTATTTAATTTGATAAAAATATTTTTTTATGAACTATGTATTAAAAAATTGACATTTTTAATATATTCATCAACATCCACATGAGTAATTAAAATTAATTCCTTTATTATTTTTTTTCTTATTGAGTATTTGTCTTTGACATTAAAAATTGTAAAACTAGTACAAATATCATTTATCATTATAAAACTTAAAAATAATAAATCCACTTGTGAGAGACTGATAGAGTGACCACATCAGCGGTCAAGATCATCTTAGAGTCTGAAACACTAAAACAAAATAAATTGGGCTAAATACCCTTAATACAGAACAAATAAAAAAAATACATTTAAAATAAAATACCCATACCCGACATAAATAGATGCATGTGACTAGTTCTGCTAAACAGCACAAAAACAAAGAAACAGAGACCCTGATTTGAAAATCAAACAATACCCACATTATGTCATTTGAGGAACAAAAAATATATTAATTGATCTTTTCTTTTGAATTGAAAAAGTACAGATTAATTGGTCTTACCAAGAGAATCTTGGAGCAACTGTGTAAGTTTACTGTTCCTGTATGGGACGTGTGAATTCTTTTGGGCAAGAGCAGAGATCACATCCCCTAACGCTGCCAGGGATTTGTTTATGTGTTGTGCTTCCTTCAGTCTATCTCCAATGACCTCAGATTTGTCGACCCTTTCACTTCCAGCCAAGTCAACCAGATGCATAGATCCACGAATAATAGCACCAGATGTAATGTCTCTTCCTTGAATGTGAGCTGTTAGGCAACTGCAAACAACTCCATCAGTGTTCATATTAATTCTATCAAATGGAAAACTCAAGGATATGCATAGATTCCCAGGATTCAGTTATGAACTTCAGCTGATCATAAATGTGTCTCCAAGTAAAATTTACAAATGAATTCCCTAAATGATGTTGAAGCAAGGAAACATCAAATCAAGGAAAAAAAATTTCATGTGACTGCAGCAGTATTATTCAGTATATTCTTACCATCGTGTAAGTTTTCCCTGATCCTGTTTGGCCGTATGCAAATATACATACATTATAGCCATCAAGAACAGATCTGATGAGGGGCTCAGTATCTGTAAAGACCTCCTCTGAAATATAAAGCAAAAGTATAAGGTGCTAAAAAAAATCCTAATAAGGACATTTGAAAATCATAATGGGGTACCCTGAGCAACCTTGGGTTGCAAATGGGCCAAACACTTTGTTGAAGTTGAATGATCTACGTCCTTCTTTTCCATATTTTGAAGGTGTGATAATTGTAATGCTGCCTTCATCTATGTGGGCCACATAGATGGAAGCGAAGTGGCTAGACCCTGATGCCACATTCGATTGGAAATTGGAATCCATTGAGTAGGGCACACAATCAGGGTGTGAATTTCGAGCCCCAGAAATGAAAAATAGTAGCCAGGATACTATTTTCAGCTTTCTTTTCATCCCAAATAATCAACAACACGAAGTTCCCAACTGGCTTGGACTACTTTTCAATCTGCTTCAGTATCCAAAGTCACCCTAAGATTGAAATCTAATCCAATCCACTTGAAGATATAAATACAGTCTAAAATCAAATCCATCACAAACAACAGAAAACATTCACTCTAAGACATTTGTATTAAAGACCATATGAGATTTAACAGGCTCCACACAAGATGATTGAAAATCTGCTCTAAAATTATGCCGTTGATATTCAATTTGAACCTATTTAGAAGACTGAGCATGCATACATTTATCTGTATACATTTTGCAAAATGATTGACCATACAAATTTAAAAAGAGAAAATAATACAAGGGTCATAAAAGAAGTAATATTCCAATGCCTGACAGAGTATAAACAATTAATTTTATTATTTTCGTAGATAAACATCTGCACATTGCAATGCTACTGCAATGAATTTGCCAATTCTATCTCATCCTTTCTCATGACACAGTTTGATTCTTTATAGGAAACTTCACAACTGCTTCCTGTTTCAATTGAATGAGTACTACTTTCATTCCACAAATTCAAACCTGTGCCGGAATCCATCAGATGTTGAAACGGGTTCAGCGGCGCGACGATTTCATTTCCTTCCAACATCTTCACGACGTTGGTCATGGGAGGTCTTGCTTCGGGAAGATATTGAACACACCACAAGGCAACCATACACATTCTCTCTGCCTTTTCTCTATCATTCTCATCAGTTTCATAATCCAATGTTACTTCTGCTAATTCTCCTTTCTCATACTTCTCCCAAACCCATCTCGGAAACCACTCTCGGCTCTCGGTCTGATTAACATTGAGGTTCGTCCTCCTCCCCACAATCTCAAACAACAACATCCCAAAGCTGTAAACATCGCATTTGCGAGTTACAGGAAATGGCATATACAGCTCTGGTGCAGCATATCCAGGAGTTCCTCTGCCTCTAGTCAAGACCACATGTGAATTGTCCCTATTACAGAGTTTGGCTAACCCAAAATCTGCAACCTTAGGAGAGAAATTTGCATCAAGGAGAATGTTACCGGGCTTTATCGTAGTGAATTATCCTCTGTTGGCACTCCTCATGAAGGTATGCAATTCCCTTGGCCGTGCCAAGTGCAATTTCATATAGCCTCCCAAGCTCAATTTGTCGATTTTTATCGAACAAGAATTTGTCGAGTGATCCGTTCTCCATGTACTCATAAACTAGAGCTTTCACTGTGGTGTCGAAGCAAAATCCATAGAGTCTGACTAGATTGATATGGTAAGTCCTACCAATGGTGCTCACTTCGGCCATGAATTGCTCCTCTGCCCCCTTATCCGAACTTTGATTGAGGACCTTGACAGCAACTTGGACACCATTTGGGGACTCTCCTTTATAGACTACTCCAAAACCGCCCGAACCCAACCGAGTAGCATAGTTGTGGGTGAAATTTATCAGTTGCTGGGGTGAGAATCGGGTAGGTTTCTCTCTTGCAATATCATTAAGAAATCTTTCCATTGTTGCCAATTCAACTTGTGTGTCATTTATCACTGTAATTGCTGGTGACATTGAGATAACATCGCTATATGCATCACCCTGTTGTACTTTAATTGCGCCACTTCTTTTTCTCAAACATTTGATGATAAAATATACTATCAAGACCAATGCCACAACACCCACGATGGAAGAAACTGCCAAAATCACGGATTTACTTCAACAAAATTTAGAGCTACAG
Organism: Chimonanthus praecox; assembly: GCA_022113865.1. NCBI lineage: Eukaryota > Viridiplantae > Streptophyta > Magnoliopsida > Laurales > Calycanthaceae > Chimonanthus > Chimonanthus praecox. The sequence goes on along the minus strand of CM039095.1, from coordinate 2,845,368 downwards.
AAATGGGTAACACATTGAATACAGAGTTAAGCTTGTTTCTTACTTATGGCAGCTATGGCAGCTATGTTGATTGAGTCGTTGGCGTCACCGCCAGCCTGAAAAGGAACTGGGCTCCAATTGTAGAAGGGAAATGGGGATGGGCTCGGACTGTTGTTGAAGGGAAAATCTGGGGATGGGCTCGGAGGATTGTTGTCGAAGGGAAAATCTGTGGATGGGCTCGGAGGATTGTTGTCGAAGGGAAAATCTGGGGATGGGCTCGGAGGATTGTTGTCGAAGGGAAAATCTGGGGATGGGCTCGGAGGATTGTTGTCGAAGGGAAAACCTGGGGATGACATTGTTTGTATGGGTTGGTACGAAGAAGATGGTGAAGATGATGAAATTTATGAAGACATTGGTAATTGATATATGGTGTTTGTAGGGTTGAAAAGCCAGTCGGTTTCGCCATATTCCAAACGGCAAACGATTGCTAACGTCTGAAAGAGAACTCTCCATGTTTGAAGATGCCGCCCATCACGGGAATTTTGTTTTAGAGGATACGGATTTTAAAAAATTTATATGAAAAGTCAAATTTATCTTTCATATTTCCGTATTTCCTTAAAAAAGAAATGTCTAAGTTGTGCACCACATATTGCACCGCACTGTGAAAATCTCTTTTAAAATTTTAAAATTTGAAAATTTAGATCTTTCCAATGATTGTTTACAAAAAAAAATAGGTGACATTTTCTCGTCCCTTATCCAAAATAAAAAAAATCTAGTTAAACAATCATTTGAAAGATCTAAGTTTCAAATTTCACATATTTGTGCAGTTTTGAGTTCAACGGTTTTTACGGTTTGTCGTTTGGACTTCCGGAAGTGTGTTTTCGACATAGCTGAGGGATATCTATATTTATAAAACATTGTGTTTTAAGTATTTGGGAGTATTAAAAGACCTTTAAGTTTTAAAGTATTTTTATCAGGTTATCGTAATTAGTCCGGATATTTAATTTGACAAATTTTGAAAATACACAGTGTTTAAAAAATAACTTTAAAGTTTTAAATAAGATTTTCAGAGTGCGGTGCACCGCTTGTTTCACTACATGGTGCACAGCTTGGACGTTGAAATCAACAGTGCACCGCTTGGACATTTCTTTTTTAAGGAATTACAAAAGGTGAAAGGTAAAATTGACTTTTACATAATTTTTTTAAAACCCCATGTCCCCTAAAAGGAAAATCCCGTGTTAGAACGGACGGCCTTGAAGAATTCTAGTCTCATGTCTTAATTAAGAAATTTCTGTGTGTTTGATCTGGGACAAAGACCTGATGCTAGGGCCCTGCTCCATTTGGGCTTCATGAGTTCGGAGCTGGGTTTCAAATGTTGGCCCAAATCTGAAATTTTCGTCGATATTTGTGAAATACCCAAGTGCTGGATATAATTATATTGCGATTTATTGATTGTGTCGGTATTTCTGATATTTTAGGCCATGGGTTAACTTGGGCCCATATTACGACCCATTTTGGCTGAAATTGTTTTTTTTTTTTAAAAAAGGGCCCAAAATAGGCTAAAATGGGCAAATATCAGCCAAGTTTTTTGGCCCGTTAGGGGCCTGATATATCAAATTTTGATGATATTTCGAACTCATAAACTGAGTACAAGTAGGGTCAGGTCCACCTCAACCTACCCAAAGTATTAATCCCATAGGTTAGGTAGATTTTATTTAGTTGGATTTTAGTTAAATCTATTGTCAAATAGAGAAAATTATGTAATTTATTAACGGACCTGTCTCAAGTCTCAACCAATCCAAAGTGTTAATCCAACTGAGCTGATCTGATTTCAACTCATGTTAGGCTTTTCAACGTGAACCCAAAAATGTGTAGATAAAGTCTCGTTGGGTCTCTTGGCTTCGACTTTTCTTAGATTTATGTGATACATGAGGTTTGTAGGTGATTTCATATATATGTGAAATTAATCTTACCTCCAATATAAGATGGAAATACCCATGTTATCAGCAAAAAAAAAGAAGATCTTGTTGGATTAACTCGATTTGTGTCGAATCTTACCCAAGTTGCACTCTCTTTGGGATATATGTAATGCTGATCTTCTGAGAACAATTGTCTTATATTTTTACGTACATAGTCAGGTAGAATCAATCTAAGCTCACATGAATGGATGAATTTGAAAAGTCTTGGCTTATATGTGACATCTATTCAATTTCATCTTAATCATACAAGTGAAGGCATATTTTTAAGGTCTTCAAAATTTCAATCTTATCTAATGATGAAAATTGATCAGATTAGATCATTACATCAGTCTCAAATTTTTGTCAACTAAAATATCGATTGTAAAAAATTGAAAAAATGCGGATATTTTAATATTGAATTATATGTGAAATACAAGAAAATTCTGTTCTAGATACAAGGAAAATATACCCATTCTGAATGCTTTAAGCAATCATGTTCCTTTTCTCTTGTTAAGATTGTGGACTCCTTGCGATTTTCTCTTTTTTTTTAATAGAATAATCTCTTTGCGATCGCATGAAGGTTTTACATGAAGGTTTTTGATGATGACGACGATATTGATAAGGCTAATTATTAATAAAAAAGAAAACTGAATATGCAATGGACTGCCCATACAGAAAGAAATGGTTACAAAATTGTTCTTCAGAGATAAAGTGGAGATGTTTGGGTTGCCTTGCTTCTAGTTAATATTCATATTGCTTAAGTCTGATTTAATTTTCGAAGTGCTCATTATTATGAAACCATAGAAGTCATGGGTTATGGAAAAAATCTCACCTAGGTGACGTCCCCACTTGGGCTCCCATGTGGGGCCCACTAGAGTCTGCCTCACACCAATCTACTTCCTAAAATTGTGCCGTTGATATTCAATTTGAGCCTATTTAGAAGACTGAGCATGCATACATTTATTTATCTGTATACATTTTGCAAAATGATTGACCATACAAATTCAAAAAGAGAAAATAATACAAGGGTCATAAAAGAAGTAATATTCCAATGCCTGACAGAGTATAAACAATTAATTTTATTATTTTCGTAGATAAACATCTGCACATTGCAATGCTACTGCAATGAATTTGCCAATTCTATCTCATCCTTTCTCATGACACAGTTTGATTCTTTATAGGGAACTTCACAACTGCTTCCTGTTTCAATTGAATGAGTACTACTTTCATTCCACAAATTCAAACCTGTGCCGGAATCCATCAGATGTTGAAACGGGTTCGGCGGCGCGACCATTTCATTTCCTTCCAACATCTTCACGACGTTGCTCATGGGAGGTCTTGCTTCGGGAAGATATTGAACACACCACAAGGCAACCATACACATTCTCTCTGCCTTTTCTCTATCTTTCTCATCAGTTTCATGATCCAATGTTACTTCTGCTAATTCTCCTTTCTCATACTTCTCCCAAACCCATCTCGGAAACCACTCTCGGCTCTCGGTCTGATTAACATTGAGGTTCGTCCTCCTCCCCACAATCTCAAACAACAACATCCCAAAGCTGTAAACATCGCATTTGCGAGTTACAGGAAATGGCATATACAGCTCTGGTGCAGCATATCCAGGAGTTCCTCTGCCTCTAGTCAAGACCACATGTGAATTGTCCCTATTACAGAGTTTGGCTAACCCAAAATCTGCAACCTTAGGAGAGAAATTTGCATCAAGGAGAATGTTACCGGGCTTTATATCGTAGTGAATTATCCTCTGTTGGCACTCCTCATGAAGGTATGCAATTCCCTTGGCCGTGCCAAGTGCAATTTCATATAGCCTCCCAAGCTCAATTTGTCGATTTTTATCGAACAAGAATTTGTCGAGTGATCCGTTCTCCATGTACTCATAAACTAGAGCTTTCACTGTGGTGTCGAAGCAAAATCCATAGAGTCTGACTAGATTGATATGGTAAGTCCTACCAATGGTGCTCACTTCGGCCATGAATTGCTCCTCTGCCCCCTTATCCGAACTTTGATTGAGGACCTTGACAGCAACTTGGACACCATTTGGGGACTCTCCTTTATAGACTACTCCAAAACCGCCCCAACCCAACCGAGTAGCATAGTTGTGGGTGAAATTTATCAGTTGCTGGGGTGAGAATCGGGTAGGTTTCTCTCTTGCAATATCATTAAGAAATCTCTCCATTATTGCCGATTCAACTTGTGAGTCATTTATCACTGTAATTGCTGGTGACATTGAGATAACATGGCTATTTGCAACACCCTGTTGTATTACACACTGTATTTTGAGATAGTCCACGGGCCCGGATCCAGATACATTTACACCCCTAGTATTACACAGTGTATTTTGAATAATAAAATTTTCTTTAAAATTTTAAAGTTATTTTTTAAGTATTGTGTATTTTCAAAATTTCTCAAATTGAATATCCGGACTAATTACGATAACCTGATAAAAATACTTCAAGACTTTAAGGTCTTTTGACACTCCAAATGCTTAAAATACAGTGTTTTACAAATAAGGGTATCTCTCAGCTGTGCCGAAAACATATTTGAGAGTGTCAAAAAACCTTGACGTCTTAAAGTATTTTTATCAGATTATCGTAATTAGTCTGGATATGTAATTTAAGAAATTTTGGAAATACACATTACTTAAAAAATAAATTTAAAGTTTTAAAGGATATTTTATTATTTAATTATTGTACTGTGCATTATTGTAGGATTGCATCCGTTATTTTTTAAGCAATGTGTATTTCTAAAATTCCTCAAATTAAATATTCAGACTAATTACGATAACCTGATAAAAATACTTTAAAACTTTAAGGTCTTTTAAAACTCCCAAATATGTTTCGACACAGCCAAGGGATACTTTTATTTGTAAAACTCTATGTTTTAAGCATTTGGGAGTATCAAGAGATCTAAAAGTTTTAAAGTATTTTTATCGGTTTATCTTAATTAGTTTAGATATTTAATTTGAGAAAATTTAGAAATAGACGGTATTTAGAAAATAACTCCCTAAATTATAAAAGGCCGGTCGGTTGCTTTTTCATCACTTGAGGGCTAAAGGGTAGAGCCGGCGCTGACTATTCCATCCTTAGAGAACTTGTCCAAGATCAAACACACAAATTTCTTTATTCAGACATGAGGCTGGAATTCTTCAACACGTAGTAGAGTTATCTTACACGCTTTAGCAATAGTTTGGCGAAGAAGAAACACGGTTTGAGAGTTTTGTCTCTCTGACGTAGTAGAGTTATCTTACACGCTTTAGCAATAGTTTGGCGAAGAAGAAACACGGTTTGAGAGTTTTGTCTCTCTGACCCCCTTCAAATGAAAGCAGGGCCAAGCTGTCTAATCTTGTAATCATCAATCATCAGGAAATGCTTCAACCAGTAAAAGGGGCCGTCCAAAAATAATCTGTACCGTCCAATATTGGGTCCAGGTTCATGAAAAATTCGACCCATTAATCTGCAGACCACCCAGAAATAATCTATACCATCCATCAATTGGGTCACAGTTGAATCAACTATGATACAATTACCAAAATGTCTAAATTGGAATAATGTTAGTGATCCAATTATTGGGACATACCCACTAATCCATCATTAAATGTAATGAATAAGATGCTTTGAAGATGTATTCTATTCTTTACAAGATATTGGTAATCTTCATTGATAGAATCTAATCATAATCTAACCATAATATCCTTACTTAAAAGGGGATCAAGTCTTAAGTGTCGGGGTAAACATCCATGAAGTTGCATCCCACATGATCTTCCTTAGGAAATTCCCTTTGAACATGTCAAACTCAAAGAAAATAATGTATACGGAACTGGCTTTTTCAACCTTACAAACACTATATATCAATTACCAATGTCTTCATAAATTTCATCATCTTCACCATCTTCTTCGTATCAACCTATACAAACAATGACATCCACAAATTCCATCGGCAACAGTTCTCCATCGGACACATTCGACAACTCAGTCAGCAGTATCACCACAGCTGCCATAAGTAAGAAACAAGCTTAACTCTGTATTCAATGTGTTACCATTTTTTGTAGCTCTAAATATTAATGAAGTAAATCCGTGATTTTTGCAGTTTCTTCCATCGTGGGTGCGGTGGCATTGGTCTTGATAGTGTATTTTATCATCAAATTTTTAAGAAAAACAAGTGGCGCAATTCAAGTAAGACAGGGCGATGCCAATGGCTATGTTATCTCATTGTCACCGGCAATTCCAGTGATCAACGACTCACAAGTTGAATTGGCAACAATGGAGAGATTTCTTAATGATATGGCAAGAGAGAAACCTATCCGATTCTCACCCCAGCAACTGGTAAATTTCACCGACAACTATGCTACTCGGTTGGGTTCGGGCGGTTTTGGAGTAGTCTATAAAGGACAGTTCCCAAATGGTGTCCAAGTTGCTGTCAAGGTCCTCAATCAAAGTTCGGATAAGGGAGCAGAGGAGCAATTCATGGCCGAAGTGAGCACCATTGGTAGGACTTACCATATCAATCTAGTCAGACTCTATGGATTTTGCTTCGACACCACAGCGAAAGCTCTAGTTTATGAGTACATGGAGAATGGATCACTCGACAGGTTCTTGTTTGATAAAAATCGACGTATTGAGCTTAGGAAGCTGTATGAAATTGCAGTCGGCACAGCCAAGGGAATTGCATACCTTCATGAGGAATGCCAACAGAGGATAATTCACTACGATATAAAGCCTGGTAACGTTCTCCTTGATGCAAATTTCTTTCCTAAGGTTGCAGATTTTGGGTTGGCCAAACTCTGTAATAGGGACAGTTCACATGTGGTATTGACTAGAGGCAGAGGAACTCCTGGATATGCCGCACCAGAGCTGTATATGCCATTTCCTGTAACTCACAAATGCGATGTTTACAGTTTTGGGATGTTGTTATTTGAGATTGTGGGGAGGAGGAGGAATCACGATGTTAATCAGACCGAAAGCCGAGAGTGGTTTCCACGATGGGTTTGGGAGAAGTATGAGAAAGGAGAATTAGAAGTAACATTGAATCATGAAACTGATGAGAAAGATAGAGAAAAAGCAGAGAGAATGTGTATGGTTGCCTTGTGGTGTGTTCAATATCTTCCTGAAGCAAGACCTCCGATGAGCAACGTCGTGAAGATGTTGGAAGGAAATGAAATCGTCGCGCCGCCGAACCCATTTCAACATTTGATGGGTTCCGGCACTGGTTTGAATTTGTGGAATGAAAGTGGTACTCATTCAAGTGAAACAGGAAACAGTGATGAAGTCTCCTATAAAGATTCAATCCGTCATGAGAAAGTATGAGCTAGGATAGCAAATTCAGCTGTTGAAAACAGTATAGTTTAACATTCAATTGGTTTGATTCGGATTGAACATGTAAACCAAGTTTCCATCTTCTGTAATGAATTTCATTTTTAAATATCAAAGTTTTTGGTGCCTCCTCCTTGCTTTATTTTTTACTTTCAATTTGTATGGTCAACCTTATAGCAAATTCAATCCCTTCTATCTCACACTATATAAAGAGATATTTGAGGATGATGGTAAAATGAATCTTTGAAACGTTTGTTCATCAAATGGTTGTGATTTATTGTTGATTGAAGAGAGAATTTGAGTAAGATCGAGTTTTTTATTTCAATTAAAACCGTTCTCTTTTTATAAATACACACCTGCTATAATTATTTGATACAACTCAATAATAATATCTCTCTTCTCCCTTGATTTTTTCCTGAGGAACTTTCCATGTAAATCTTTGTCTCCTATTGTGATTATTTTGTTATTTATGAGTTTATCCCTTCCTACATTTGCTTTTATAATAAAAGAAAAAGAGAAATTCATCCTAAACATAACTAAAAGGGAGAAAATGAAATTTTAAGATTTATAAACAATAGATCTAAAAAAGGAGATATCTTAAGATTGAATTTGGTGAGTTCTAAGGTTTTGACCTAACTTTATCTTATTATTATCTAATAGACTAGTATGGGTACAACCAAATACAGTTAAAAAGAAAAAAGAAAAAGAATATCCCTATCTTCTGAACCAATGGTCGGTGTGAGATGTGGAAGGATGTGATATGGTAATAACAATGTTCCTACATCAGGGTAAACATCCATAAAGTAGTACTAATTCATTGTGGGGCCCATGGTGGATCTAATGGATTCATTCACTTCATCACACTTACCTACCCTAATGAATTACACATATACCCAATTTGAGACTGGTGTAATGATTTAACATGATCAATTTTCACCATTAGATAAAATTAAAATTTTGAAGGTCTTAAAAATATGCCTTCACTTATTTAATTAAGATGAAATTTATACATATAAGTTAAGACCTTTCAGACTCATCCATTCATGTGGGCTTAGATTGATCCTACCTGACTGTGTATGTAGAAATATAACACAGAGGATCGACAATACATATATCCTAAAGATAGTGAAACTTGATAAGATTCATCACAAATCCAGTTGACCCAATGACACTTTTTTCTTTTTGAATAACATGGGTATTTTCACCTCATATTGAAGGTGAGACTAATCTCACAAATACACAAACTACCTGCAAAACCTTATGTATCAGATGAGTCTGAAAAGAGTTGAACCAAGAGACCCAACAAGACTTTGTCTACACATTTTTGTGTTCAGGTTGAAACGCCTGACATGAGTTGCAAAATCAGGTTGGCTCAATTGGATTAATACTTGGGTTGGTTGAGCCTTGAGACAAGTCCGTTAATAAAATACATAATTTTCTCTATTTGATAATAGATTTAACTAAAATCCAACTAAACAAAACTCTAACTAACCTATGGGATTATAAAAAATCAGATTGGGCTGTTGGGTTGGAGTTTACTTCAACTGCCTTGAGTCTAGTTGAAATTGTGTTTTCACGAGTTTGGCTCAAATGTTCAATTAGCAGGTGCTAATTGCTGTCTCCGTAAAAATTGTGGATTCAAGCCATATGATTGAGTGTTAGATAGACAAATAATCAGTATAAGATATTTTTTTAAAATCAAATATGTAAGCAATGTTAGACGAATGGAAAAATTGAATGATGGTGACTAGGATAATAATAATAATAATTGGTAGAATCTGAATCAAATTGAGAGTGTTATACAACATATTGGGCTTGGCTTGACCACAACCTAACTCGAATTGCACTCAACCATGCTAAATGGGGCTGGACTACAGACCTAGCCAGGGGTCCAAAAAACTGTGGACCCGAGATCTCAGCATCTCGGCCGAGATCTTGGGTCCACCGTTTTTCGGCCGATATCTCCTTGATATTGGGCAATATTTTTTCTCTCTTTTTTTTTTATACAAATCTCGGCCGTATCGGACGAGATCGGCGAGATCTCATTCATATTGACTGAGATCTCCTGTCCGTACTACCGATACGAGATATCTCAGGTGTTTTTTGAACCCAGGGTCCCTAGCATCTGATCGCTGTCCAGTTGATGTCCCAAGTCAAACGCATCATCATATAGACAAATTTTAGAAATTTCAATTTGAATTTTTTATATTTTCCCTTGAAATCTCTTACGGGCATAAGTAATCCATTTGGGCTTTGGAACAAAGGAATTTCTCTTAGATATTTGACCCTTCGAATTTGGAAATTAGGTCGGTTTCAAGTTTAGACTCAATTACTTTTGTCTTGAATAATAAAAATATATAGTCACTCTTGATAATAATTTAGTAGGGATGAAACTCGAGCGTTGCCTAACCCATATTATATACCTAGCTAAACCCGAGTTAAAAATCCAAATTTTGTAACCAAGTCCGGCCCTAATCAATCCCAAGAACCCAAACCGACTCAACTCTAAACTCGAATTTCAATTGATTTAGGGTTTTTTCTATAAACATCAAACTAATATAGTTCACTTTTTAAATAAATAATATTTCACACATTTAACGTTCAACAAAATAATAATAATTTTTTTTACAAAAAAAATTCTTCATTCTTCCCTCATATTTAATATTTGAGAAAAAAAGTTAAACAAAATATAAGGAAATAAAGTTTTATTGATAAATAACATGATTATTGATATTTAAAGAAGTTTATTTTCTGAAGCTAAAAAGTGCATAATGTTTTTTTATATATTTGTCTCTTTTCCATCTTTCTACAATTTTTATCACTGAACCACTCTATATTGGTAGTGAGACTAATCTCACGGATACACGAAGCCACCCGTAAACCTCGTATATCAAATAAATTCAGAAGGAGTTGAACTCAAACCTCTAATCTAATCCTAAAATCTTAGACCATTTAACTACCAGTACGGACTCACTAACCATTTATAAAACATAGCTAGAAAAAAGGAAGTCACACGGTTCAAAATTAATCAATAGGACTCATCACAAGCTATCTCCAGAACAAACCCTGCCGGTTGACGTCTATAGAGATGACAATTCAACTTGAAAGCATGAAATCCTCCAAGAGTTGGGCTTGCTATAATGAGACTTAGTGCATGCCAAGCCCAGTCTATCTATCTACATCAACTATTTGGACTTAGGTTGAGGTGAACGTGACCCTACTTGTTGCACTCCATACATGAGTTGGAAATATCATCAAAATTTGATATCAGGCCCCTAACGGGCCAAAAAACTTTTCTGATATTTGCACATTTTAGCCTATTTTGGGCCCTTTTTTTTTAAAAAAAAAAATCAATTTCAGTCAAAATGGGTCGTAATATGGGCCCAAGTTTGCCCATGGCCTAAAATATCAGAAATACCGACACAATCCAGTAAATTGCGATATAATTATACGGAGCACTTGGGTATTTGACAAATATGGACGAAAATTTCAGATTTGGGCCAACATTTGAAACCCAGCTCCGAACTCATGAAGCCAAAATGGAGCGGGGCCCTAGCATCAGGTCTCTGTCCAAGATCAAACACATAGAAATTTCTTAATTAAGACAGGAGACTAGAATTCTTCAAACATGTAGAGTTCACTTTCACGCTTTAGCAATTGTTTGGCGTTTGGAGCCTGGACAAAAGAAGAAACGCGGTATGAGAGTTTGGACTCTCTGACCCTTCAAATCAATATTACAAATATCTTCGATATTTTTAAATTTATCATTAAAATTATCAATTGTTGTCAATATCTTGAGATTCATGACATTACGGTAAATTCATGATAAAATACCGATAAATTCTATATTCATATCTTACGTTATTAATATTATTTTATTATTTTTTAAATATTATATTTTCTAAATTAATTTTCCAATAAGAATTCAAGAATTTGAAAATATCTTGATATTATCAATGACCGTTAATATCCGGAGAAGGATATTTGTGGTTATGCTTCAAATGAAAGCAGGGGCAAGCTGTCCAATTTTATAATCACCAATCACCAGAAAAAGCTACAATCAGTAATACGGGCCGTACAAAAATAATCTGTACCGTCCAATATCAGAATCAGATGTTGAACTTGTTGGTATTTTTAATCTTCCTTCATATATCTTTTTCTCTATGGAATACAGGGGAAAAGCAGAGCTTTTAAGAGCCAATTTTTCTTGCATAATATTACACTAAATGGGTTGGCTCCATTTTTGTGATTATGGGTTGACTCAGTTGAGTGTTTTGATTTATTATCTCGAGTTAAATAATTGTTAATAATACTAACACCCAGAGTTTTCTTTTCTTCCTAATTTTTAAGATTAAATGAGAAATGTAGACATTTGAAGAGAAAACAAGTACGTCGGTAAGCATTTACACCGCTCTTGTCTGGACTCGACGGTGTCCAATCGAGTGGCAAGACTTGAAAAGCTCCAGTCGAGTGGTCGTTGCTTTGAATTGGGGAAGCTTTTTCTCGGGAGCCAGTATGGATGATGAGGAATGGAATGATAAATTAAAAAAGGTCAGCTATTCCCTTATAACAACACGGGTTTTAGTTTGGATGAAGAGTAAAATTTAGATGGACAAAATTAGAAAAGCGCTGGTCACGTTGCTTTGGAATTGGGGAAGCTTTTTCTCTGCATAAGAAGAAAGTATGGATGATGATGAATGCAATGATAAATTAAAAAAGGCCAGCCATATTACTATGGGCATTTTGTCTTAATGAATTCATTAGTACTACTTAAATAAATTTATTAATAATATGGCAAGAGAAAAGCCTATCCGATTCTCACCCCAGCAACTGATACATTTCACCCACAACTATGCTACTCGGTTGGGTTCTGACGGTTTTGGAGTACTCTATAAAGGACAGTTCTCAAATGGTAGGTGTGAGAAGGGGAAGGATGTGATACGGTCATAATAATGTTCCTACAACAGTGTAAACATCCATAAAGTAGTACTAGCTCATTGTAGGGTCCTGGTGGATCTAATGAATTCATTAACTTCCTCACACTCACCTACCCTAATGAATTAGACCTATACCCAATTTGAGACTGATGCAGTGATCTAATCTAATCAATTTTCACCATATAAAATTAAAATTTTAAAGACCTTAAAAATATGCCTTCACTAATATGATAAAGATGAAATTTAATAGACGCCACATATAAGCCAAGACCTTTCAGACTCGTCCATTCATGTGAGCTCAAATTGATCCTACCTAATTGTGTACGTGGAAATATAAGACAATTGTTCTTAGAGTATCACACTATATATATATCCCAAAGAGAGTGTAACTTAGGTAAGATTCATCACAAATTCAATTGATCCAGTGAAACTATTTTTTTTTGGATAATATCAATATCACCATCCCATATTAGAGGTGAGACTAATCTCACAAGCCTCCTGTATCAAGTAAATGTGAGAGCAGTCGAACCCAAGAGACCCAACAAGACCTTTTTTTTTATAACCGAAGAGAACCACTAGGCAACTAAACCTCTCGGAGGAACACCTCAAACCAACACAGGAAGCCCTTAGTTTACGCCGCTAGAACTTGGAACTAACGACAGACCCAACGAGACTTTGTCTACACTTTTTTGGGTTCAGGTTGAAAAGCCTAAGAGTTGAAAATCAGATCGGCTCAGTTGGATTAATACTCATGGTTGGTTGAGACTTGAGACAGGTCCATTAATGAATTACATAATTTTCTCTATTTGACATAGATTTAACTAAAATCCAACTAAATAAACTCTACGTAACCTATGGGATTAATACTTTGGGTAGGTTGAGGTGGACCTGACCCTACTTGCACTCCGTTCATGAGTTCGAAATATCATCAAAATTTGATATATCAGGCCCCTAACGGGCCAAAAAACTTGTCTGATATTTGCCCATTTTAGCCTATTTTGGGCCCTTTTTTATTTTAAAAAACCAATTTCAGCCAAAATGGGTCATAATATGGACCCAAGTTTGGCCATGGCCTAAAATATCAGAAATACCGACACAATCCAGTAAATTGCGATATAATCATTCCGAGCACGTATTTGACAAATATCGACGAAAATTTCAGATTTGGGCAACATTTGAAACCCAGATCCGAACTCATGAAGTCAAAATGGAGCACTATCAGGTCTCTGTCCCAGATCAAACACACAGAAATTTCTTAATTAAGACATGAGACTAGAATTCTTCAAACAAGTGTTTGTAGAGTTCACTTTCACGCGTTAACAATCGTTTGCCTTTGGAGTACAGTCAAACGAGAAACGCGGTATGAGAGTTTGGACTCTTTTGACCCTTCAAATCAATATTACAAATATCTTCGATATTTATTATTAAAATTATCAATTGTCGTTAATATCTCGAATTGTATTGATACTGTAGTAAACTCTTAATAAAATACCGATAAATTCTATATTGATATCTTACTTTATTAATATTTTTATTTATTATTTTTTAAATATTATATTTTCTATGTTAATTTTCCAATAAAATTCAAGAATTTGAGAATATCTCGATATTATCAATCGCCGTTAATATTCGGAGAACGATATTTGTGACTATGCTTCAAATGAAAGCAGGGGCAAGCCGCCCAATCTTATAATCACCAATCACCAGGAAATGCTTCAATTAGCAATACGTGCCGTACAAAAATAATCTCCACGTCCAATATTGGGTCCAGGTAACCCCAAGGGGTTATCTCAATTGGTTTGGGAGCAAGATCTCTAGAGGGAAGTCTTGGGTTCAAACCATGGGAGCCCCAATGAAGGGTCACTTGCCATGGGAATATGTATAGAATAACATTTCATCGATTTACCCGGTGTGTGCGGATAGGAGGGTTTTCACATACCTCAGAAGATTAGTTAGATGAGATGCCTAGACACCTTCAGATCTCAAATATATATATATATATATATATATTGGGTCCAGGTTGACAATAAATTTGATCCATTAATAATCTGTACACCACCCAGAAATAATCAATCTATACCATCCATGGATTGGGTCGCAGTTGGATCAACTATGATCCAATCATCCAAAAATGTCTAAATTTGGATAATGTTTCCAATTAATGGGCTATCATTAAATGTAATGAATAAGATGCTTTGAAGAAAATAATGCATACCCAACTGGCTTTTCAACCTTACAAACACTATATATCAATTAGAATGGTCTTGATAAGTTTCATCATCTTCACAATCTTCTTCATATTAACCTATACAAACAATGTCATCCACAGTTATTTCCATGAAGTTGCATTCCACAGGATCTTCCTTAGGAAATTTCCTTAGGAAATTTCCTTAGAACATTCGCAATTCAAAGAAAATAATGCATACCCAACTGGCTTTTCAACCTTACAAATACTATATATCAATTACAATGGTCTTGATAAGTTTCATCATCTTCACCATCTTCTTCGTATCAACCTATACAAACAATGACATCCACAAATTCCATCGGCAACAGTTCTCCATCGGACACATTCGACAACTCAGTCAGCAGTATCACCACAGCTGCCATAAGTAAGAAACAAGCTTAACTCTGTATTCAATGTATTACCAATTTCTGTAGCTCTAAATTTTAATGAAGTAAATCTGTGATTTTTGCAGTTTCTTCCATCGTGGGTACGGTGGCATTGGTCTTGATAGTTTATTTTATCATCAAATGTTTGAGAAAAACAAGTGCCGCAATTCAAGTAAACCAGGGCGGTGCCAATCCCTATGTTATCTCATTGTCACCGGCAATTCCAGTGATCAACGACTCACAAGTTGAATTGGCAACAATGGAGAGATTTCTGAATGATATGGCAAGAGAGAAACCTATCCGATTCTCACCCCAGCAACTGGTAAATTTCACCCACAACTATGCTACTCGGTTGGGTTCGGGCGGTTTTGGGGTAGTCTATAAAGGACAGTTCCCAAATGGTGTCCAAGTTGCTGTCAAGATCCTCAATCAAACTTCGGATAAGGGGGCAGAGGAGCAATTCATGGCCGAAGTGAGCACCATTGGTAGGACTTACCATATCAATCTAGTCAGACTCTACGGATTTTGCTTCGACACCAGAGTGAAAGCTCTAGTTTATGAGTACATGGGGAACGGATCACTTGACAGGTTCTTGTTCGATAAAAATCGACGTATTGAGCTTGGGAAGCTATATGAAATTGCCGTTGGCACGGCCAAGGGAATTGCATACCTTCATGAGGAATGCCAACAGAGGATAATTCACTACGATATAAAGCCCGGTAACGTTCTCCTTGATGCAAATTTCTTTCCTAAGGTTGCAGATTTTGGGTTAGCCAAACTCTGTAATAGGGACAATTCACATGTGGTCTTGACTAGAGGAAGAGGAACTCCTGGATACGCCGCACCAGAGCTGTATATGCCATTTCCTGTAACTCACAAATGCGACGTTTACAGTTTTGGGATGTTGTTGTTTGAGATTGTGGGGAGGAGGAGGAATCTCGATGTTCATCAGACCGAGAGCCGAGAGTGGTTTCCGCGATGGGTTTGGGAGAAGTATGAGAAAGGAGAATTAGGAGAAGTAACATTGAATCAAGAAACTGAAGAGAAAGATAGAGAAAAGGCAGAGAGAATGTGTATGGTTGCCTTGTGGTGTGTTCAATATCTTCCTGAAGCAAGACCTCCGATGAGCAACGTCGTGAAGATGTTGGAAGGAAATGAAATCGTCGCGCCACCGAACCCATTTCAATATCTGATGGGTTCCGGCACTGGTTTGAATTTGTGGAATGAAAGTGGTACTCATTCAAGTGAAACAGGAAACAGTGATGAAGTCTCCTATAAAGATTCAACCCCTGTCATGAGAAAGTATGAGATAGGCATAGCAAATTCAGCTGTTGAAAACAGTATAGTTTAACATTCAATTGGTTTGATTCAGATTGAACATGTAAACCAAGTTTCCATCTTCTGTAATGAATTTCATTTTTTAATATCAAAGTTTTTGGTGCCTCCTTGCTTTATTTTTTACTTTCAATTTGTATGGTCAACCTTGTAGCAAATTCAATCCCTTCTATCTCACACATCTCACACTTTATATAAAGAGATATTAGAGGATGATGGTAAAATGAATCTTTGAAACGTTTGTTCGTAAAATAGTTGTGATTTATTGTTGATTGATGAGAGAATTTGAGTAAGATCGAGTTTCTTAATTCAATTAGAATCGTTCTCTTTTTATATATACACACATGATATAATTATTTGATACAACTAAATAATAATCTCTCTCTTCTCCCTGGTTTTTTCCTAAGGAACTTTCCACGTAAATCTTTGTCTCCTATTGTGATTATTTTATGATTTATGAGTTTATCCGTTCCTACATTTACTTTTATAATAAAAGAAAAAGAGAAATTCATCCTAAACATAACTAAAAGGGAGAAAATGAAATTTTAAGATTTATAAACAGTAGATCTAAAAAAAGGAGATATCTTAATATTGAATTTGGTGAGTTGTAAGGTTTTGACCTAACTTTATCTTATTATTATCTAATAGACTAGTATTGGGTACAACCAATGAACCAAGTACAGTTAAAAAGAAAAAAGAAAAAGAATATCCCTATCTTCTGAACCAGTGTAACAAATACCGTCGGTATTTTCATTTTTACCGCAAAAATATCGGGAAAATAACGTTACCGCGTTAAAAACGCGATTTTATCGCCTATCCCGTTTTTATCGGGAATTTATCGTTACAAACGCGTTTTTAACGCGAAAAATGGTAAACCGTTTAAATTTTTTCCTCTTCGACCGGGCAAACACGGAGGACTTAAAAAAAACCCACGGTTTCCTTTCCAGTTTCTTTTCACTTTCGTTTTATGTTTAATCCACTCATTTCAGATTCACATTTTCCGCTTTAGATTTTGCGGATTGGTAATCTTTTGCTATTTAGATTTTAGAATTCCTAGAAATTTACAGAAAAGAGAGAGAAAATAGAGGACTGGGAGAACTTACCGAGCAGAAAGCAGAGGGGGAGAGAGAGAGGCAGAGAGCAGAGCAAGAGAGAGGCAGAGCCGGCGAGGTGCAAAGAGTTGAGTGAGAGAGACTGGAGAGGCAGAGAGAAAGATGCGTTTTCTTTTCTAGGTTTTTTGGAATGCAAAGGGCTTATTTTTGTTTTATTAAGATTTTGGGCATAATGTGGAACGTTAAATACTGGGAAATTTACAACATAACCAGTGATATTAATGAACGAGAGAAAATAGAAGAGGCTGGTCCAACGATTGCCAATTGAATGGGACCCACTGTAGTTTGTTATTAAGATTTTGGGCATAATGAAAGGGCTTATTATTTGGAATTGTGACTTGTTTCTTAGCTACTCTCGACTTGTTTCATCTATTTCATTTTATTTTTAATCACCTGATCTCTGTATGCAACCAAGATTCCACCCACCTTTCAAGTATTTTCTCTTTTTCTATTCTTTTATTTATTTACACAAAAATGTAAAGAAAAAAAATATAGAAAAGAAGATCCATCTGACTACCTTCGTTATTCTATCTGAATTTTACTGTGTGTGCATTTACAAAGACAGAATGGAATTCTTAAGAATGTGAATGCAATTATTTTGAAAGAAGGATTTTTGAAATAATAACAGGAAAGGGTTTCTTTCAAAAGAAAAAATAAATAAAGAGTTTAAATGGAAACTAATCATTATTGTATTCTTATTTATGTTAATTCAGTTTGTTGGTTTAAATTTATTTCATGTTGTAAATTTGAAAATCCCTTTATTTGATTTAAATTGTCTCATAATGCAAACTTTAGAAAAAATCCCTTTATTATATTAATTTTTATTATTATTTTAAATATTTATATTTTCCGCGAGATTTTCCCGTTAAATTCCCGTTAAAACCCGAGAATTTGAAAATATCCCGTTATTAACAGTTGCCGTTAATATCCCGAGAACGGTATTTGTGACTATGTTCTGAACCAATGGTTGGTGTGAGATGTGGAAGGATGTGATACGGTAATAACAATGTTCCTACATCAGGGTAAACATCCATAAAGTAGTACTAATTCATTGTGGGGCCCATGGTGGATCTAATAGATTCATTCACTTCATCACACTTACCTATCCTAATGAATTACACATATAATACCCAATTTGAAACTGATGTAATGATTTAACAACATGATCAATTTTCACCATTAGATAAAATTAAAATTTCAAAGGCCTTAAAAATATGCCTTCACTTATTTGATTAAGATGAAATTTATACATATAATCTAAGACCTTTCAGACTCATCCATTCATGTGGGCTCAGATTGATCCTACCTGACTATGTATGTAGAAATATAAGACAATTGTTCTCAAAGGATCGACAATACATATATCTTACAAATAGTGCAACTTGGTAAGATTCATCACAAATTCAGCTGACCCAATGACACTTATTTTATTTTTTTTGAATAACATGGGTATTTTCAGGTGAGACTAATCTCACAAATAGACAAACCACCTGCAAAACTTTATATATCAGATAAGTCTGAAAATAGTTGAACTCAAGAGACCCAACGAGACTTTGTCTACACATTTTTGTGTTCAGGTTGAAAAGCCTAACATGAGTTGCAAAATCAGGTTGGCTCAATTGGATTAATACTTGGGTTGGTTGAGCCTTGAGACAAGTCCGTTAATAAAATACATAATTTTCACTATTTGATAATAGATTTAACTAAAACCCAACTAAAAAAAACTCTAACTAACCTATGGGATTATAAAAAATTAGATTGGGCTGTTGGGTTGGAGTTTACTTCAATTGCCTTGAGTCTAGTTGAAATTCTGACTTCACGAGTTTGGTTCAAATGTTCAATTAGCAGGTGCTAATTGCTGTCTACGTAAAAATGGTGGATTCAAGCCATATGATTGAGTGTTAGATAGACAAATAATCAATATAAGATTTTTTTTTAAAATCAAATATGTAAGCAATGTTAGACGAATGGAAAAATTGAATGATGGTGACTAGGATAATAATAATAATAATTGGTAGAATCTGAATCAAATTGAGAGTGTTATACAACATATTGGGCTTGGCTTGACCACAACCTAACTCGAATTGCACTCAACCATGCTAAATGGGGCTGGACTACAGACCTAGCCAGGGGTCCAAAAAACTGTGGACCCGAGATCTCAGCATCTCGGCCGAGATCTTGGGTCCACCGTTTTTCGGCCGATATCTCCTTGATATTGGGCAATATTTTTTCTCTCTTTTTTTTTTATACAAATCTCGGCCGTATCGGACGAGATCGGCGAGATCTCATTCATATTGACTGAGATCTCCTGTCCGTACTACCGATACGAGATATCTCAGGCGTTTTTTGAACCCAGGGCTCCTAGCATCTGATCGCTGTCCAGTTGATGTCCCAAGTCAAACGCATCATCATATAGACAAATTTTAGAAATTTCAATTTGAATTTTTTATATTTTCCCTTGAAATCTCTTACGGGCATAAGTAATCCATTTGGGCTTTGGAACAAAGGAATTTCTCTTAGATATTTGACCCTTCGAATTTGGAAATTAGGTCGGTTTCAAGTTTAGACTCAATTACTTTTGTCTTGAATAATAAAAATATATAGTCACTCTTGATAATAATTTAGTAGGGATGAAACTCGAGCGTTGCCTAACCCATATTATATACCTAGCTAAACCCGAGTTAAAAATCCAAATTTTGTAACCAAGTCCGGCCCTAATCAATCCCAAGAACCCAAACCGACTCAACTCTAAACTCGAATTTCAATTGATTTAGGGTTTTTTCTATAAACATCAAACTAATATAGTTCACTTTTTAAATAAATAATATTTCACACATTTAACGTTCAACAAAATAATAAATAATTTTTTTTACAAAAAAAATTCTTCATTCTTCCCTCATATTTAATATTTGAGAAAAAAAGTTAAACAAAATATAAGGAAATAAAGTTTTATTGATAAATAACATGATTATTGATATTTAAAGAAGTTTATTTTCTGAAGCTAAAACGTGCATAATGTTTTTTTATATATTTGTCTCTTTTCCATCTTTCTACAATTTTTATCACTGAACCACTCTATATTGGTAGTGAGACTAATCTCACGGATACACGAAGCTACCCGTAAACCTCGTATATCAAATAAATTCAGAAGGAGTTGAACTCAAACCTCTAATCTAATCCTAAAATCTTAGACCATTTAACTACCAGTATGGACTCACTAACCATTTATAAAACATAGCTAGAAAAAAGGAAGTCACACGGTTCAAAATTAATCAATAGGACTCATCACAAGCTATCTCCAGAACAAACCCTGCCGGTTGACGTCTATAGAGATGACAATTCAACTTGAAAGCATGAAATCCTCCAAGAGTTGGGCTTGCTATAATGAGACTTAGTGCATGCCAAGCCCAGTCTATCTATCTACATCAACTTTTGGGCTTAGGTTGAGGTGAACGTGACCCTACTTGTTGCACTCCATACATGAGTTGGAAATATCATCAAAATTTGATATCAGGCCCCTAACGGGCCAAAAAACCTTTCTGATATTTGCACATTTTAGCCTATTTTGGGCCCTTTTTTTAAAAAAAAAAAAATCAATTTCAGCCAAAATGGGTCGTAATATGGGCCCAAGTTTGCCCATGGCCTAAAATATCAGAAATACCGACACAATCCAGTAAATTGCGATATAATTATACGGAGCACTTGGGTATTTGACAAATATGGACGAAAATTTCAGATTTGGGCCAACATTTGAAACCCAGCTCCGAACTCATGAAGCCAAAATGGAGCGGGGCCCTAGCATCAGGTCTCTGTCCAAGATCAAACACATAGAAATTTCTTAATTAAGACAGGAGACTAGAATTCTACAAACATGTAGAGTTCACTTTCACGCTTTAGCAATTGTTTGGCGTTTGGAGCCTGGACAAAAGAAGAAACACGGTATGAGAGTTTGGACTCTCTGACCCTTCAAATCAATGTTACAAATATCTTCCATATTTTTAAATTTATCATTAAAATTATCAATTGTTGTTAATATCTTGAGATTTATAACATTACGGTAAATTCATGATAAAATACCGATAAATTCTATATTAATATCTTACGTTATTAATATTATTTTATTATTTTTTAAATATTATATTTTCTAGATTAATTTTCCAATAAGAATTCAAGGATTTGAAAATATCTTGATATTATCAATGACGGTTAATATCTGGAGAAGGATATTTGTGGTTATGCTTCAAATGAAAGCAGGGGCAAGCCGCTCAATTTTATAATCACCGCTACAATCAGTAATACGGGCCGTACAAAAATAATCTGTACCGTCCAATATCAGAATCAGACGTTGAACTTGTTGGTATTTTTAATCTTCCTTCATATATCTTTTTCTCTATGGAATACAGGGGAAAAGCAGAGCTTTTAAGAGCCAATTTTTCTTGCATAATATTACACTAAATGGGTTGGCTCCATTTTTGTGATTATGGGTTGACTCAGTTGAGTGTTTTGATTTATTATCTCGAGTTAAATAATTGTTAATAATACTAACACCCAGAGTTTTCTTTTCTTCCTAATTTTTAAGATTAAATGAGAAATGTAGACATTTGAAGAGAAAACAAGTCCGTCGGTAAGCATTTACACCTCTCTTGTCTGGACTCGACGGTGTCCAATCGAGTGGCAAGACTTGAAAAGCTCCAGTCGAGTGGTCGTTGCTTTGAATTGGGGAAGCTTTTTCTCTGGAGCCAGTATGGATGATGAGGAATGGAATGATAAATTAAAAAAGGTCAGCTATTCACTTATAACAACACGGGTTTTAGTTTGGATGAAGAGTAAAATTTAGATGGACAAAATTAGAAAAGCGCTGGTCACGTTGCTTTGGAATTGGGGAAGCTTTTTCTCTGCATAAGAAGAAAGTATGGATGATGATGAATGCAATGATAAATTAAAAAAGGCCAGCCATATTCGTATGGATATTTTGTCTTTACTGATATGGGTTTTAGTTTGTATGAATAGTAAAATTTTAATCGACTGATTTTTACTGTTTATGAGAATTTTGACTAGTCAATTTGAAATTTTGGAGAACCGAATTGCACTGTTTATGAATTTTGGCGAGCTGACTTATAATTTTAGAGAGCCGAATTGCACTGTTCATGAACTTTGGCGAGCCGATTTACACTGTTCATGAATTTTGATATTCTTTTCTTTTGATACAGCAGGTGGAGGGCAAATTGGACACCATGCTAAAATCCATGTCTATATACACAAAATGGCTATGTAAAGATTGCTGGCCATTAAAAAAAGGTGGAGAAGAATCGAGTGAAACCACATTTATAAGTAGGAGTTAATTTATATAAATTTAAATAAATGATTTGATTGACTTCATCAGAATTTATTCCAACTTAGAAGGTGTGAATAATCAAATGAAAGGAATTCGGTTGAATACGACGGAACTTTAATTTATATAATAAGTATATTTGAAATGAATATATAATATTTTACTCATATTTTTTAATATATTTAGTCTCTCAAATTTTATAAAGATTGAGAAGAATTTTATATGTTTTACAAAATAAAAATATTTTAAAGAACCTCAGTCGAAATAATTAATATTGTTCACTTTTTTTAATGAAGTCAAATGCCTTCTCTCATAAATCCATGTGAATAAAATATCCTTTTAGACTGAATTTTTATAATTGAGAAGGATTAACATTAATACGCTTTATTTAATTTGTTTCAAAAAACAATTTTAATTTTTTTCGTTTCTCTTTTAGTAAATTTTTCAATAAAAAAGGCCGCATATTTAGACACTAGGCTTTTTTGTCACCAGACACCAATTTTTGGATTTTTGAGATAAATTATCATTTTGCCCTCCTGCATTTTATCTTTTCGACGATTCTCCAGTTGACTTTTCAGTTCCTTCGAACGAATCACAGCTGATGTGCTACAGTGATATTCATTTAAAATTTTAAAGTTATTTTTTAAGTATTGTGTATTTCCAAAATTTCTTAAATTGAATATTCAGACTAATTACGATAGACTGATAAAAATACTTTAAGAATTCAAGGTCGTTTGACACTCTCAAATGCTTAAAACACAGTATTTTACAAATAAGGGTATCCCTCGACTATGCTAAAAACACATTTGGGAGTGTCAAAAGACCTTAAAGTCTCAAAGTATTTTTATCAAGTTATCGTAATTAGCCCGGATATTTAATTTGAGAAATTTTGGAAATACATAGTGCTTAAAAAATAGCTTTAAAAATTTAAAGGAGATTTTATTATTTAAAAAGTTATTTAGTAAAAATCATAATTTCCATCATATCATGCAACGTATAAAATACCAATTGTTCATTAGTAATAAAGTTTATTTTTTAAAGTATAAGAGTATAATGATAAGATGAGTAATTATATTATTTATTTATGTTATCTTCTACTCCCTCCGTTCAATTTTAAGTGTCTCATTTGAAATATTTGTATTTTTTAAGGAACTCTCTCTATAGGGCTAACATTTCATGTGATCTCATCCATTTTCAATACACTTTATACTAAATGAGACAATTATATTGGAACAATTCTAAAATCCATATAAAACATTTAATTTGGGATAGAGTGAGTATTACTTAACTTATACATGCATACATAAATAAATTTATTAATGTAGAGGGCTCTATTTTATAAGATTATTTAAGATGCTTTGAAGAAAATAACGCATACCCAACTGGTTTTTCAACCTTACAAACACTATATATCAATTACCAATGTCTTCATAAATTTCACCATCTTCACCATCTTCTTCATATTAACCTATACAAACAATGTCATCCACAGATATTTCTTGGTCGAAGATATGATCATAGCTCTCACATGTAAGAAACAAGCCTAACTCTATATTCAATGTGTTACCAATTTCTGTAGCTCTAAATTTTAATGAACTGAATCAGTGATTTTTGCAGTTTCTTACACATAGTGACTGCGGTGGCGTTGGTCTTGGTAAACTTCATATGTTTGAGAAAAAGAAGTAGCGCAATTCAAGTAAAACAGGGTGATGCCAATAGCTATGTTATCTCAATGTCACCAGCAATTACAGTGATCAACAACTCAAGTTGAATTGGCAACAATGGAGAGATTTCTCAATGATATGGCAAGAGAGAAACCTATCCGATTCTCACCCTAGCAACTGATAAATTTCACCCACAACTATGCTACTCGGTTGGGTTCGGGCAGTTTTGGAGTAGTCTATAAAGGACAGTTCCCAAATGGTAGGTGTGAGACGGGGAAGGATGTGATACGGTCAGAATAATGTTCCTACAACAGTGTAAACATCCATAAAGTGGTACTAGCTCATTGTAGGGTCCTGGTGGATCTAATGAATTCATTAACTTCCTCACACTCACCTACCCTAATGAATTAGACCCATACCATACCCAATTTGAGACTGATGTAGTGATCTAACCTAATCAATTTTCACCATATAAAATTAAAATTTTAAAGACCTTAAAAATATGCCTTCACTAATATGGTCAAGATGAAATTTAATAGACGTCACATATAAGCCAAGACCTTTCAGACTCATCCATTCATGTGAGCTCAAATTGATCCTACCTAATTGTGTACGTGGAAATATAAGACAATTGTTCTTAGGGTATCGACACTATATATATATATCCCAAAGAGAGTGTAACTTAGGTAAGATTCATCACAAATCCCATTGATCCAGTGAAACTATTTTTTTGGGATAACATCAATATCACCATCCCATATTAGAGGTGAGACTAATCTCATAAGCCTCCTGTATCAAATAAATGTGAAAGGAGTCGAACCCAAGAGACCCAAAAAGACCTTTTTTTTTTATAACCGAAGAGAACCACTAGGCAACTAAACCTCTCGGGGGAACACCTCAAACCAACACAGGAAGCCCTTAGTTTACGCCGCTAGAACTTGGAACTGGCGACAGACCCAACGAGACTGTCTACACTTTTTTGGGTTCAGGTTGAAAAGCCTAAGAGTTGAAAATCAGATCGGCTCAGTTGGATTAATACTTATGGGTTGGTTGAGACTTGAGACAGGTCCGTTAATGAATTGCATAATTTTCTCTATTTGACATAGATTTAACTAAAATCCAACTAAATAAAATCTACGTAACCTATGGGATTAATACTTTGGGTAGGTTGAGGTGGACCTGACCCTACTTGCACTCCGTTCATGAGTTCGAAATATCATCAAAATTTGATATATCAGGCCCCTAACGGGCCAAAAAACTTGGCTGATATTTGCCCATTTTAGCCTATTTTGGGCCCTTTTTTATTTTAAAAAACCAATTTCAGCCAAAATGGGTCATAATATGGACCCAAGTTTGGCCATGGCCTAAAATATCAGAAATACCGACACAATCTAGTAAATTGCGATATAATCATTCCAAGCACGTATTTGACAAATATCGACGAAAATTTCAGATTTGGGCCAACATTTGAAACCCAGATCCGAACTCATGAAGTCAAAATGGAGCACTATCAGGTCTCTGTCCCAGATCAAACACACAGAAATTTCTTAATTAAGACATGAGACTAGAATTCTTCAAACAAGTGTTTGTAGAGTTCACTGTCACGCGTTAACAATCGTTTGCCTTTGGAGTACAGTCAAACGAGAAACGCGGTATGACAGTTTGGACTCTTTTGACCCTTCAAATCAATGTTGTTACAAGTATCTTCGATATTTTTAAATTTACTACTAAAATTATCAATTGTTGTTAATATCTCGAGTTGTATTGATACTGTAGTAAATTCTTAATAAAATACCGATAAATTCTATATTGATATCTTACTTTATTAATATTTTTATTTATTGTTTTTTAAATATTATATTTTCTATGTTAATTTTCCAATAAAAATTCAAGAATTTGAGAATATCTCGATATTATCAATCGCCGTTAATATTCGGAGAACGATATTTGTGACTATGCTTCAAATGAAAGCAGGGGCAAGCCGCCCAATCTTATAATCACCAATCACCAGGAAATGCTTCAATTAGCAATACGTGCCGTACAAAAATAATCTCCACCGTCCAATATTGGGTCCAGATAACCCCAAGGGGTTATCTCAATTGGTTTGGGAGCAAGATCTCTAGAGGGAAGTCTTGGGTTCAAACCATGGGAGCCCCAATGAAGGGTCACTTGCCATGGGAATATGTATAGAATAACATTTCATCGATTTACCCGGTGTGTGCGGATAGGAGGGTTTTCACATACCTCAGAAGATTAGTTAGATGAGATGCCTAGACACCTTCAGATCTCAAATATATATATATATATATATATATATATATATATATATATATATATATTGGGTCCAGGTCGACAATAAATTTGATCCATTAATAATCTGTACACCACCCAGAATTAATCTATACCATCCATGGATTGGGTCGCAGTTGGATCAACTATGATCCAATCATCCAAAAATGTCTAACTTTGGATAATGTTTCCAATTAATGGGCTATCATTAAATGTAATGAATAAGATGCTTTGAAGAAAATAATGCATACCCAACTGGCTTTTCAACCTTACAAACACTATATATCAATTAGAATGGTCTTGATAAGTTTCATCATCTTCACAATCTTCTTCATATTAACCTATACAAACAATGTCATCCACAAATCTTCCTTGGTTGCAGATAATGATCACAGCTCTCACATGTAAGAAACAAGTCTAACTCTATATTCAATGTGTTCCCAATTTCTGTAGCGCTAAATTTTAATGAACTGAAGCAGTGATTTTTGCAGTTTTTTCCATAATGACTACGGTGGCGTTGATCTTGGTAAACTTCATATGTTTGAGAAAAAGAAGTGGCGCAATTCAAGTACAACAGGGTGTTGCAAATAGCGATGTTATCTCAATGTCACCAGCAATTACAGTGATAAATGACTCACAAGTTGAATCGGCAATAATGGAGAGATTTCTTAATGATATTGCAAGAGAGAAACCTACCCGATTCTCACCCCAGCAACTGATAAATTTCACCCACAACTATGCTACTCGGTTGGGTTGGGGCGGTTTTGGAGTAGTCTATAAAGGAGAGTCCCCAAATGGTGTCCAAGTTGCTGTCAAGGTCCTCAATCAAAGTTCGGATAAGGGGGCAGAGGAGCAATTCATGGCCGAAGTGAGCACCATTGGTAGGACTTACCATATCAATCTAGTCAGACTCTATGGATTTTGCTTCGACACCACAGTGAAAGCTCTAGTTTATGAGTACATGGAGAACGGATCACTCGACAAATTCTTGTTCGATAAAAATCGACAAATTGAGCTTGGGAGGCTATATGAAATTGCACTTGGCACGGCCAAGGGAATTGCATACCTTCATGAGGAGTGCCAACAGAGGATAATTCACTACGATATAAAGCCCGGTAACATTCTCCTTGATGCAAATTTCTCTCCTAAGGTTGCAGATTTTGGGTTAGCCAAACTCTGTAATAGGGACAATTCACATGTGGTCTTGACTAGAGGCAGAGGAACTCCTGGATATGCTGCACCAGAGCTGTATATGCCATTTCCTGTAACTCGCAAATGCGATGTTTACAGCTTTGGGATGTTGTTGTTTGAGATTGTGGGGAGGAGGACGAACCTCAATGTTAATCAGACCGAGAGCCGAGAGTGGTTTCCGAGATGGGTTTGGGAGAAGTATGAGAAAGGAGAATTAGCAGAAGTAACATTGGATCATGAAACTGATGAGAAAGATAGAGAAAAGGCAGAGAGAATGTGTATGGTTGCCTTGTGGTGTGTTCAATATCTTCCCGAAGCAAGACCTCCCATGAGCAACGTCGTGAAGATGTTGGAAGGAAATGAAATGGTCGCGCCGCCGAACCCGTTTCAACATCTGATGGATTCCGGCACAGGTTTGAATTTGTGGAATGAAAGTAGTACTCATTCAATTGAAACAGGAAGCAGTTGTGAAGTTTCCTATAAAGAATCAAACTGTGTCATGAGAAAGGATGAGATAGAATTGGCAAATTCATTGCAGTAGCATTGCAATGTGCAGATGTTTATCTACGAAAATAATAAAATTAATTGTTTATACTCTGTCAGGCATTGGAATATTACTTCTTTTATAGTTTTATGACCCTTGTATTATTTTCTCTTTTTGAATTTGTATGGTCAATCATTTTGCAAAATGTATACAGATAAATAAATGCATGCATGCTCAGTCTTCTAAATAGGCTCAAATTGAATATCAACGGCACAATTTTAGGAAGTAGATTGGTGTGAGGCAGACTCTAGTGGGCCCCACATGGGAGCCCAAGTGGGGACGTCACCTAGGTGAGATTTTTTCCATAACCCATGACTTCTATGGTTTCATAATAATGAGCACTTCGAAAATTAAATCAGACTTAAGCAATATGAATATTAACTAGAAGCAAGGCAACCCAAACATCTCCACTTTATCTCTGGAGAACAATTTTGTAACCATTTCTTTCTGTATGGGCAGTCCATTGCATATTCAGTTTTCTTTTTTATTAATAATTAGCCTTATCAATATCGTCATCATCGTAGTCGTCATCATCAAAAACCTTTATGTAAAACCTTCATGTGATAACAAAAAGATTATTTTATTTTATTTAAAAAAAAAAAAAAGAGAAAATCGCAAGGAGTCCACAATCTTAACAAGAGAAAAGGAACATCATTGCTTAAAGCATTCCATATTCCCAGAATGGGTATATTTTCCTAGTATCTGGAACAGAATTTTCTTGTATGTCACATATAATTCAATATTAAAATATCGGCATTTTTTTGAATTTTTTACAATCGATATTTTAGTTGACAAAAATTTAAATATTAGCATATACTTGTTGCTGAGTGCACTTAAGCAGCTGAGAACATTTATATATATTAAAAAGAAAAAAAACATGTTGGTTCCTTATCCATCATATTCACCTGTCCATTTTACTCATACAAGTGGGCCACCTGATGAATGGACCGTAGAATTTGGGCCAGGCCATATTCTTTTGCACTTGAATGAATCTTGATCTGGTGCATTTCAGATTTCATGGCTACTCCCTGCTGCCAAACATTAGTAAAAGAAAAATTAAAATGGCCTGAACCATTCGCTCATTTTGGTAACAATTTTTTTCTTACTACACACAGCAGACACATCTAGTATCAACCTCTCCATATTCAATTTATCACCCTATCTGTACAAGTCAGTAAGCAATGAAAATTCCCAAGAGAAATGCATTAGTTCAATGCGAGAAACAAGTAACAATACAATCAGGATTACAATAACCAGTTCAATAGTTTTCCTACGTG
This sequence comes from Chimonanthus praecox, assembly GCA_022113865.1. Lineage (NCBI taxonomy): Eukaryota > Viridiplantae > Streptophyta > Magnoliopsida > Laurales > Calycanthaceae > Chimonanthus > Chimonanthus praecox. The sequence goes on along the minus strand of CM039095.1, from coordinate 2,815,810 downwards.
TCTGCGTCGTCTGCAGTGAAATCTGGCTCCGGAGGCTTCTGCAGTTTCACCAACTCCCTCGCGCTCTTATCGCGGGACTTATGGACTCTTCTAAGAGCATTAGCTGCGAACCTTGATGCATACATGGTTGCTCCTAGACTGGTTGAAGTACCTCCAACGACATTGTTGTCTACAGCCAACAAGGCTTCATCTTCATATCCTCCGTCGATTTCTTCTTCTTCCCTGCGACGCATCTCTGCAATCTTCCTCTTGGAGTATCGCCGCCATGCAGCTTGGATAAAGCAGGCAGCCCATGTCCTCCACTGTTGTGAATAGAAGCGGAACGTGTGTTGAACCTGTCTGCTATGCAGACGTCTAAACTGGCTTGCAACGAATTTCAACTCCTCAGCTGTAAGTGCAAAAGCTTCCACCTCTTTTAGAGCTTTGACTGTCCTAGTCGATGATGGGAGGTTAGCAGCAGATTTGGGATCCAGTGCCCAGGTTAGGAGTTCCTCACCACAAAAATCCCCTTCTTTCAGCAAGCAAGCTACGGTTGAAGAATCCAGTTCTCCCACCATCTGTAGTCACACTCTCAAGACGACCACGTATGATGAACAGCATCTCATCCACAGAATCTCCTTCCCGGACAATGTAAGTGTTTTCTGGGTATAAACTGGGTTTTAAACGTTCACATATGGCATCAAGCAGCCGCTCATCCATATTCTCAAACAGGGGCACCTATTGACACAAACATACAAAAGATTTTTAGTTATTGGAAAAGGGCAAGATTACTGACTTCTGGAGACTTGCGTTCTTCTTATATGAGTGAGCTGGTGCCATAATTTAGTGATGCAAAACATCAATATCAAGAGTCACCATACAGATTAGCCATATTTTGAGGCAAGTTTTATTTTCATTTTTTTTAGTTTATCACAAAAAAAAAAAAGTATTATTTGATTTGTAATGAAGGTAAAACATTATACTAATAAAATTTGAGACTAAACATGTAATCTTTTTGTATTTTTCATTTATTCTTCAATTTTTGTCTGTTTTTCACATTTTTGTCATTTTTCATTTTTTTTCAAATAAAACAAGATCATAGTTTGCATGTAGATTTAGTCAGCAGCTACCAACAAGATTTCTTACTTAAATCCATGAAGAAATTTTTATTATATTTATTTTTTAGATTTTTATTTTTATTTTTAATATATTTTGCTATTTTTCAAAATGAATTATAATAGCTATTAGCTCTATTTCAGTTATAGGTCTCTAGACTCTAATTCTTTATTACATGAGCGTATGATTGTATAAATGAAATACTTCAATATTCTTCAGTCTCCCACTTCTAATATCAGTCATCTTTGCTTAATACTTGATTAGTAATTAATTATTAGTTTTTAATTAAATATATTAGGACCAAAATAGATATTAGAATGATTAGAAATATAAATTATTTAAGTTTATAAAAACATAGTTTAATTCAAGAGCATACAACAACACAATATATACTTGGCTTAAAGGGGACCGATATTGTCTCATATGTTGAGTTAAAATGAAAATAAACTTTACAATCCAATATTTTCCAATATTCTAGATTTTTTAAATATATTTTCATAAATTATTATGGGATTTTGAAATTTCACACCGGTTGAGACCAGTTCAATCGATATTTGAAAATATCGACCAATTCGTATTGTGAACCAATATGGATATCTCCACCTTGGTGAGAATTCTGCCAATCCCTTCGGGGTAACTGTGACATCGACCTCCATTGCATCTGCAACTGTGCACTTCAGTGCACACCGACCGCTCCCGGCTGACCTCCACCTGTAGCTGCAACTTCTGCTCTGGCGATGGGGCTTTCTCTTTCCAGCTGCACTCCTGTTGGCTGCCACTCACAGATCTGAAAATCCAGATCTGCAACGGTATTGCATTGTTGCCTCTGCCCCTCTCCTGCCGTCAAGCTATCCTCCAGACAGTATCAGATCTGCAACTACAGCCCATCTGCATCTCTGTGTGAGATGTGCGCACCCCACGCTCTGGGGTGCTCCACCTGTCTTCTTTAATTAGAAGAATTGCCCAAGCCCAAGCCTCGCTTGAACCTGGCGCCCGTCACCGGTTTTGTTGGATCCGCCACCGACGATGTCGGTCCTACCGCCTCTATGTGATTTTTCGTCCCCTTCGCTTTTCCATCTCCTCTAGCACCATGGAATTCGGACGGACCATCACAACCTGGAAAAGAAACTTTATTTTTAAAATCATACCTGTCATCTGATTTTTTGTTTCTTCTCCTCCTTCCTGCGGCCCGACTAGTAGGATCCCTCTGCCGGTCAATTACTGTACTTCCCTCCAATGTGTACAGATTATTTTACTTCTTCCCTTTCATGACGATCATGACTCCTTTAGAAACTCTAAGAGCCCCATCCTTCGCCTTGAAGGTAAACCCATCAGTGTCCAGTGTCCCCAAAGAAATCAAATTTTTCTTTAACTCAGGAACATGCCGTACATTCTCCAACTTTCTTACCATGCCATCGAACATCCTGATTTTAACTGTTCCAACACCAATGGTTTTACAGATAGCACCATTGCCCACATAGACATGTCCTTCATCACAGGATTTGTATGTGTCAAACGACTCTCTGCGTGGACACATATGGTAAGAACACCCAGAATCTAGAATCCACTGATCAGTTGGATTATTCATACCTGTGGTGACTGTGCACATGACAACACCTACAACATCGTCTATGTCACTTTGTACGGCATTTGATTGATCTGAACTTTGCAGTCCGATTTCCAGATCACGCTTCTTTTTGTTGCAGTCCATCATCTTATGCCCCTCTTTCTCACAGTAGAAACATATAAGCTTTCCTCCACCTCTCCCTCTGGATTTTGACCTTGACCCTCTGAACTTGTTACGGTCTTGAGGTTTTTTGCTGTTGTTTCTCCCTCTGTTCTCTGTATAGAGAGCCTGTGTCTGAGAAGAACCCACCGAAGACTTTCTTCTTGTCTCCTCGTTTAGCAAACTGCTTGTCACGGACGTCATAGTGACAATTCCCTCTGGCGCTGAATTGTTGAGTGACACCACCAAGGTCTCCCAACTCTCAGGTAGAGAACTGAGAAGTAGGATGGCCTGCAACTCACCATCAAGAACCATCTTCATGGATGAGAGTTGATTGATTATACTCTGCATCTCATTCAGATGCTCCGCTATCGAAGTACTTTCATTGTACTTCAGATTCACCAACTTTCTTATTAGGAACGTCTTGTTGCCCGTAGTCTTTCTCGCATATAATCCCTCCAATTTATTCCAGAGAGATTGCACCGTCGTTTCAGTGGATACCAGATGAAACACACTGTCATCCAGTCACTGTCTAATAAAACCGAGGCACCTCCGATCAAGATCGTTCCATTCATCATCAGACATCTCGACCTTCAGTTTTGTCTTCCCCTTGTCATCGGAAGACTCCGTCACTTGCACCTTCGGTCTGCCTGCGATCAGTTTGTAGAGATCTCTACAATACAGAAGATCTTCCATCCTTGCCTTCCACAATAAATAATTTGCTCCATTGAGATTAATCATTCGGGCGGTGTTGATTTCCATCACCTCCGACAACCTGAAGCCTCCCTGTGTGCTGTGATCCATTCACCCACGAGTCCCTGGTCTCCAACCAAAGCTACTGATACCACTTGTTAGCGCTTACAGCGTAATAAACAAGAATAATCGAACGGAATAAAATAAGCATAATCCAACACAACCAAATTTACGTGGTTCGGCCCCACCCAGCCTCCGTCCACGGTGCGTGAAAGAGATATTATTAAGAGAACACAATTACAAAAGAGATAATTCTTTGCTTAATAATAAACAAACCAACAGAATTAGAGAGAAACCCCTTTGCTGGTTTTTCCCGTCTGAAAAACCTGGCTGCCCTTTCTTCGTCTCTGTGTACAGATCTGAACAATGTCTCCTCTCTGATCAGAGCCCACCGAAACCAGCCTTCTCATGCAACATACAGCAGCGCCTCTGCTGCCCAGATCTCTCTTCTTAAGCAGCAGCGTGTATGTCTCGCTGATGAGAGGCACCCTCTTGCTGAAATTGCTGCCTGCAACTTGGCTCTCTTTTCTCTCTCTTTCGTGTGTTCTATATCTACTGCTGCTATGTGTTTCAGCCAGCCCCTCTTTATATAAGCAATCCCTTGATATGCATGACAGTCACCGAATCCAAGAAATAAGAGATTTCCTCCCTATTTTATTTCCACTTAACTCGCCGTGCTTACTGAATTGGTAAGACACCAATCAGCCAAGCCTGCAGTATGGCAATTACTATATTATTGTTGCCATCGTAATCTCCCAATAGAAAACCCAATGACGTGTATTATTCAAGGCAATTGACCCCTTCTATGTTTAATAGGATTCATTAAGTCCCACTTAAATTAAGCAACTGCCGAGAATCACCTCTTAATGTTAGGAGAATTAGAGCCACAACCTCAACAATATGGACTGGTATAATGACCGGTTCCAGTTTTTTGAACCATGGAAAAATGCCAAAGAAAAGACAGCCAGATATTCAATTGTCTGAATGTCTCAGGAATCATCACATCAACAGTATGGAGCACCTAATAATGGTTTCATACACAGGACTAAGAGGATTAGATCACTGATGTTTTTGTGAACAAAAACCTCATAATTCCCCAAAAGAGACACTCTAGTTTGGTATATTCAGAATTTAGACAGCTGAGCAAGGAAAAACAGAGAGATAAATAAATAAATCACTCACCCTTCTCACCAACGCCAAACAAAGGTGCCGCTTGATGTCCCTCCTAAGATCTTTTGGCAGGCTCTGAACCAGACTTTCTTCATCCACACCCCGCGTCTCTAGCCACTTGTATTGGTCATATCGCCTCACTCGTTCCCTGAGTTCCTGTGGAAGCAAGCGATGATGCATCCACTGCTCAGAATCACGCCTTTTGACTCTCATCTCTTCAAGCCGAATTGTAAGTGACTGGAGATATCTGTAGATGGCAAAGGGGCAATAGTAAAAACAACCAACATTCCTGTGCAACCCTTTTTAATAACAACATATTGGGACTAAGGATAATAAAAAAGTAAAGGCACAATAAAAGAGAGGCATGGAAACAAAGAAAAACTATCTCAACTATGAGGTGGATCCACAGTTCCATAACAAATATCAAGTGCTCCTCACTCCTGGCCATCGCCAACTCATTCTCAAGTTCCTTATCCATGTTTAGTATGAAATACAGCATTACTTATTTGGATGACATTATCCTTGCATTTAGAAGAAAACCCACATCTCTTGGACAACAAAGTTTGCCTGTTCCCGAACACCATTTCCATGTAATTTAACCTCTATGATTTGGTGACCATCCTTCACATCTGATCACTTTTCTATTAGGATCTCCAACACCCTCCAGACCAAGTGGGTCACAATGACAACAGATTTGCCTTTCATAATGCTTCCCATTCTATTAAGACCTGAGTTTCCTTTTTAGTGACATACTTGTGGGCCTGGCTATCTTCACACAGCTGAATGAGAGAGGCTGGGCCCATCAAGCCTTCTAACTCATCCCACATGCTATGATACAACAGAAAAGATAATCCAGAGGAGTGTTGATTGCTTTTTCCGCCTTAACATGAAAAAATACTCTCCAAAGAGAAATAAGACGGCAGTTTGCCTCAAGGAATGTCACAAACAATGCAATTTCCAATGTTAATCAGTATACTGTACCACAGATATGACAAGTGATTTTAAAAAAGAAAAATAGAAACCATCAGAAGTGATGGTTGGAAGAGGATTCTATGAAGAACTACACTAGAGGTTCTAACCCCTTGATCAATTTCCGACCTTTTTAAAAGAGAATGGACAAAAAACTATGGTCCTCAATCTAGGACTGTTTTGCATGACCCTCCTTTGATAGTGGAGCCCACCATATCAACCATTGGGATCAATGATGCATGAAACCCATCATATGGAATTGGGGAACATGAAACAGATGTATCCTCACGGTAATATGCATTCTTCACATGATGTAAACAAAAGAAACGAATGGTGATGATGATGGAAAGTCAACAGTCCTTCCCAATTCATAAATATGACAGTTTCTACATTCTTCCATTAATTCCCTTTAATCCAAAAACGATTATCATAATTTTTAGAATGAAAAAGAGGAGGAAGAAGTCGATCATCTATTTTTAGGTTGCCCACTAACTCGTCGTCTTTGGTCTCACTTTACAAATCTTTTTAACGGTATTTTGGGTTTTTTATCAAACTTGTGCTGGGCATTGGAATTGTGGTTTATTTCAAGGCTACTCTAAGATGGAAACTTGAATGAATACTCCCCTAGCATACATCTTATGGACCATTTGGAGAGAAAGAAATTCAAATGTCTTTGAAGGTAAAACAACAGATATCAACAATCTTATCCAATTAGTTAATTGCAGGTTTTGTGTTTGGCTTCTTTCGAGCACAAAATTTAGTGGCCTTAGACTTACGGACCTCATGTCATCTTGGGACGAATGTATGAATGGATTTAGAAGGAAGATGAAACCTAAAGATAAATGGAATCCTCCAGAATAAAATGTTATGAAGTTCAATGTAGACGGGGCAACAAAAGGGAAACTGGATCCAGCTGGGATAGGAGGGGTGCATAGAAATCATATGGGAACCATATCTATTGTTTTCAACAAGTCGGTTGGAATCAAAGATTCCAATGAAGCGGAAATTCTTAGTAGGATTAGGTTGTTAGCTTTGGGGATGGATGCATCCTTTACCAAGATCAGCCGGAGAGCGAATGGAGGGGCAGATTATTTTGCCAAGCTTGGAATCACTGACCTTTTTTCGGGTGTTTCCTACTTTTTGCTTAGAGGAGTAGTTCTTTTGTTCTCCTTGTATTTTCTGTTTTATTTTTCCTATTTTTGCTTCGGTCTAATCTTGTTAGACCTTTTTCTCATGTATTTATACTTCTCTTTCTTTTATATATTTCTCTTCGTTACTGCTAAAAGAAAAAATAATAATTGAAAAAGATTGCTACAGTTTATTACGTATTAGCTATGTTATTTCATTGATTCACTTGTAAAACCTTCCTTTTACTCTTCTTCTTCTTCATCTTCAGGGAAAACATTAAAAGCAAAACATAAAATGATTGATCTTATCTGCATGTTGCCAATGAGGAGGGCAAAGAGGATGAGCCCAAGAATGGCAAGTGCAATGGAGAAGATAACCTCCCCAGCATATGCACTGGTTTGGAGCCCCTGACCAAGCGTACTGTAGAAAGTAGCAAAACCAAATGGTAAATATTGCAGCACTAAGATCAACTTGCAAATGGTTATTAGATCACATCCCATTCATTATGGTACACCACTAAGACGCACCCTTTTTTACTACTGTAGAGGAGTATTTGAAATGATGTTGAGAAAATACAGCATAGAAATGATGTTTTGACCATAAATCTACAACATATATGAATCAAAAGCTCGTATTTATTTCAAAATAAAAATTACACGTAAAAGTTACAGTTAGAAAAATCAAAATACAAAAACTCAAAACAATAAAGAGAGAAGCATTCAAAACTTTAGACAAATGTCAAAAGAGGGAAAGGTGTGCTAATATCCAGGCAAACAATGTTAAGCAGGTACTAGAAGAATCCAAAAGGAATCATGCTCAACTCAGGTACGTAGTCCATTTGAGAGAATCTATGTAGATCTCAACAGACTCGCGGTAAATGAAAGTTCTAAACATCAATAGGAACAATGTAGCTTACCTCAAATTTTGCAGACCCCACCACAAACAGTAACAATATTTAGACACAAACTTCCTGCTTGCAATAATTCCAGATGACAGAGCTTGGGAGTAGATTCCAAAATCAAAGGGTGCATTATCATCAGCATTGCAGGAGCCATCAAGAACTGCACTGCTTATTACGCGCCAATTATCGTAGCCATCTAGATGAAATTAATATTTTAAAGACCTTAAAAATATGCCTTCACTAATATGATCAAGATGAAATTTAATAAACACCACTTATAAGTCAAGACCTTTCAGACTCATCCATTCATGTGAGCTCAGATTGATCCTACCTGATTGTGTACGTGGAAATATAAGACAATTGTTCTTAGAGTGTCGGCACTATATATATATATATATATATCCCAAAGAGAGTGTAACTTAGGTAAGATTCATTACAAATGTTTTTTTATATATTTGTCTATTTTCCATCTTCCTACAATTTTTATCACTGAAAAATAAGGATGCTTTGTCATGTATCAACCTTCTTTCTTTTTTTTTTCTTTTTTTATAAGAGGGTATCCCCACCCCATATTGGTAGTGAGACTAATCTCACGGATACACAAAGCCACACGTAAACCTCATTATAAGTCCGGAAGGAATTAAATTCAAACCTCTAGTCTAATCCTAAAATCTTAGACCAATTTAACTACTCATACGGACTCACTAACCATTTATAAAACATAGCTAGAAAAAAAGAAGTCACACGGTTCAAAATTAATCAATAGGACTCATCACAAGCTATCTCCAGAGCAAACCCTGCCTGTTGACGTCTATAGAGATGACAATTCAACTTGAAAGCATGAAATCCTACAAAAGTTGGGTTTGCTGTAATGAGACTTAGTGCATGCCAAGCCCAGTCTATCGACATCAACTATTTGAGCTTAGGTTGAGGTCAACCTGACCCTACTTGTTGCACTCCATACATGAGTTCGAAATATCATCAAAATTTGATATATCAGGCCACTAACGGGCCAAAAAACTTGGCTGATATTTGCCCATTTTAGCCTATTATGGGCCCTTTTTATTTTAAAAAACCAATTTCAGCCAAAATGGTTCATAATATGGACCCAAGTTTGGCCATGCCCTAAAATATCAGAAGTACCGACACAATCCAGTAAATTGCGATATAATTATTCCAAGCACGTATTTGACAAAAATCGACGAAAATTTCAGATTTGGGCCAACATTTGAAACCCAGATCCGAACTCATGAAGCCAAAATGGAGCAGGGCCCTAGCATCAGGTCTTTGTCCCAGATCAAACACACAGAAATTTCTTAATTAAGACATGAGACTAGAATTCTTCAAACATGTAGTCTGTAGAGTTCTCTTTCACGCTTTACCAATCGTTTGGCGTTTGGAGTCTGGACAAAGAAGAAACGCGGTATGGGCCTTTGGACACTCTGACCCCTCAAATCAATGTTACAAATATCTTCGATATTTTAAAATTTACCATTAAAATTATCAATTGTCGTTAATATCTTGAGATTTATTGACACTGCAGTAAATTCTTGATAAAATACCAATAAATTTTATATTCATATCTTACTTTATTAATATTTTTATTTATTATTTTTAAAATATTATATTTTCTATGTTGACTTTCTAATAAAAAATTAAAATATAAAAATATCTCGATATTATCATCCCAGAAGGATATTTGTGACTATGCTTCAAGTGAAAGCAGGGGCGAGCTGTCTAATCTTATAATCACCAATCACCAAGAAATACTTCAATCCGTAATACGCGCCGAACAAAAATAATCTGCACCGTCCAATATTGGGTCCAGGTCGACAATAAATTTGATCCATTAATAATCTGTACACCACCCAGAAATAATCTATACCATCCATCGATTGGGTCACAGTTGGATCAACTATGATCCAATCATCCAAAAATGTCTAAATTTGGATAATGTTTCCAATCATTGGGGCATATCCCCCTAATCTATCATTAAATGCAATGAATAAGATGCTTTGAAGATATCAGGCTTTAGGCCATTTGTTATTTTGTAATAAATATAGGTAATCTACTAATCTTCATTGATAGAATCAAATCATAATCTGACTATAATATCCAACCCAGACCTCATCAGGTCTACCACTTTCAAGTCTCATTCACCCATGGATCCCACCAGTGACCAACCCATTTACCCATTTAATGCCTAGTCTCCTTTATTTTGTTTGCTTCCCTCTTACCCATTTAATCCCATGACATTAATTCCACAAATCACATCTCCATTAGATCCTTAGACCAAGTCAAACCCCCATTTAAACCTCATTCTTTCCATTTATTTTATCCCCACTAAATCCCTTTTAATTCATTTAAATTCATAATTAAACCGATTCAAACCCATCTCTTTTCATCCGATCCTACTGGCTGCATCAGTTTTTTCTTAACCAATATCAACAAGTCACTGTAGATAAATCTAGCTCTATACCATATAAAGGAGGAGATGGACCTAGCACTATATAGATATAGGTAATCTTTATTCATAGATTGAAATACTATAATGTCCTTACTTAAAAAGAGGATCAAATCTTAAGAGATTAAGATATTCTATCATAATCATAAGGGGTAGAATATATATTAACTCTGTTTTTTAAATATAGTGAAATTATTCTTTATCTAACAATAGACTGCAGTTCTTTGTATGCACAGAAGATCCAGTGATGAAGGTGGGGACAAACATCCATGAAGTTGCATTCCACAGGATCTTCCCTAGGAAATTTCCTTAGAACATTCCCAATTCAAAGAAAATAATGCATACCCAACTGGCTTTTCAACCTTACAAACACTATATATCAATTAGAATGGTCTTGATAAGTTTCATCATCTTCACAATCTTCTTCATATTAACCTATACAAACAATGTCATCCACAATCTTCTTCATAGGTTTAGCAAGTAAGAAACAAGTCCAACTCTATATTCAATGTCTTACAAATTTCTGTGGCTCTAAATTTTAATGAATTGAATCCGTGATTTTTGCAGTTTATTTGTTCGTGACTGTGGTGCCTGCGGTCTGTATAAAGTTCAATTTTTTTAGAAAAGCAAGTCGCGCAATTCAAGTAAAACAGGGTGATGCCAGTAGCTATGTTATCTCAATGTCACCAGCAATTACAGTGATAAATGACTCACAAGTTGAATCGGCAATAATGGAGAGATTTCTTAATAATATTGCAAGAGAGAAACCTACCCGATTCTCACCCCAGCAACTGATAAATTTCACCCACAACTATGCTACTCGGTTGGGTTGGGGCGGTTTTGGAGTAGTCTATAAAGGAGAGTCCCCAAATGGTGTCCAAGTTGCTGTCAAGGTCCTCAATCAAAGTTCGGATAAGGGGGCAGAGGAGCAATTCATGGCCGAAGTGAGCACCATTGGTAGGACTTACCATATCAATCTAGTCAGACTCTATGGATTTTGCTTCGACACCACAGTGAAAGCTCTCGTTTATGAGTACATGGAGAACGGATCACTCGACAAATTCTTGTTCGAGAAAAATCAACGTATTGAGCTTGGGAGGTTATATGAAATTGCACTTGGCACGGCCAAGGGAATTGCATACCTTCATGAGGAGTGCCAACAGAGGATAATTCACTACGATATAAAGCCCGGTAACATTCTCCTTGATGCAAATTTCTCTCCTAAGGTTGCAGATTTTGGGTTAGCCAAACTCTGTAATAGGGACAATTCACATGTGGTCTTGACTAGAGGCAGAGGAACTCCTGGATATGCTGCACCAGAGCTGTATATGCCATTTCCTGTAACTCGCAAATGCGATGTTTACAGCTTTGGGATGTTGTTGTTTGAGATTGTGGGGAGGAGGAGGAACCTCGATGTTAATCAGACCGAGAGCCGAGAGTGGTTTCCGAGATGGGTTTGGGAGAAGTATGAGAAAGGAGAATTAGCAGAAGTAACATTGGATCATGAAACTGATGAGAAAGATAGAGAAAAGGCAGAGAGAATGTGTATGGTTGCCTTGTGGTGTGTTCAATATCTTCCCGAAGCAAGACCTCCCATGAGCAACGTCGTGAAGATGTTGGAAGGAAATGAAATTGTCACGCCGCCGAACCCGTTTCAACATCTGATGGATTCCGGCACAGGTTTGAATTTGTGGAATGAAAGTAGTACTCATTCAATTGAAACAGGAAGCAGTTGTGAAGTTCCCTATAAAGAATCAAACTGTGTCATGAGAAAGGATGAGATATTGGCAAATTCATTGCAGTAGCATTGCAATGTGCAGATGTTTATCTACGAAAATAATAAAATTAATTGTTTATACTCTGTCAGGCATTGGAATATTACTTCTTTTATAGTTTTATGACCCTTGTATTATTTTCTCTTTTTGAATTTGTATGGTCAATCATTTTGCAAAATGTATACAGATAAATAAATGTATGCATGCTCAGTCTTCTAAATAGGCTCAAATTGAATATCAACGGCACAATTTTAGGAAGTAGATTGGTGTGAGGCAGACTCTAGGGCCCCACATGGGAGCCCAAGTGGGGACGTCACCTAGGTGAGATTTTTTCCATAACCCATGACTTCTATGGTTTCATAATAATGAGCACTTCGAAAATTAAATCAGACTTAAGCAATATGAATATTAACTAGAAGCAAGGCAACCCAAACATCTCCACTTTATCTCTGGAGAACAATTTTGTAACCATTTCTTTCTGTATGGGCAGTCCATTGCATATTCAGTTTTCTTTTTTATTAATAATGGGTAATGATATACACACCATACTTTTTAGTTAAGGAACACCATAAGTTATTATTTAAAAAAAAATTCCAATTGTACCCTCTTACATATTCTCAGGTAGAGAAACGTGTTCTCCACTTCTCCACGACATTAGAGAGGATAGAATTGGAATTTTTTTAAAATAATAACTTATGGTGTTCCTTAAGTAAAAAGTATGGTGTGAGGATCATTATCCTTAATAATTAACCTTATCAATATCGTCATCATCGTCTTCGTCATCATCAAAAACCTTTACGTAAAACCTTTATGTAAAACCTTCATGTGATCACAAAAAGATTATTTTATTTTATTTAAAAAAAAAAAAAAGAGAAAATCGCAAGGAGTCCGCAATCTTAACAAGAGAAAAGGAACATCATTGCTTAAAGCATCCTATATTCCCAGAATGGGTATATTTTCCTAGTATCTGGAACAGAATTTTCTTGTATTTCACATATAATTCAATATTAAAATATCGGCATTTTTTTGAATTTTTTACAATCGATATTTTAGTTGACAAAAATTTAAATATTAGCATATACTTGTTGCTGAGTGCACTTAAGCAGCTGAGAACATTTATATATATTAAAAAGAAAAAAAACATGTTGGTTCCTTATCCATCATATTCACCTGTCCATTTTACTCATACAAGTGGGCCACCTGATGAATGGACCGTAGAATTTGGGCCAGGCCATATTCTTTTGCACTTGAATGAATCTTGATCTGGTGCATTTCAGATTTCATGCCTACTCCCTGCTGCTAAATATTAGTAAAAGAAAAATTAAAATGGCCTGAACCATTCGTTCATTTTGGTAACAATTTTTTTCTTACTACACACGGCAGACACATCTAGTATCAACCTCTCCATATTCAATTTATCACCCTATCTGTACAAGTCAGTAAGCAATGAAAATTCCCAAGAGAAATGCATTAGTTCAATGCGAGAAACAAGTAACAATACAATCAGGATTACCATAACCAGTTCAATAGTTTTCCTATGTGTCTGCGTCTGCAGTGAAATCTGGCTCCGGAGGCTTCTGCAGTTTCACCAACTCCCTCGCGCTCTTATCGCGGGACTTATGGACTCTTCTAAGAGCATTAGCTGCGAACCTTGATGCATACATGGTTGCTCCTAGACTGGTTGAAGTACCTCCAACGACACTGTTGTCTACAGCCAACAAGGCTTCATCTTCATGTCCTCCGTCGATTTCTTCTTCTTCCCTGCGACGCATCTCTGCAATCTTCCTCTTGGAGTATCGCCGCCATGCAGCTTGGATGAAGCAGGCAGCCCATGTCCTCCACTGTTGTGAATAGAAGCGGAACGTGTGTTGAACCTGTCTGCTATGCAGACGTCTAAACTGGCTTGCAACGAATTTCAACTCCTCAGCTGTAAGTGCAAAAGCTTCCACCTCTTTTAGAGCTTTGACTGTCCTAGTCGATGATGGGAGGTTAGCAGCAGATTTGGGATCCAGTGCCCACGTTAGGAGTTCCTCACCACAAAAATCCCCTTCTTTCAGCAAGCTACGGTTGAAGAATCCAGTTCTCCCACCATCTGTAGTCACACTCTCAAGACGACCACGTATGATGAACAGCATCTCATCCACAGGATCTCCTTCCCGGACAATGTAAGTGTTTTCTGTGTATAAACTGGGTTTTAAACGTTCACATATGGCATCAAGCAGCCGCTCATCCATATTCTCAAACAGGGGCACCTATTGACACAAACACACAAAAGATTTTTAGTTGTTGGAAAAGGGCAAGATTACTGACTTCTGGAGACTTGCGTTCTTCTTATATGAGTGAACTGGTCCCATAATTTAGTGATGCAAAACATCAATATCAAGAGTCACCATACAGATTAGCCATATTTTGAGGCAAGTTTTATTTTCATTTTTTTTAGTTTTTCACAAAAAAAAAAAAGTATTATTTGATTTGTAATGAAGGTAAAACATTATACTAATAAAATTTGAGACTAAACATGTAATCTTTTTGTATTTTTCATTTATTCTTCAATTTTGGTCTGTTTTTCACATTTTTGTCATTTTTCATTTTTTTCCAAATAAAACAAGATCATAGTTTGCATGTAGATTTAGTCAGCAGCTACCAACAAGATTTCTTACTTAAATCCATGAAGAAATTTTTATTATATTTAGTTTTTAGATTTTTATTTTTATTTTTAATATATTTTGATATTTTTCAAAATGAATTATAATAGCTATTAGCTCTATTTCTATTCTAGACTCTAATTCTTTATTACATGAGCGTATGATTGTATAAATGAAATACTTCAATATTCTTCAGTCTTCCACTTCTAATATCAGTCATCTTTGCTTAATACTTGATTAGTAATTAATTATTAGTTTTTAATTAAATATATTAGGACCAAAATAGATATTAGAATGATTGGAACTATAAATTATTTAAGTTTATAAAAACATAGTTTAATTCAGGAGCATACAACAACACAATATATACTTGGCTTAAAGGGGACCAATATTGTCCCATATGTTGAGTTAAAATGAAAATAAACTTTACAATCCAATATTCTAGATTTTTTATATATATTTTCATAAATTATTATGGGATTTTGAAATTTCACACCGGTTGAGACCAGTTCAATCGATATTTGAAAATATCGACCAATTCGTACTGTGAACCAATATGGACTGGTATAATGACCGGTTCCAGTTTTTTGAACCATGGATGTGTCCCTGATAACATAGCCATTTGGAGATAAAATGCCAAAGACAAGACAGCCAGATATTCAATTGTCTGACTGTGTCAGGAATCATCACATCAACAGTATGGAGCACCTAACAATGGTTTCATACACAGGACTAAGAGGATTAGATCACTGATGTGTTTGTGAACAAAAACCTTATAATTCCTCAAAAGAGACACTCTAGTTTGGTATATTCAGAATTTAGACAGCTGAGCAAGGAAAAACAGAGAGATAAATAAATAAATCACTCACCCTTCTCACCAACGCCAAACAAAGGTGCCGCTTGATGTCCCTCCTAAGATCTTTTGGCAGGCTCTGAACCAGACTTTCTTCATCCACACCCCGCGTCTCTAGCCACTTGTATTGGTCATATCGCCTCACTCGTTCCCTGAGTTCCTGTGGAAGCAAGCGATGATGCATCCACTGCTCAGAATCACGCCTTTTGACTCTCATCTCTTCAAGCCGAATTGTAAGTGACTGGAGATATGTCTGTAGATGGCAAAGGGGCAATAGTAAAAACAACCAACATTCCTGTGCAACCCTTTTTAATAACAACATATTGGGACTAAGGATAATAAAAAAGAAAAGGCACAATCAAAGAGAGGCATGGAAACAAAGAAAAACTATCTCAACTATGAGGTGGATCCACAGTTCCATAACAAATATCAAGTCCTCCTCACATCTGGCCATCGCCAACTCATTCTCAAGTTCCTTATCCATGTTTAGTATGAAATACAGCATTACTTATTTGGATAACATTATCCTTGCATTTAGAAGAAAACCACATCTCTTGGACAACAAAGTTTGCTTGTTCCCGAACACCATTTCCATGTAATTTAACCTCTATGATTTGGTGACCATCCTTCACATCTGATCACTTCTCTATTAGGATCTCCAACACCCTCCAGACCAAGTGGGTCACAATGACAACAGATTTGCCTTTCATAATGCTTCCCATTCTATTAAGACCTGAGTTTCCTTTTGAGTGACATACTTGTGGGCCTGGCTCTCTCCACACAGCTGAATGAGAGATGCTGGGCCCATCAAGCCTTTTAACTCATCCCACATGCTATGATACAACAGAAAAGATAATCCAGAGGAGTGTTGATTGCTTTTTCCTCCTTAACATGAAAAAAATACTCTCCAAAGAGAAATAAGACGGCAGTTTGCCTCAAGGAATGTCACAAACAATGCAATTTCCAATGTTAATCAGTATACTGTACCACAGATATGACAAGTGATTTTAAAAAAGAAAAATAGAAACCATCAGAAGTGATGGTTGGAAGAGGATTCTATGAAGAACTACACTAGAGGTTCTAACCCCTTGATCAATTTCCTACCTTTTTAAAAGAGAATGGACAAAAAACTATGGTCCTCAATCTAGGACTGTTTTGCATAACGCTCCTTTGATAGTGGAGCCCACCATATCAACCATTGGGGATCAATGATGCATGAAACCCACCATATGGAATTGGGGAACATGAAACAGATGTATCCTCACGGTAATATGCATTCTTCACATGATGTAAACAAAAGAAAGGAATGGTGATGATGATGGAAAGTCAACAGTCCTTCCCAATTCACAAATATAACAGCTTCTACATTCTTCCATTAATTCCCTTTAATCCAAAAACGATTATCATAATTTTTAGAATGAAAAAGAGGAGGATGAAGTCGATCATCTATTTTTAGGTTGCCCACTAGCTCATCGTCTTTGGTCTCACTTTACAAATCTGTTTTACGGTATCCTGGGTTTTTTATCAAACTTGTGCTGGGCATTGGAATTGTGGTTTATTTCAAGGCTACTCTAAGGTGGAAACTTGCATGAATACTCTCCCAGCATCCATCTTATGAACCATTTGGAGAGAAAGAGATTCAAAAGTCTTTGAAGGTAAAACAACAGTTATCAACAATCTTATCCAATTAGTTAATTGTAGGCTTTGTGTTTGGCTTCTTTCGAACACAAAATTTAGTGGCCTTAGACTTACGGACCTCATGTCATCTTGGGACGAATGTATGAATGGATTTAGAAGGAATATGAAACCTAAAGATAAATGGAATCCTCCGGAACAAAATGTTATGAAGTTCAATGTAGACGGGGCAACAAAAAGGGAAACCGGATCCGGCTGGGATAGGAGAGGTGCTTAAAAATCATATGGGAACCATATCTATTGTTTTCAATGAGTCATTTGGAATCAAAGATTCCAATGAGGCGGAAATTCTTAGTAGGAGAGCTTTGCACATTTGGAAGTTGTATGATCAAGGAAAATTCATTATTAAAGGGAATTCAGCAAATGCAATTAAGTGGGCAAAGAGTCAAAGAAGACCGCCCTAGAAATTGATTATTGTGGTTAGGGAGATTAGGTTGTTAGCTTTAGGGATGGATGCATCCTTTACCAAGATCAGCCGGAGAGCGAATGGAGGGGCAGATTATTTTGCCAAGCTTGGAGTCACTGACCTTTTTTCGGGTGTTTCCTACTTTTTGCTTAGAGGAGTTGTTCTTTTGTTCTCCTTATATTTTCTGTTTTATTTTCCCTATTTTTGCTTGGGTCTAATCCTGTTAGACCTTTTTTTCATGTATTTGTACTTCTCTTTCTTTTATATATTTCTCTTCGTTACTGCTCAAAAAAAAAAATTTGAACAAAAATTGCTACAGTTTATTACATATTAGCTATGTTATTTCATTGATTCACTTGTAAAACCTTCCTTTTACTCTTCTTCTTCTTCATCTTCAGGGAAAACATTAAAAGCAAAACATAAAATGATTGATCTTACCTGCATGTTGCCAATGAGGAGGGCAAAGAGGATGAGCCCAAGAATGGCAAGTGCAATGGAGAAGATAACCTCCCCAGCATATGTACTGGTTTGGAGCCCCTGACCAAGCGTACTGTAGAAAGTAGCAAAACCAAA
Source organism: Chimonanthus praecox (assembly GCA_022113865.1). NCBI lineage: Eukaryota > Viridiplantae > Streptophyta > Magnoliopsida > Laurales > Calycanthaceae > Chimonanthus > Chimonanthus praecox. Next base: position 2,797,657 of record CM039095.1, on the reverse strand, counting down.
TGTTACAAAAGCATTGGCAGAACTACATAGTCGTCCCAAATTGGCAGATTTCAAGTGCGTGCATATAGACATTAATTCCCTAGTACATTTGACAATTTTCTCATCCAAGGTAACTTGGTAATCGTTTTGTAAGATCCATAATTTTTCCCCAAAACAATATACAAATTCTGAAATAATATATATGATATCTAAAAAGTAACAATATGAGTGAATCTTTAATCTTCTTTCAGTATTAAGTGAAGGTTTCTAAATAGTAAATATTGCAGCACTAAGATCAACTTGCAAATGGTTATTAGATCACATCCCATTCATTATGGTACACCACTAAGACGCACCCTTTTTTACTACTGTAGAGGAGTATTTGAAATGATGTTGAGAAAATAAAGCATAGAAATGATGTTTTGACCATAAATCTACAACATTTATGAATCAAAAGCTCATATTTATTTCAAAATAAAAATTACACGTAAAAGTTACAGTTAGAAAAATCGAAATACAAAAACTCAAAACAATAAAGAGAGAAGCATTCAAAACTTTAGACAAATGTCAAAAGAGGGAAAGGTGTGCTAATATCCAGGCAAACAATGTTAAGCAGGTACTAGAAGAATCCAAAAGGAATCATGCTCAACTCAGGTACGTAGTCCATTTGAGAGAATCTATGTAGATCTCAACAGACTCGCAGGTAAATGAAAGTGAAAGTTCTAAACATCAATAGGAACAATGTAGCTTACCTCAAATTTTGTAGACCCCACCACAAACAGTAACAATATTTAGACACAAACTTCCTGCTTGCAATAATTCCAGATGACAGAGCTTGGGTGTAGATTCCAAAATCAAAGGGCGCATTATCATCAGTATTGCAGGAGCCATCAAGAACTGTACTTCTTATTACGCGCCAATTATCATAGCCATCTAGATGCTGGCTACCACAATACAAGAAATTACCATCACATGTAGTATTTTGTTCACAGGCCCAATGCCAGCATGCATCTTCACGTTCTACAGCTAACAGGTACCAAAAAGCTCCAACTATCTGTGCAGATGTCAATGTGCAGATGTGAGAAAGAGACAAGGGCCATTCAACAAAAGATATATAAAAAAAATTGGAGGAAAAGTCAGATGGTTGCCTATTAAACATTATGAAGCATATCAATTCCTTTTTTTCTTCTCTATCATTCATTCCATAATAATAATAATAATAATAATGGTAGATGCTCAATGTCAGGGATCGCTAGGCTTGAGCGAATTCAGTTGAAATACACAGCATGTATTTCTTTCTATTAAAGGAAAAAAAATTACAGCGAATTCCTTGTCAAAAATAATTTCTTGAAAATGCTGAAAAGTTTCTTGTGGGGGGTCCTATAATGTCTAAGGCTGTTTCCCTCTAGAGTGTCCCATAACATCCCCTTCCCCCTCCCTTCTGGTTTCCTTGTGAACTGCTCCTTCAATTGTGCCTGATCATAGGATGAACTGATAGTTGTGCAGTTGTTAATTGAAACTATGCAATGAAACCACAAAAAAAATTTAGTCCACATAGGACAAGAACTGATACAAGTAATAACTGCCTGCCCAATGAAATAAGGATATTAGAAAATACAACACACGCACATTACACACATAGATATTTGAAATGAGACACTCGGGTTATATTAGTACCAAATCACACTCACATGACTAGCAAGCATGTACCATAGCAAATAGTATGCTGCACCAGCCCAGGCAGTTTCAGCAAAGACACCAGCAGTTCTTTTCAGCTCCGAATTTAAGGGGAGAATACGCAAAAACCTGGGAATATATTGAAGCAAGACAATGAATAGCAATGCATCTTTGGTAGCCCATACATCTGAACCTTTTGATCCGTGAAGGTATTTCCAGATCACAACCTGCACATAATAGCAAAGGAATGTAAGTTAACGACTTGGAGAGGTTAGTGAACCTAACAATCAGAAATTTTCCAATGTGAGTTGGTGAGATCAACATTAAATGTTCTTAGACAAACGCTTCTCCTATTGGTTGGTTCCTGTGTGAAAATAGTATGATTTTTTTCTAACAATAACATGTGTAACTGATGTCACCAACTGGTAAAAAATTAGGATGCACATACATCTACATAAACTGAGGTTGACAATAAAAACGGTACACCCTAGTGTCGAATGCACATGATACACTCTAATCATGAAAGAGAATGGAAGTAGGAAGTATTCATGTGGATGACTCTAGAAAAAACCATTCCCATTTGAAGGTCCTAAGCTATAAATTAAATGACTCAAAATTCAACAGCATTTGAGGGACAACATTTCTTATGTCTCGATTCAAAGGTGCATATTATTCCTGTGAACATCAAATTTGAAGAGATGATAATTCATGGAGAAAAAATGTATTTGATGGTGTGGATTAATCATAGACGAGCCCTGTTTTTCTTTTCTTTTCTTTTCTTTTTTTGATAACTAAGGTGTCCAGGTCTCTTAGAGTACCCAACTAATCATCGGGGCATGTGCAAGCCTCTTTGTCTACACACACCGGGTAAGACTACGGAAAGTGGCCCTTTGGGGTAGAATGAGAATCGAACTCAAGACTTCTGCTTCCTGAGACGAGCTCCTGGCCATCACTCCCACCCCTTCAGGGTTTAGATGAGCCCTATTTTGTCGTATAAAAATGGAATGTACCATCACATGCGTATCACCAACCAACATGGAGGTGAGACTAATCCCACGGATACACAAAACAGCTTAGCAAGCCTCGTGTACCACGTTACTCCAAGAGGAGTCGAAGCCGAATCCTCTAGTCTATTCCTAGAAGCTCAAGTCAATTGAGCCACCAATTCAAGCTTACATCAGTATGTACTTTGATGTTTTAATTTCAAAAAGAGCCATTTAATTGGCCCTCTAGCTTGACAAAACCCTAAAAGAGCTTCCTTTCTAAAAAAAACCCTAAAAGAGCTGGAAAATGTAGTACGTCATGGTGTATGGGAGAAGCCCTCACGGGTTATTCATGCTGAGAATCCTTCAAGCGGGGTCCACCTTAGACCCCACTTGTATCCTTTTCCCATCCCACATGCTTTACCTACCCAAGAATTGGATCTCTACCCACCCATAATTGAATTAGCAACAATAAGGAGGATTCTAGGGTTTGGATAGCACTCGTCTAGGGATTTCTCCTTTCAATCCCTCTTTGGGGCCCTACCAACTAAACCTTTGTATTGGCCCATTTCTATTTCAGCTTGACAAATTCTTCCAACCCCAACCACCGCCACACCACCACCCCAGGTTGAGGCCTCTTATTGGACAACTCTTTTCAAAAGGATCGTTATTAGAGGAAAATCTCAAGTGACGTTGAATCATCACCCAAGATGTAGACTTGTCATGTCCCATGTGCCAAGAGGAGACAAAATTAACAAGACATCTTTCCCTCTCTTGCCCATTTGCTCACTCTATCAGGTCATCCTTCCTTAGCTCTTGTGGTATCTATTGGGCCTTCCCAATGGCATAGGGAACCATATGCACAATAGGAAAGATGTTTTTTTTGAGGTAAGGGGAAAATTTTATGGAGGTCCATGCCAAGTGCAGTTTTCTGCACCATTGGAAAGGAAAGAAACTCAAGAGATTTTAAAGGTAGAGATAAAGTAATGTAGGAGGTATTCACCTTAGCTAAATACCATCTTATTAGCCAGGTAAAAACTCCAAAGGAATTCAAGTACATCGCATGTGCAACCTTCGACAGGGTTTGGAAGTCAATCAGTGTTGGAAGATCATTCTAGAAAAAGATAAAGTGATGGAAAAATTATCAAAGCCTCCCATTGGGATACTCAAGATCAATGTGGATGGTGTGGCCAAAGGGAAACCAACGCTTACAAGGATTGGTAGGATGCTGCATGACTTAGAAAGGAAAGTTTTGTTGGGCCTCAGGAAAAAAAGGAGTCAAATGAGGTGGCATTCCTTGTTTAAAAAAGCTCTGAAGATCATCAAGGAATCATTTTGAGGAAAGCTAATCATTGAAGGTGATTTGTCTAATCCTTTAAGTGGGGGCACAGGGGAAATGGTAAGGTCCATCGAGGTGACATCACATTTATATGGAGATTTGAGATATTCTAGACTCTTTAGATGTTTCTTTTAAGCATCTTTGGAAGCCTATACTATTTCCTGATTATTGTACCTAGCGTAGAACATCCCCACTATCCAAGGGGTGTCATGCATCTCGAAAACCATCCCCACTCTTTCTACGGATGTTTTTTTTTCTCTAAAGAAGAGAGAGGTGGTGTGTGTGTGTGTGAGGATCACCCAAACAAAGAACCCATGTGGCTAGACCGAGAGGTGTTGCACAGCCATTCACTAAACGGAGTATGGTCTACGAGTTATACCAGCCCTCATCAATATCCTCCATTTATCCTCAAATCCATGCTACTCAAGATGTAAGTAATAAAACCCTAACCAATATGATTGTAAGCCTTCTTGATGTAGGACAACTAATAGGGTAACCCTAAATGCCTAAATTGGTCCCTAAAAATTAAAAGAGGACGAAAATAATGCACCTAAAACTAATATGAGCTGAAATTAAAATTAGAATTAACAAATTAACAATGAAATAATATGATAAACTGCAAATAATGAAGAAATCCAGAAATTCAATGTAGCTAATTCAATATTAATCCAACAATTAAAAATGGATGATGGGTATGGTTAACTTAGGCACACATGGCAGTAACTTAAAGAGTTACACGTGGGAGACTTAGAGAGTTAGGGCAACCATTCATAAGAAAAAGAAAAGGGGAAACTGGAAAAGGAACTTACGGCAGAAAGGAAAGAAGAAAAGGGGACGGCAGCAAGGGAGCAAGGGAAAGAGGAAGAAGGGGTATAGGAAGGCACTCGGATGGGACAAAATGGTTTGCGGCAGCAAGAGGGGATTGGAGAAGGGTCTGCAATTGCAGTAGGATGGAATATTGTTGATGGCGGAAAAGGAAAAGGGCTTAAGGAAGGTTTGGCTGCAAGAAAACGAGAATAGGGAGAGGGGAAGAGAGAAGAAGGAGAAGAAGAAAGAAGTACCTGAAGAAAAAGTATGGCCTCACGCCGTAGCCTCTCGCCCTTTGAAATCTCTCTAACACTCAATCGCACCTTACAAGGTATTTTTGCGAAAATCTTAATCTTTATTCATTAAAAATCTGTCTTTACCTCATGTAGGCTACAACTTATATAAACATCTCTTTACTAAAAATAAATTCTTGCTAATTACTAAAAATAAACCTATTTAAAAATAACAATAGAAAACGAAAATAGTCAAAATACGAAAAATGGAAAGCAAAGTAAATGGAAAGTCCGGATCTGAAGAATATGGAGAATGTTCCGCATCACTTCTCCATGTCAATATTCAACAAGACACCCTTTCTTATCCTTCTCCCTAGCATGAATAACCTCATTAGCAGAAATCACCCCATCTAAAATTTGATATCCTTCTATAAATGCTCCTTGGGTTTCTCCTATGACATGATTTAGAGCCACATTATGTCTACTTGCAAACACTTTTGCAAGGACTTCGTAGATACTACCTAAAAGATTAATGGGTCTCTAATGGGTAGGTTTCATAGAGCTCTAACTCTTATTGGTATACAATAGTTACCAAGGTGTTCTTAAGTTCCACAGGGCTCTCTCAACCAAGCAATTTGTTAAGTTCAATGATTGACTTGGACTAGCAAACCAACAAATTGGTTCCTTGACTATAACTCAATCGAATCCTGCATATAACAAGGAAAGTCAATTAATCACTTTACAAAACCCAAACCAATCATCTAGTAAGTAGCCAAGCCAAGACAACTTTAGTAGGATATGGGCCCATGTGAAAGCTAAAAATGCAAGAATTTCATTCAAAATTATGCATATTAGAAAGGAAGATGAAACAAATCATCAATAGATAGAAGAAAAAAATGTCAAAACCACCTAACAAAAGAGTTATCCTTCATATAGTTGAAAACAAAAATACCCTTAATTGAATTTTTTCTCTCAAATGTTCATGACAATTTTATTAAAAGGAAACGGAAACAAATGTTATGGAACTTGGTAGTCCCTACATCCCCTTGGCATCCCTTTTCTTTTATTCCAAAATGGTAACATGACATGAACTCACAACCTTTTAAAGTTATAAGAGACTATTGGTTGGTAAAGGTGATAGGACTTTCTTCTGGAAGGATCTTTGGATGGGTGAGAGGCCTTTAAAGGAGGTGTTTCCTAGGCTTTTCAGAATTTTAAGAAACAAGTTGGCCTTAGTTAAAGATTGCTACAAATTTGAGGGCAATCAAATCACCTAGTTCTTTGACTTTAGGCGTGAACTGAAATCCTTTGAGAATGAGAGTAAGGAGAATTTGTTAACCCAATTAGGGGAGTTTCCTTTGTCCTTAGGAGATGGGGATGAACTAGTTTGGATTGGGGACTCATCGGATACCTACTTGGTAAAGTCGATGGTAGAGGTGTTCCTGCAACAACATCATAATTTGGACTACCTCTAGCTCAGCCTGGAAAGGTCTAGCTCCACCAAGGGTTCAGACTTTGTGTGGTATGATCTTAAAGTAAAAAATTCTCACCAAATAGGAGGGCTTAAGAGGAGAGGATAGATGAGATCAGAGGACGATTTGAGTTGCTCCCTTTGTGGCCACCTGGAGGAAGATGTAGATCATATCTTCATTGGTTGCCCTATTGCAGGGAGCTTATGGACAAGTTATGCTAACCTCTTAGATGTTCCATGGGTTTTTGAGAGAACATGCAAGGGGGTAGTAGGGTCTCGGTTCCTTTCAACACTTAAACCTAGACTGAAGGCAGCATAGAACACAATCCCAACGGCAGTAATGTGGACCCTTTAGAAAGAAAAAAACTCTAAAATTAGCAAACTTTTTCAAAAGGCCAAATGGAGTTTGTGAGTGTGGCTCCTCTCCAGCAATGACTTCAACGGGCTAAAACCCACTGACTTCAAATCATCATGGGAAGGTTGTTTGAGTGATAAGGGTAGGAAATCAAAATCATGCGCCATTTGGAGCCCCCTTCAACAAGGTGTCATGAAATTTAATGTAGACGGAGCCTATAGGGGAAAATTGGGTCCCACAGGGATAGGTGGAGTCCTTAGGAATCTTAATGGTATCACATCTTTAGTTTTCACAAAGTCGGTGAGTATTAGGAGAGCGTTGGCCACTTGGAAAGTCCATGGGCAGGGTACACTAGTGAGGGGGATTTGACAAATGCAATTAAGTGGGCTAATGGACTAAAGCGACCCCCCTAGAGATTGAGAGCTATAGTAAAGGAAATTAGGGATCTCGATGTCTCCTTTGTTTAAGTCAGTCGAACTGCAAGCAGCGTGGCAAACTTTTTTGCTAAAAATGGAATCAACAACTCACTCTCAGGAGCCTTTTTCATGTCAGACTAGGGGCCGAGCTGGGTTTTTGTATAGATGTTGATGGTTGTATTTGTTTCCGTGTTATTTTAGCACTTCCCATGTACTGTATTTTTTTTTGTTTTCTGCTTTTGTTGGTCTAACCCTTCTAGACCCTTCCTAAATTTGATGTAATTATTTTTTTTTCTTTCTATTAATTTATAAATATTGTTACCTTTCAAAAAAAGAAAGGTTATAAAAGTAGCACCTATCAACCATGCAACAGGTTCTTGTTTTGACATTTTTCCTCCACTAGGCTCTTGTTTGACATTTCTTTTCCCCCACTCTCGAAAACCTTAAGAGCTTAATTCTGATTAACACTAGAAGAAAAAAAAAAAACGGTGACTTACGGACTGTTATACAACAAGTAGATAACTTGTATAGTTATTTGGCTTCAGTATAATAAAAAAAAAAGTTAAGACAAGTATCACCCATGGAAGTTGTCATTCCATGCAAGTTTCTTAATACTTCTCCTTTTCGATTGCCTTATTCTACTTTCATGCTCGATTTTGGTGAGCAAAATCTTGTATTTTGCATAAATCTCTTGGAATTTTATGTTTTGGATTTTGATTTATTGGAATCCAAGCTTACACTAGCTTCATAACCTCCAGTTACCAACATAAGCCCACTGGAAAAGCCCAAAAAACTTGTGGTCATGATAATGTATCTATATAAACCATAAGGTAACGACACTTGTCAGTGAAGTCTTGGCCAAATTAGGTTCGTATTCACACATTTTAATATCATGAAACATGTACCGAAAAAGGCGATCCATTGAACACGTCAACATGTTAGTGATCATGTAACACATCATTTTAGTATGACCAAACTAAAGCTGCCAACCAGCATCTATCATAAGTAGATATGGTTAAGCATGGTTCCCTTGGTTCCAATTTCATTACATCAAATAAGTATTTCTTTTCATTTTTTAATGCACATCACACTTATTGCATGCAACATTAAAAGCCTGCAAATGTCATTTCCATTTAGGAGAAGCAGCTTTTTTCCATTTTTAAAATGGTAATGCTACTTTATTATAAACAGAAAGAAGCAACAGTGTAGCAGATCCATAGCGACTACAGTACAAAGAAATCCCCATCAAAATACCAATACAACCCCATCAAACCATCCAACGACAAACCAAAAATCACTTAAATAACAACAAAGCAAAAATAACAAATTTACACCGTAGATGAATGAAAAGAAAGAAAAAACAAGCCCCAACACAAACAACAGAATGAAGCATCAGCAAATGAAACATGGAAGTCCTAATCAAAATGACTGGTTGGAAACTATATAGGAGTGGACCTCAACAAAGTAAAGAAAGCAGCATACTCAAAAGAATACATTTCTTCAAACCTGTGGAAGGGGTAGCACTGCAAGTAAGTCTATGATAAAATACCGTCTCAAGTATCTCTTAGCAATCTGTCCAGGGTCTATAACAAGTTCACCTCTACCAAAAACCCGAGAAGATGGAGCAATGTAAGCTGTCCGGAATTTCAAAAACATGTGAATAAGATAGAAAGCATCAATTATTGTCCGCACTGTGGTAGATGTAATTGCTAGCTTTCTATCTATATCAATGCACTTTGGTCCATCTACTGACCCATCTACTGATCCATCTATAACAGGAAGATAGAAGAATAGAGGATCCACCGATACTGCAAGGATACAAGATATTACAAAAAGCCTATTCCATATCAGAAGGGATTTATCTTGAGGGTCAAATACTTTCTTCGTCGACACTTTCAAATCTTCCGGGAAAACTGCCCTAGAAACCCCAGAGCGAAGTGATCGACCAATTGACTTAAGCCCTTCAGATCCCTTTTTCATTCCACTCTTAAAGGATTTTGAAGAGGTGGCAGGCCCCTCAATGCTGAATCCACATCTTTTCATTCCACCCGTATCAGAAGTCAAGGATGACCTAGAATCCAAGTCATCCAACCTAAATCATAAATATAAAAACAATGTTAGCATATAACAGAAAATAAAATAAAATTGATGAAAAAAATATCATATTACTAAACCAAATCAAATTCATGCGTGAAAAATGACAACATGAATCAATTAAGATTTTTCACAGCGCTATGTTATCAAAAGGCAATTTTGCCCCAAAAAAAAAAAAGTGCCAACACTTCTCACTTTGTATTCCAAGACCTTTAGACAGCGAAGATGTTGGTGGTGAACATGACTCACATGAAATGTACTAGTTAGACTCCCCATACATTACTGAAAATCCATCATAGGCTGATGACTCAATAAAACTATCACTTTGCAATCCTATTTGGGCTATCCTTGAATAGGGGTTTTACAAGATTAGTTCATAGTGACTCTCAAGTTTATTAACATTGTGAAATAAGTGATCAGATCACACTTGAACTTCTTTTCCAGCTAATATTGATAAAATTCTTTCTCATTTTGAAGTAGTACAACACCATTTTGCATTCTTATCTTTGTACATTTTACGTAATCCTATTTAGGCTTGATCAGCCCAGTAATCCCCTAGCTTAAAGAAGATTACAATGTACAAAAAGGAGTCACATTGATTGCTTGTCCTCTCTCTCTCTCTCTAACACAAACATTGGCTTGCAACACTTCTCATCTTCATCTACTTTATAAGAACTTCAAAAGACAGCACATAACAATAATGTTCAAAGAAAAGAAGCTACAAAGCAAGGGAAAAGTGTAACGCCCCAGTCCACCCAGCACAATATTGTCCGCTTTGGGCCTAAACCCGCACGGCTTTGTTTCTGGCGAACCAACCAACTGTTGCTCCCAAAAGGCCTTGTGCTTGATGGAGGAGAGCTCCACAGTTATATATCAGGGAAGGAAACACACCCCAACCAATGTGGGACTTTGAGAAAACTCGCCCAGCGCCCCCCAACATGGAGACTGGCGATTTTCTCTCCTCTTGTGGGACGCCTAGTGTTTCAGCTCCCCCCCACCCCCCCCCCCCCCCCCCCCTCCCCCTCTCTGAGGCAGGATACTACAAAAAGATAGATGGATATATAGATTGATAGAGGGAGGGAGAGGTGGGGTGGGTGGGTGGGGAGAGAGGAGAGATCATGTTGCAATTGGGGCTCATTTCAGGTCAGATAAAAATATCTGAACTTGAATCCAACAAGCAGTGCTTAGACTTGTATCCAAATTTGAGCACAATTGGATACCTTGGATTATATCATTATCTGAATCGAATGGATATTCAAGTGAATATTCAACCCAAATCCTACACAACATGTTTTTCTTAATTATAATTATATAAGAAAGAATATAAAATTCTAGATTCAGGGTTACATGGGCAGTCTAATGGTAGATATCTTCTACCCACCCTGAAACTACCTATAACCATCCAAGATTTTACAAAAATAGGCAGGGTTATCAGGCTAGCAGGTTTGGAAACCACACTATCCTAATCCAACTCAACCATTAATCAGTTTCATAAATCATACCCAAATTTTGTTTTTATAGATGGATCTCACCAGTTTTTGGATTTTTGGATATCCACAAGCAACCCTAGAAGTAATCATAAACATTATATTTATTATGCAATACAGGGTAAAGGCTGATGGTTGATATGACATGCATAAACTCCAAATAGACTCTGCAGAAGCACATTAACGAACAATGAAACAGTTGAGTAAGCTTGCATTTGCTTTGCCAACATTTATCCATACTTAAATTGGTCCTTTTTCCCAAAAAAGGAAAAAAAAAATTGTCATTGTCAAGAAAACCAGAATATCTCATGGTAACAAGTTACTGATAGTACCAAAAAAAAAAAACCCTGAAAAGTTAGGAAAAAACACCTTAAGCAAGCTGAGTAGACTGAATTAACATGAGGAATGTAGAGGATGAACTTAGTCAAATTTACATGAAACCTATAGGTACTTCCCAAATCAGACACCTCAAACTTGGTCTGATTTCGACACATTTAGCCCAGGCACAAGCCACTTAGGATATCAACAATGCCTCGGCATGTCAACAATTATACAAATTCTGTGTAAATTACAAAGACACCTTCCATAAACAGTAAGAAGGGTGGGAGGCAGGGGGGTGGAAAAGTTCTTCATTGCAAAGGGAGAAAGAAGAAAAAAAAATAATCATCATTGTCATCGCCATTTTCTCAACTGTATGGGATCTGGTTTTGTTCTACTCTTCCGTTCTACTCTATCATAAATAATACTAGGCTTAAAAGTGTAAAAGAAGGGAGAAAACAAAACAAAATGATGTATTAAAAGAAGTATTCTATCAAACAATTACCCTTACCTCACAAATTTCTCCCTTTGTCCACCTATATACTGTGATTTGTAGCCACAATCAAACATCATGTAGAGCAGAGATATTGCAAAGATGGTAACTCGTAAATCAGCATGAATTTCAGCCCTGAATTAGAATATCCACACCTGACATCACCATCACAAGACCCATGTGTCACAAAATCATTTAAAGTTGAAAACGAGCCACATATCAGGTATCATGGCACCCCTAAACTACGATAAGTGATGCTTGTAGTTAATTTCAAACCTGTGCAACAATGAACCGCACTACCATATAATTTCAATTTTTTCCTTATTAAGTGGATAATTAGAAATTTTTTTTTTTTTGAAATGGTGATAATTATTGAATGAGGCTGTATGGAGAGAGCTCAATGGCCATGAAGGAGAGCCCAAAAAGAGGAAAAAAATCAAATCACGAGTCAAGATATCACCAGCATTCAAACCAGCCCCTAATCTGGTGAGGTTATTTGCTGCCATAATCTAGTGGTGCTCTTGATTCGTACGTATCAAAGGCAAAATTGCACGTCTCTTGACTCATGTTCTTCTTTGTGCCATGCATACTGAAAGCTATTATGCATCCTCAAAAGCAAAATACAAACTCTCAAGTCATGCTCTTATGTCTCCTTTCAATCATATGTTTATCAAGTTCTATATAGCACGTTTCAACAGTATAAACAAATGTGTAAGATATTGAACTGCATCATAAGTTGCTTTATATTTTGAATCATGAAACATGAATAGAATCATAAGTTCATAATTTCCCCTAAAGAGATATATAAACATATGAAATAACACAATATATATCTAAAAGATAGAGAGTGGAACTCGAAAGCTGACCCTGGATGGACAGGATTTTGGCTTTGATGATGATGATCCATTAATGTTTGACAATCATATTAATAAAGTCAAACCCAAATTGGATTCGAAGAATCATTTCATTTCAAATCAATGAGGGGGGGAGGGGATTTTCAAGCGAATGTCTTTTCCAACACTTCAAAAAAGTAAAAAAATAATATCCAATTGAAAAAAAAAAATGGTCTTCAGTCTCTGAACGGCTACGCCCTTCCTGAAGGAGGGAGAGAGAGAGAGGATTTTCAAGCAAATGGGTTTTCCAACTTCTCAAAACATAATAATTTAAAAAAAAAAGAGGCAAATAGGTCTTCAATCTCTGGAGGCTACACATTTCTTCCATTCAATTCCTCCCAAAGAAATTCCCCTATTCCTGTCGCAGAGAAAAATAGAAACAACATAGAGCAATTCTAGATATTTAGATCTGACAACAATTCTGCCGCATTTGATCGATTGCATAAATTTCAACATCCATTGACGCCCCCGACAAAGACATTAAATTCAGATGGCGTCCACAATTGTATGGAATCCAACAACTAAGTCAAAATCAATGGGACCGAAAGAACCCAAAATGTTTGCATGAACAAAGAATCACGAATTGGTATCTCTTAATCTCTTTTCAAAATTAATGTGAAAAAAAAAAAGATTTTCTTTTCAAAGAGTTTCGATTTTCCATTTCTTTTTTCAAGAAATTGCAAGATCCTCACCTCTCTGTCGCGGCGATGGTAAAGACCGAAAAAGGCGAAGACGATTGAGTGCTGCTACGATCTCTGCTGCGCGTTTTTTGTGATATTGTCCTATCGAGAATTGGTGTGGATTTTTCCGGTAGGTCGTCGCCGTTGAATTATTTTGGAAGGGGAAGTATGAAGAAGGACAAAAGGAAGACTTCCTTAATTACGACTTTTTTTACTTTTTGGTTTTGATTTGAAATAGTTAATTAATATTAAACGGCTGCTAATCTTAAAAGCCCGAGGATTTAATCTGGCCGGTCAGTGATGATCTATGGGTACGACTCACTTTTCAATATTTAAATGACAGATAGGTGAATGCAAAAATTCAAAATTAAGCCTGGATATAAAAATTAAAATAGAAGGTACACTGAGGTTAAATAAGAATGTAAATAGATTTAGATTGATCTATACAAGATTTGCATTTGCACATCAATTAGATTGTTGTTTTCGATTTTAAAATTAAATTATACAAGATATTTAGATGCAAATTTTAAATTTAGATTCATACTAAAATATTTTATCAAATTATAAAAAAATGCACTTCATCACAAAGAGAATCATATAAAAATGTAAAAAAAAAATTTGATTTCAATGGATCGTAAGTCAGATGTAGATACAAATGTGGATGTAAGTATTTGAATGCAAATTGGAATTCAAATTATGCATCAATGATTTAAGTCAAATTATAATATGCATCTAATATTTCATATATTCATCTTAACTATATAATTTTGATTTTTAATTACTAATAATTTATAATAATTAGTTTTTAAGTGTTATCATGTGTCTAGTTTGCTAAATAGGTGCAATTTCTTTCAATTTTATATAATGTTTTGTAATATAACTCAATCATGCTGCTTTAATAATGAAAAAGGTATTAAGATGATGTTTTGTATTTTGTGGTGATCCAAGTTACATTAATCTACTAGACACTAAGCCTCAAATGGGATTTTAGATCATTAAAGTATTTCTTTAATTATGTATATTGTTTCTTTGAGAAATTTCTAAAGTTATAAAAAAATCATTTGCATTGAGATTAGACACGAGAAAAAGTGTGATGGCCCATACGAGATGGAGGGGGAAACTCCAGGTGAGTGGATTGATACAAAGAAGATCCTCAGTGGAGGATGGGGGGAAACTACACTATGGCATGGACGAAAGGAGAGAATTTCGCCCGTCGGTGCTGGGAGTGTTGTGAAATTGTCCCACATTGCTTGGGATGGCACTTTGGATCGTAGATTTAAGTAATATCCCTCCTTCACTCAGTACAAGCTATTTTGAGATATGTGCATGGATGCACATCCCAAAGTAAAGCCATCAGGTGCATGATGTTCAAAGAGGACAATCCACTGTGGCATGGACAGAAAGTGAGAAATTGTCCCATATTGCCTGGGATGAGAGTCCGGATCCTGAATCTAAGTACCACCATTCCTTCACTAAGCATAAAGTCTTTTGGGATGTATGTATGGGCGCACAATTCAAAACAAAGCCGTGAGGGTGTGTAATGTCCAAATCAGACAATATTATCCTAAGTGGGACAAACAAAATCATTACAAAAAAGAGCGTTGTAATCTCATTCTCAAAGACACCGAAAATGATCCCATCTCGCACATTACTTAACTATGTAAACTTGTGTGCTTTTGTATATTATTTGCTTGTTTGGTGCATCATGATTTATTTATTTTCCAATAGAAGCCACCCTCTAATTTGACAAATAGTATGCCTTTGACACATTAAACTTGTACGTGGATGAAATGTGATATTCTATTTTTTATTGTAGAAGCAAACTGGTTTTGTGTGCATTTAAGTGAGTTGCTTCTCGATGCAGAAGTGAGTTGTTTTCAAGTGCCGAAAGTAAGCTGATTTTGTTACTCGTGGAGCATCATACATTAATATAATATTGATGATTAATTTATTGAAAAAGATAATGACAATTTAATAAAGAAAAAAAATTGACCATCGGATTTTTTTCAGATAATATGAGTATCTCTCTCATATATTTGAGACAAAACCAATTCCACCGATATATGAATCTATCCGTAAACCTCATTTATCATAATTTTAAGTTTTTAAACTTCACATTTATACAAGAAGTTAATAAGGACATTAGTGTTTTCCATAGGAAAAGATATTTGTATACATTTTCATCAACTCTGATTATAATAAACACGAGCATTTCTATCAATTTCTTTACTAGTATACACTAATTTATCCATTTTAAAATAGATTATAAATGTTGATATCACGAAGATACTGTAAAGATTGCATCTCACTTATTCATTGGATAAGCAAATAGGAAATATTCTATTCAATTACAGCCATCAATTCTATGTATATGAGGTTGACTATCTGAATTTCTATTTATTCACTGAATAATCAATATTATAAGGCATGTGGAATACTTTTTTATTTATGACGAAGTCTAAGTGATTTTAATTGACTAATTCTTCAGAACATGTGCACACCTCCTTACATGTATGTATATATTAGGTCTAAATGATGAGAAGTAATCCTATACGGAGAGTGGTCCAGAGGAATATGAGAGTAAATTGAACTCAAGACTTCTCTTCTGTGAGAGATTTCTTTACCGTCAGGTAAATTGGGTCTTGTAGTCACTCCAAAGCTGATCGACGGACTTTCCGAGCAGCTCAACAAAGAAGTCGGCGCTGTAACCAGTCCTCATCTTGCCATTAAGATCGGCGACGAAACCATCCTTGAGACTGTTGCAGTAGTCCAAGAAGCGGGCGGTGACGTCGTATCCTTGATCCCACCTATCTCCTCCGCCAGCTTGAACCCAGTGAGAAGGAATGTAGCCAGCCTTCAACCTCACAAAATCAGCAATCCCTTCAACCAATCCAGGAGCCTGACCATTGCCATTCCACTGCCAGATGTGTGTCATCTCATGGTAGATTACCCCGGCAAATCCTATTTTCACATCGCCGGTCTCGCCGGCAATGGCATTGGCGCTATAATTTATCTTATTGTCTACAACATAAGCAACAAACTCATCAAAGTTAGAAATGAACAAAGAAACTCTGTCCACCGGCTTCCGGTCAGCTTCGCCTTGCCGGAAAGTCTGCCAAATAAATGTTGAAGCACTACCCATTATCTGGTTACTGAAAGAAACACCAACTTCGCTCTCAAAACGGTTCCCACCCGGCGTACCGAGAGCATTATTGGTGACATCATATTCGACAGCATGGGTGCCACCAAAACTGGCCGCGGCCACGGCCACGGCCACAAGGAAGAATGTGAATAGCTTAAATGAATACATTTCTTCTCTGTTTTCAAGTGTTGCAGAGTTCTAAACTCTCTGCATCAACTATAAATAGAGACTTTCTTCAAACTTCTTCTCCCATTACAAATTGTTGAAAAGTATTACAAAAGCTCTCTTTCAGCAAGTCTACGTCAAAGCTGAAGACTTTTGCTTTTACAAATTGGCAGAAAAGTTAGACCCGACTCTGTATAAAAATTTCAAAAAATAATTATTAGAAGGTAATGGGCTCTATTCAAATTCTAATAGATGAATGAATTTGAAAGATAATGTTTGATTTTAAATTTCATTGAGAAGTACAGTCATATTTAAAAAAAAAAAAAAACAATTTTATCTGATGATAAAAAATTATTAAATTATATCAATATATTATAAAAATCAAATCAATATTAAATTGATTCAATATATAATTCATAAAAAATATGCAAAAAGAGAACCCTAAAAATCTAGGGAGGCTATAATATCAAGGGATAATTGTTAAGTTGAAAAGTATTACAAGAGACTTCCTTAGTCAAGTCAAATGCAAAAAGGTCTACCAACACATGAGCAATAGCATCAAAATGGGAAAATAGGAGTCAATCAAGGCTTTAGTGGCTCCACTCAACTTGGAAAGATTGGTTAACATGGTCCAGTCCCTTCATTTGACGATAGGAGGAGCCCTTGGAAATTTAAAAACAGAATAAGAAAAATTATTAGTTAAAAGAGAGACTAATCTTTTCTAATGAATTAAAGGATTTGAAAGCATGTTTAATATTTAAAAAGATCGGTCTTTATTTTATATAATATATTATAAAATAGAGATTTCTTTCTATCTTATTATAAAAATTATTTAGATGTATATTGATAATTAAAGAGTAGATAAATAGGAAGATCATTAGATCATCCTATCATCATGAATTCTTGAGAAAAAAGAAATCTAAACAAATTTTGAATTTAAGGGATTTATAGACTGTAGATAAATGCATGTTTTATTTAAAAGTTTAATTATGTATAAAAAGTGGGTGGATGTCAATTTGAGATATATATATCAATTCATAAGAAATAAAAGAGTGTGAATGATTTGAATTGACAATCAGAGTACTCACATAAAGGTCTCTTCCATAGATCTCTCATGATATTTTCATGAAAGTGCTAATCAAATTCTTATACAAATGGACCCATTATTTGATCCAAACCCAACAAAGGTATTTGGGCCCAGCCTATGTACTTCGACAAGATAACCCTTGTTGGCGTGGCTATTGGGTGTGTGTCCATTCAGTTCTATTGAGTTCGGCTGAAGAGTATCTGTCTAAGGTCTTATTTGGTATCCAAAATGATAAAGAACCATTAAAAGTAAAAATATTTTTTAGAAAATAAGTGTGCTTGGTGAAAAGAATAATTCTAAAAATAATTTGAGATCATTTTAACAGATCTCATGGATAATTTCCCTACAGATTGGAGCTTGGGCTGGGCCTAGTCGTGCCAAGCACATTTCCCTACTTGCGGGCAGTGTACCGCCAATAATCTGGAACAATAGCTAAATAGACTGGGTTAACTAAATGGCCCCACTCATGGCCCAGCCCATTTGAATCCAATTCACCATAACAGGCACCTTCATGGACCCATCCATGAAAGTTCCCAGCTGAAAGAGTGTGGACGGATTTCTTGCCGTGTGTGGACTTTCCTCTTACCTACATGAATATATTTATAATTATAGAGACTTTCAGAAGATTTCTACTATTACAAACAAAAGCCTTTCTTTTAATTCAAATAACATTTATATGGAAAGACAAAATTGCATTGATTACCAATTTACCATATAAAAGAAGCACTTCTTATATTTTAGAAACATGGCGTTTAACAATAAAAAATAGTGTCTCAATTGATGGTCAGATATGCTATAAAAGTATGATACAAGCCAATAGATAAGGCACATAGATACCATCAGGTTATTTACGGGCCCATACCCCGCTTGAATAAATGTATGATTCAGGCCATCAGGACAATATTAATATGTTATACAGGCCCATGGATACCTCCAATATGGGGTGAGAATACCCACTACAAAAAATATATATATAACTGGAAAAAAGGCTCAAACCGAACCCTGTTTAATTTGAAGTACACTGAAACACATGATACAGAAGCTAATGAAATGGGGCAATTGTGATGTTAAAAAAACAATGACAAGAAAGATACAATCTTCAATTCTTCCATAACAGCTGCTACCAAAGTTTATTTTTGAAAGGTAACAAATAAAAGGTACACAAAAAAGAGTCAGTTAAACATTTTTTCCCTTTTTCTTTTGGGGGCCTTTGGACGATAACCTAAATACAAGAGACTAGCATACGGTACATACTATATACAGACAGAGTCCTTACAGAATACAGGACCAGAAAGAAATGCAGCACAAAAGCGAAGAAATAAACGGTTAAAAGTATGTAAATGGCATCTGATATATGTATTCTACTACGAAGTGCCTACCTATAGAATGTTGATTCACCCAAGCCCCTAAAGATTAAGCTCATTCTCCATCACCCACGAATAGATCGGCGCCAAACGGAACTATCTGCTAGAAGAAAATGCATGCAGACACCTCCTTAAAGAGATGAGATCAGCCCCAACTGGAGATGTACTTACATGTTAAGAATCTAGCAAAGGCTAGATTTATTATATCAGCTTGAGTTTCCAACAAATAAGTACTCCATGATGACTGAGCTCAACCATCCTAACCTTAACCAAAAAACATACAATCAGCACATTCTTCCACTTGCATCAAGGATATATATGCACATAATAACACAGTATTGGGGCAGCATTCTTCATTGGAATCACACAATGGAGCTAGCCAGTGACAACTCATGCAATTCACTCAGCATCCACTCTTCCCCAGTATGCCCCCCAAGGACAATAGCTCGCGTTCCACCAACAACACATGTACTGTGCCCCCAAGCATATCTGGGGGGTCTGCCTGGTACATTCAATATCCTCCAGGTTGGCTTCTCCTCAGTTGGGTCCAAAAGATATAATTGCGATGCAGAATGAAGGCCTGCTACAGAACCACCAAAGATGAGAATCCTCCCACCAGGGAGACTTACAGCCACATGATCAAGTCGAGGAGGCGGAGCTATTCCAGCAGGATTTCCAGCACCGGGCATTCCACTCCCGGTTATGCACCTCCAACAGGGTTCATCTTCACTAAGATCCAAAGTGAACACATCACTAGAACGAAGTCGAAGTGGCCCACTCTTTGCAAGGCCACCAAACATCAGTATCTTCCGACCGCCATAAACAGAAAGGGTGTGTCCCAACCTGGAAGGCGGGGTCCAGGTTACTGGTATCTCCCTCCAGACAGGTTTTTCCATGGTCAGATCCAGTAGGAATGTATCACTGAGAAGTACCCCCGAGTCTGCACACCCACCAGAGACAACCAATTTTGTGCCATCAACTGTGCAAGAGCTGTGCCATGATCTGGGGAGCGGTGGGGCCAGACTAGAGACCTCACGCCATGTGGGATGCTGCGCATCCAAATCCAATATAAAAACATCATTTAGTAAACCCTGTCGTCCACAGCCTCCAAAGACTACCAACCATGACCCATTCAGACATGACAGTGTGTGACCCCATCGGCCAGGAGGAGGTGAGCTGACCTTAACATGACGCCACTCAGGCTTGCTGGCATTAAGATCCAATACAAATGTGTCATTCATCGGTTGCATATTGACCCCTTCTCCTCCAAACAGGACAACTCGATTTCCAACAGCACAAGCACCGAAATTGCAACGAGAAGGCTCAACAGCACCTCCAACAGTTAACTTCCTCCATGCTGCTGCTTCAAGGGTGGTAAGCTCCCTAGCCAGACGGCCCCAACCCAGTCTTTTTGCTCCAGGCACAGTCTCTAACACACGGGTTGTTTCACTGCCCCACGCATTCTGACAAACCATTCTCCAGAGATCTTCATTCTTTGTTATCTGATAGAGTCTCTTGCATACAGAACCAACTGATGCAATATCCCTTGGCGTCAGCCTTGAAAAGACCTTCTGAGATAACACCTCATCAGTCAGTAGCAACAAGCCACAGTAATCGCGGTAGTTATTTCCACGGCCTGTTAATATGGGACAGGAAACAGAGAGATCAGATAGAAACCGATCAGATGACTTTGTAGATCCCTTGGCAGATGCACTAGGGAGTGGGCCCAAATCAACATTTGCCTCTGTGAAAAACTGAATGCCAATAAAGTGGGTAATCATGTCATCATCACCATAAATTGGGCTTATCCGTAATCTGTTCATTAGGAGTCCCATCTTTGCTGAAATTCAACAAATCACCTTGGAACTCAACACCATCCTCAAGACATCTCTGTATTTCTAAAACTACTGTAGAATCCACTAACGGATGCCTTCTTTGAGCAAATGGCCCTCTGCACTGCAAAAAACGGCTGAAAAACAAAACTCATAACTTAGTATGAATCAAATTATATCGTACCAAATAAATTTTGGGATCCTAATGAGCATTGTGCATTCTAAACTTGGAAGCATAAACACAAATTCGACCTCCAATGTGTAACTAGGAAACACAATACTGAACATATATTGATTGCTCGGTGCTGAAACCACAAGGTTGCAGGTCTGAGTCACCTACTCACCTTGGGGTAAATAATTCATTACCTTCAACATGTAGTCACATAAGACTATATATAACATTATTTTGAATCTTTGAGACTTTGTGGCATCAAAGGATGACAAGACCAGAAATGCTAAAAGTAACAGATTCTGTTACTTTAGCAAAGTAACAGAGAAGTTTTTTATTTAAGATATTAGAATACTTTACAATTAAAATTTAGGACAAAAGGTCATGGTTAGTCATTAGATTTAGATTCATCAAAATCAACTATGAAAAATGAATGCATTTAGATCAAATAGCTAACAATCATTTTTTAACTCAATTTTTTAATCTATGATACTCCATAATCCATACTTATGTTTTTAAGATGATGGGACCCACTCGCCCATTGCATGCCAGTTGCCACATATAACATCTGTTACCATAACAAACGTAACAGATTTTATGTTCAAGGTTCGAACAAGACCACAACAAAATGAACTCATCTCAATATACAGGAATTATTGGGTATTGTGCCCCAGACAGGCAGATGGGTTGCAGTTCCAATTCAGTAAATGTGCCCCCATGATTTAGGTTGTCAAGAACAACAGCCAAAGGGTCCCACTATTAGTGATGCATCAAACTTTTTTATCCAGGTCCATTATTTAATTTTTTTCCCTTCTGAATGTCCACTATTAGCAAGTATTTTTCTAGGCTGTTTATTTGCAAACCAGTGATTGCAAGCTAAGGATTTTTCTGAACTAAAAGACTTTCAAACCATCCCCATCCATGGAGAAGTTCACCATATCTACACCTGCAAAGACAGAATTATGATACCAGATGGCATGGGAGGACCCTGTAATTTAATGTCAACAACGTCCAACAAGGTAGATTTTAGCAAAAATAGCAGGAAGCCAACCGCTCCATTTTACAGATACCAAAGCAATAGTAGAGAAGTACATGCAATGATATTTTAATGCATGAAGAAAGCAAACTAATCGTTAATTGCTATATCAACTGACAACCATTTGATTAAAACATATCAAGTCATCAATTTCATCAATTGCTAATGTACATAATTTGAAGTTTCAGAGATTCAATCAGCTCAATAGGTCATCAAGTAACATAATGATTTCAAATGTCAAGTTGAGTTTACAGGTTTCCAGTGTCCATGCTTTGAAAACGGCCAGAAAATTTGTTCAGCCTCATTTTTATAAAGTGCTGATCCCACATAACTTTTTTTATAACAAAGAAACCCAAGGCCCCCACCTCTCCCCGAGTACAAGGGCCACGGGCATCAGGTGACCACATAATTTATTGTCTTCTGCACCCAGTCCGACATATTTGAGGCCTGTGTGTTTTGATATTGGCTGGGTGTGACAACTGGCCATGCCCTAAAACATTGTCTTAGCAGTCAAGTTCATGCGTCTTTGTTTTCTAACCAGATAGTTCCTGTATTCTCATTTTGCTGGATAAAGAATATGGGGAAAAAGTCAAACAACAGAGGATTAGTGTGTAGCAAATCCAAGCTCAAAATCGAGCTTTTTAGTAGAATGGCCTATATTGGCTTGATTTCATACTTGGGATTTGCAATCTTAGGCCCCAAAAAGAGCTCAATCCAAGCTTAAGTTAACTTGAGCTTATTTTTCAAGCTTTCTCATGAGGCCTCAAGTTAGGACTAACTCAAGTTGCTCCCCTTGTCCCCTATTTTCCAATCTAGCTTTTGATAAGCCAAGATTACTCCTCTCCTCCTCGGAACATGTAATTTTTCAAATCATCAAATAGGGGCCTAACCTACTTACATGTACAAACAACTCTTCCTCAAATACTCTTCCATTGGGGTTATTTGCAAAGTTACTCTAATGTGGTCATCTCTAATTCAATGTTTCATAGTTACACTACAATACGATACATTCATCCTAGCATAGGCACCTCCATAACTATAACACCATTTTTTCATGGTTGTAGCTTAGCGAGATTGAGCTTTCTAAGAATAAACTAGAGGTCTCAGGTCGCCTCTCTCCGAAGTTACCTAATACATGAGACTTGCAAGTGGTTTCAAGTATCCATCAAATTAGTCTCACCTCAAAAACGGGTTGGGGATACTCATGATACACCCAAAATAAATATATAAAAAAAAAAAAGGAAAAAAAAAAAGGTACACCATAATTCCATTTACTTGACGTTTTTGCCACAAGTTTCAACCATTGAAGCAATTCATGAAGTACATACTTCCAACAGTTCAACCAAATTGTTCCATCTGGCTATTTTAGAGCCCTCAAATCAGACGGTTATGATCATCAAACCGAGGTGATTTTATAACCATTTGTGTTAACCTCAATCAACCACCAACCAAAAATATAGGGGTTCCAAAGTGTAATGACAGGGTGTGTTGGACTACCATTTAATGAGAATCGATTCGACTAGATAATCTCTCCTAACATCTTCAAAAAATTCATTGCACCAAACTCTCTTTTTTTTTGGTGGTGGGGTGGGGGTTTTGGGTTGGGGGGGGGATTGGTTGCATCAGAACATTTAACAAGTCACTTTCTTAACAAATTTTTGAGCACCAAACATCAAGGCTATCCGTATTCCAACGAACAAGTCAACCTTCTTCTCAAAGCTTCATAGAAGATGTTTCCTAAGAAAATATATGCACAAGTAAGCACCCCATGCCAAGAACACCCTCAAAAAATCCATTCCAAAACAATCCAGGTAAACCTTGACATTATTTGAAACAATCAGCAATTAGGGAAAAATTGGTGCTGACAGATATTAAGTGATGTAGGACAAGGATGCGCCAATCATGCATGGACCCCACTTCACTTTCTCTTTATATTTTTTTATTTTATTTAGCAATTTCGTTTGATTTATTAATTAAATTTTATTTTGTTTTTAGCTAGTTTCCTACTAAAACCCGAATTCCCTTTCAAAATTGGATTCTTTTACTTTTTCTATATAAAGAGATGTATTGTGTTTAGAACACAACTCATGATCATGAAATAAGAAATACAAGTTACTTTTTTCCTTCCTTTATTCTCTTCCCAGCCGAAGACGGTGATCTCGGCCTCTTCTTTTTCCTTCCCTCTGCCGGTTCCATCGATCCCGCATCAAGTGGTATCAGAGCCTCTTTCGAACCTGAGATCGATTCTCTCGTGGCTTCTGCGCAGAGAGAGAGAGAGGAAGCATAGTCTCCTTGCAACGAGACTCTGCTGGTTTCTCCACCTGTTGCAGCTCCTTCCCCGCTTGCAGATCCATCGCTCGCCGTCCACAGCTGCGCCGCACGATGTTGTTGCCTGCTGTTTGGACACCCATGTTTACCAGTCTCCATCATCCCATTTTCCATCCCAATCCCCATCCTCCTCCCTTTAAAAAAACATACACATGCACACCAACCAGATCTGCAATCGATTCACTCGCCCAAATCCCATCCACCCACTGCATCAAGTGGACTCGATGGCATCCAACAATGATGATGAGTATGTTACTAGATTTGAGTTGAACACATTTAGATCTGAGTTTTAAACAAATGCTTGCCGATTTTCGAGGGTCCCTACTCACATCTCTGCGAGACAGGACACATGGAGAGAGAGCCAGAGACATGAAGAAGTTGAAAGATCACTCTTAGCACTAAACTTAGGTCGACCCGACTCCTACCACTCAAAAACGACCATCCCCACCACCAATACCACCGCTCATTCCCCAGCCATCCCCCATTCACAGTACATATAGCGATACAAATGGCAAGAACCTCTCTATGGTTGTTCATACAATATTTGTCACTCCTCATGTCCTGTCTTTGGTGCTTGATGCTAACCTTCCCACCCATCCACACTATTGCTTAAGTCCCAAGGATTATGCCATCCCTCAAGTACAATTTGAAGGCCCCTTCGCAGGCAGATTAATTCTCCCTTGCTTGAGCCCGTGTGTGGTCCTTGGTTTATTCGTCCCAAAGACATATCGCTCTTGTCGTACGTGCATTGCAAGTCGCACAGTTAACAGCATCGTCATTCGTCTATTCGGGATTGGTCTTCACCTCTATTTGATACCTTGTGACAGTTTCGCTTCCTATGGCAACAATGCAGTTGTTTTGCCTAAATTCAACTCGAGGACGAGTTCTTTACAAAACCAGGAGACTAATGTAGGACACGGATGAGCTAATCACGCGTGGACCCCACTTCTCTTTCTATTTTTATTTTTACTTTATTTAACAATTTCGTTTGATTTAATAATTAAATTTTATTTTGTTTTTAGTTAGTTTCCTAGTTAAACCCGAATTCCCTTTCAAAATCGGGTTCTTTTATTTTTTTTCATATAAAGAGGAGATGTATTGTGTTTAGAACACAACTCATGGGCATGAAATAAGAAATACAAGTTATTTTTTTCCTTCCTTTATTCTCTTCTTCTCTCTCCCCAGTCGGAGACAGTGATCTGGGCTTCTTCTTCTTCCTTCCATGTCTCAGTGAAGACTAGGGATCCCCATTTTTGCTAGATCGTTCTACCAGTGTCTATCGATCCTGCATCATTAAGTCATATCTTTGACCATAAAAAGACTTTATCCAACCACCTCACTACAAGGCAGGAAATGCCCATTGATTTCCAAATGGTACACCAAATTAACAATTTTGACACGTGTAACAATATCTTGTATTTCCCTGTCATGATAAGAACAAATCCAAGGGATGATTACCAAATGCACATCAGGACGATCTTCTACTAGTACAGTGGGGATGGTAATGCGATGCGACCTACCAAATTAAACATCCAAATGGCTTCAAATTCCTATAGAAGATATCAAAAGTCAGTCTCAGCTAATCCAAAATGTTGTAGTTGTTGTAATTTGAGCATTCCATGCCAAACAAATGAGTCCTAAGCACAACACCAACATCATCAAAGTCATTTATCTCATCCGTCAAAGGCTACCCTTCTTACCACTTGGCTCACGGCCTACCTTTCTTACCACTTAGCTCTTGGCCTTCCCCTTCTACTAGTAACCTTTCAGTCCTCTGATCCCACATTTGTTCCCAAACTGTTAAATGTCATTTCCTCATCTTTCTTCTATTTAGGTACCTTTGGGTTACATCCAGCACAATCATTTATAATTCTTCAATTTGGATATGTAATATATCTAATGAAATTGGCCCAACTTGAGATAGATAGCTGTACATATGTATGTGCAAGCATTACTGCCATTCCCATAGTTCCCAACAGATGGGATATGCTCCAACCAAGCTGAAAACAATGCCGATATTAACCTGGCATTTCAGAAACTGCTTATTTTCTTTTGACAAGAAACTGTTACCAACCAATTGGGCGCATACACCAGCTATTACAGGCAATGGTACACGATGCACACCTCCCAAGTCAGACGTCCACAAAATCCAAATTTGAGTAAAAGGCACCCATGAACAACACTATTTTGGAGATGGAACAAGCAAGGTATCATAGCCTACCCAGCAAACTATTTTGGAGACTCCTCAAGTGCTGCCAAGTGACCATGAAAGGAACTACTAACCGATGAAAGTTTGGGAAACAGATTGATCATTGATGAGATCAGGCACTTAATATTACAAGATGGCCACCAGATCACCTCACATTCAAAGAATTCAAAGAACTTCAAATGATTTAGCAGATAATTTGGATAGGAGAAAGAGGAGAGGGAATCTGGTGTTAATGTGGTTATGTTGTGTGATTCTTCATTTTTCTAACTTTCCGAGCTTGACACCCATTTTGGGCATCCATTTTCCTGTAACCTCCTCCTCCTTGATATGGATCACCTTATGAAAAGTGCTCATTTGGGGTGGTCCCTCGTCCAATTTCCTTGAAGCCCAAACATGAGGTGAATCGGATGAGCGCCCATTGGACCAAATCCAAACAGACCCAAATCAAGCAAATTGTCAAAACATCATTAAAAAAACTCAGTAATGTAGAGAGAAATGAGGAACCTATTTTCACAGTGAGGGATAGAGAAAAGAATGAGAGACCTACCAATTCCGTCCAAGCACTTCCTCAGCTCGATACCCCGTAACGAGTTCAAACCCGGTGTTGACGTATATGATTGGGTGATCCGGCTCGAGCGCATCAGTGACAACAAACCCGCATGGCGTCGACTGAAGTAGGCTCCCCACGGTGAAGGAAAGCGGCCCACCATCGTTGAGAAGGAACGCCTCTTCTTCTCCACCGACAGACTCCGAATCGCTATCCCACTCCATCAAATACTCCTTTCTTCTTTCCTTTCCCCAAATTCAACCCATCAGAACCAAAATCCGAACTAATCCGGAACAGAGAGCGCAAATTCACAGCTGAAATGGATTGGCAAGCGAAGATTCGGAACAAAGTGGAATGGAATGGTTAGGGTACTGAATTTTCTAGGGTTTTCGCAGCTTTGATATTTTCTACGGTTGAGAGAGGGAGTGGAATGAGATAACGAAGGAAGGAGAGGGGTGATAGAGCTCCTGAGGTTCGCCCCCAAACTAGTAGTGTAAACCGCGGGAGCACACAATGATGATCCAGAACGAACATTGGATTATTGGAGGGTCTGACCCGACACGACCCGACCCGAAAAATCCGAATTTGATTGTAAATATCTTAAAAAAATGAATCGAAACCATTAACCTCATTAAAAACAAATCTAAGTTTGGTAAATGAAAGATAAATATGAACTCAATCAAACTAAAGTTAAAAACATTATTTAAGCACTTTTTTTTTTCCTATTGGTTTTTGAGTTCAAACTATGTATCCAATTAAGTAAAAAAATTCTAACTCGTTATCTCTATTTTTTAGCCCAATATCTATATTTAAAAAAAAAAAAATCTTCTATTACTAATTGCAAGCACTAGGAGAGAGGTTAGACCCTTGAAAAACATGAAGGGAATATATAAAAATAATGACGAATAGAGGAGTAATTAAATGTATAGCATACAAAAGTACATTGTACAGTGTAATTTATTTAATATTATCACGATTTAGAATGAGGTGAACCTTATCTAAACTCCTATCATTATTCAATTCATATCGATAAGATGTTACAACTCAAACCCAATTGATTAAACTTTACAATTCTGAATGCATAAACTCAATTTAAATATAAATATGTTGTTGATATGTTTGATGTTTGAATTATACATCATCACATTCATATATTTATGGATTGTTATTTAATTGAACATAATTTTAATAATTTTAGTGAAATGTATAATTCAGAAAATGCACATTTTAAATAGAGAATGATCATTTTAGAAAAATAAATAAAATAACTTTAATAATGATATTATGTTTATATTAATCTTAAGTCATCTACATGACGTTATTCGAATAGTACGGCCACTGGTACTACAAGCCCACAATCGTACCTACAGGTACAATTTGGGTTGAAATGTTGAATATTTGAATTAACCCAAGTTTGTATAGAATTTTTTTTTAAAAAAAATAGAGGTTGGGTTTATCCAAGCTCCTATCAAACTCATTTGTGTCCTCAAAATATCAACTCTCGGCCCCAACCACGGTGCAAGAGTAGCCAAGTTTAACCTGAAATCCCAAATTTAAGCCAAAATCACCTTATAAATTAGTTTCTTTTTTTTTTAAATGGAGAAAAACTGAAAAAAAAAGTAGAACTAAATTTCTTGAATAAATGTAATATTAACATTGTGTACAAACTTAAAATTTATATAATATATTTTATATTTAGTGTAGATAATGCAAATAAATCTATTATAGACCCAAAAAGCACGAGTCTAGAAAAACATCATGTGCATTTTGAGTTTGAAATTGAACTCATATTTAAAAATAAATTAATAGAGTCTTAGCTTTAAACAAAATGGACCAACTTCAGACTGGCACTGGCTTGGGCCCGTTAATTACAAAACGAGTCCGGGTAGGGGTCGGCCCAAATCCCGGCATGGCAGGAATAGAGCTGAAATGTGCTCCTATGGAGTACCGTTGTTCTCACCCAGCCAGAGCCCTGACCGACTTAAGATGAAATCGTCTAAAGTAAGGCTCTAAGCTCAAGTGAATAATTGTGTTTTCCCTAACTCGATGGCCCGAGGCGTATTATGGTGGGCCCCACTGTACGCCGGGCCCCACTTCTCTTGATCTGTCCAGTTGATAATCAGCAATGACGGAAACACCGTTTAGGCGTTTACTTAATAATATAAACTTTACAAGTTTACTAAATTAATTTTCTAAATTTTTTAGAGGGGTTGTTTCTTAATTTTTTTACGTGAATTGTATATTTATATATAAATGACAAAGAATAATATATAAAAATTAAAAATTATACTTAATTATTTAACTTTGTGACTTTAGAATTTACAATTTTAACTGTTATGTGCAAGATATATAAGTAACATTAAGGGTGGCGCTCATAAATTCACTATCCAACCATAAACAAGAACACCACTAATTTTGTATTAGAAAAAGTTAAATTATATTGGATATTTATGAGTTCATATATTTAAGATTCATTTTGCAACATTTGGTAAAAATAGTTTATTCTAATTAGTAATTCTTAAAATTAAAGATTTTAAGGGATAAAATATTTACCGTTAAACTAAAAGCTGTCTATGAATATTTATTTTTAAATCAAATAAAATCTATATAATCATGTAAAATTCATAGACTCCATGTTTTGCGTATGTGGGCTAAGATAAAAGCTCAACACTCTCAATGTCTTCTTTTTATTTGAAGATAATTGAGTCTAGATTATGCTTGTTTGAATATATTTTTCATAAAATATAACTATTTATTTTTTATGATTAAATTGTCGAGACATCTTAGAACACAAAATTAATTCTTAGAACACGCGCAAACTTTTCTATCTAAAGTTCCACACACACTAAATAACTCTATAGAGAGTAGTCATTTTGGGATAGAGTGGAAATCGAAGTTTGCCCTGTAATATCAAATTATTACTAAAAGTGATATTTTAGAATTCTGACCCACTATTTAAAATTTTAAAGTCTATATACAACTTCAATATCTTACAATTGAAGTTAATTTCTCAAAAAAAAAAAATGAACATATTCAGTAATTGGACATTTTACAATTAAATTTATATTTTTAATTCAATCAAAGACAAAAAAAATAAATTGTTGAGTATACCTGTTGTTTGAATTCATCACCTACCGTTCATCAACAATTGAAATTAATTAAAAAAGACATGCATTGTGATGGTTGCATGGATATGCATGCACAAGCAGCTTCGGCCTTTCTTAAATTACAGCCATAATACACTTGCGTTCATACGATTTGAGTTACATTCACTAAAGTCTCTCACACGTTTTACTTAAGCTAAATCAAATTGATCTAATTAGATAATTTTAAATCTTAACTATCTAAATTTGGAGCTAAAAATCTGAGGTCCATGTAGAGCTACTTTTAAAATCTAATTTAGCACTATCTAAAAGATCTATCTCTAATTTAAGATAGATCTAAAAACAATTAATCCTAGTTTAGAAAGATCCATTTAATTAAATGGGCCTATCATGCATTTGATTGGACGGCTGATGAATCTTAATATTTACAACTAGTGTTTGTTAAAAAAAAATTACTGTATATATGATTCACAAAAATTATTTCAATTGAACAAATCATAGATCGTAGTTTGATCTTCACGTGATTAAGTGGACACATATGACTTTATGGATTATATAATTGAATGAAAACTTCTTTATATGATGATCGTAGATTTATGAGATAGGTTAAGAAAAATCAAGAATTATACAGTTTTTTTTTTATTAACATTCAAAGTCACAAAAATTAAAATTGATAAGCGATGAGTCAATTTTACTTATATGATCTAGTTAAAGTTTTAAGAAAGAATTAAAGAAAAGCTTCTAGTGCAATTGGTAATTATAAATATATATATTTTTTAATTTTAATATTGTGGGTTAAATTCCATAGATATTGGATAGACAATCGACTAATAAAAAGGAAAGTTGTTAACTCTAAATGGAAATGCTAATCTTAAATTAAATAGGATTAGATGAGATTTTGGTGATGATGAACATCTTAAAAGGGAAATAGTTCTATTTGAGTTTCTCATTTAGGGTCGACCCGAATCCGACCCGTGGCTATATTCACATCTGCATGAAAAGGCATCATCACAAGATGACATCCACGACATCCAGAGACAGTCGGAATTCATCTTCCCTTTTCTCTCTTTATTTCCAAAACCGAGCCCACCCTTCTTTTCTCAATTTCTGTTACGATCCGTACCCCTAGCCTTCCCCTTCTCTCTCCCGACACAATTTCCGCTACCAAATTCCCTCTTTCCACATCCTTCTCCTTTTCTTCTGCCCATGTATTCTGTTTCCAGGGCACCCGGGACGTCCCGAACCGAAACGTCCGGCACGGGAGGTAAATTCCTCCGTCGGAGGCGGTGGGCCACCTCCGGGGCATACCATCCATATCTCCGACCAGAACCCCCACCGCCACAAGAAAAGCGCGGGTGGATTTCCGGTATCATTGGCGGAGCCGGGAAACTGCTGTCCTCGATCTTTGGCGCATCAAATTCGACAAGCGAAAGTAGTTCGAGTTCCGGTGAGTTACCCGTTTCTCAAATTTCTCTCTCTCTCTTTCATAATAACTGAAGATAAAAAATTTAGAAATTTTGGAGCATTTCGTGTTCCAATTGTATGCTAAGTTTGGTTTACTGTTGCATTCGGTTATTTTCTGTTTTCCCAATTTTCTTCTCTTTCGCTGTTAAATTGAATGAGACCAGAAAAACTGGGGTGTTGGGTTAGAATTGTATGTTGAATTTGATTTTATGTGACATTCGGTTATTTCCCGTTACTTATTTCTCAATTTTATTCTCTTCCGCCGTTGTAAGAAAGGCACAAAATAGAGAAAAAAAAAATTGGGTGTCTGGTTTGAATTATTAGGTTGAATTTTATTTTAAGTGACAAATGGGGTAACTGGCAGAGACGATGATGAATTTGATTTTCTGTGTTAACCAGTCGTTCATGTCGTTCATGGGTGCACACAAGTTTTTGGTGACTGGAGAGCAATTGGGGGATTATGTGCAAGTTATGGAATTTTACGGTGGACAAGTTATCTACTGTGATATTGTGAACTAACTTTTGTTGGAGCATGCATTTTGACTGCCTCTCAGTGTGAATTGGATTATTTCCATTTTGACACCCACATGGGTTTAGCTCAACTGGTTGCCTCCCGTCTCAGGAAGCGGGAGGTTGCGGGTTCGAGCCACCATGGCCTAACCTTGTTGTGCCTAGGGGTAGTGGGCTCACCTGGGGGGTTTTTCGCTGGGTATCCCACGGTTTCCCACACGTAAATTAAAAAAAAAAAACCTTATTTTGAGTTACATCCACCATTGGATTAAGGCCAAGTCAAATGCATTGTTAAATTTTTTTTAGCTTTAAAACAATACTTTTAAAATAATTTTTCAACTTGATTTTTTGCACACTCCCTGAACAATTGCAGATCTTCTAAACCAACTTATCCTTCTCATTCAAAATAAACCCTATGAATCGTCAGTTCCTTGGTTCACAACGAACCAGTTCAAAATGGATAGTTTCTCTTTTTACAGTGCGTGTTTGGATGTAACTAGTATCACAATTCTGAATTTTGGAATCTGGCAGAATGGAGTGTGTACTTGGGTTGTGGCAACGGTAACATGAAATATGTATTTTCGGTGCAACTAGGGCTACATGGATGCCATTCAAGATTAGAATGGAGAAGTAACCAACTTATATTTAGGCGAGAATAAACATCACAGTCTTAGGATGAGCTGGCACGGGTGCAGTCATCAGCACAATAAATCGTGCAGTAATGGGGCTAGAAATGTACGAAATGCTTCATTTTGCCAAATTTTGAATATCATTTATGTAAAAATGTCAAGTGCATCTGATGATCTGGAAGCAAAAAACATAAGGCTTTTATGGGGGAAACGAGTTTCTTGGTAACTGTGGGCATGGGTGTCTTCCTTGCACATATTGGGAATTTCATAGGACTTTCTATGGTTGTTGAGGACTTTTTATGGTTGTTGAGGATTATCTAACCCTTTTTTTTGTAACAAGAAATTCTTTACCACCAGTTCGTGACCAGAAAGGCTAAATTCTGAGTTTAAAGTAACGCTTCCATTAGGTCCCCTGCCCATAATTTGGTCCTTTAAATCTGTATTATATGTACCTGATAAGGATATAGCTGTAAGTGTTTTAAAATTCACGTTTGTACTATCTATTGGATCTTCTAATGGCATGACCTGTTATGTTCTTTTTCTTTTGAATTGAAATATTTTTGTTTGTATCTTCAATTTCTCTCAAAGAGGAATACTTTATGTTTTTAATGTCTGTTACCTTGATTTCATAAACAAGTTGCTTGGTTATGCAGCTTCAACACTCAGATTGCCGTTTGAACTAGCATATTGCTGAATGTGATGCTATTTGAAGTTCTTGAGTCTAAACCAGTGGTTTCTTTGTGCAGATGATGACTACAGTGACAGTGATGACAGTATTTCTTCTAAAGAGGTTGATATATTGAACATGCAAGCAGATTTTCTTCTTTTTACAGTAATGCTCCCATTTTAGTTGTGCGGTTGTGGGACAGACACATTGATGCTTGATATATAAACATGCAACTGCATGACGGGTGGATATGGGACAAGTTTGAAGATCCTTTATGTTCTTAAGGTTTTAGGGGGGTTCTGCAAATATTTTTACAGCTGGCCACTTATTGAACAATGCAAATAATTATGAATGGTTCCCAAGCAAATATGACCTCATTGCTAATTTCAGGGGTTGATCATTAATATCATTTTTCAAAAGTAGTGTCATAAATGAAAGTTTTCATTGTAGTGAATTCCATTTTTTTTTGTTTGTTGGGTTGGGGGGTGGGTAGGGGGGAGGAGGAACCATGCTCTTAAACAATCTTTGTTGATTATGAGAAAACTCAATTATTATGTCTTAAAGCAACAACCCATGGCATCTCTCTCTCTCTCTCTCTTTCTTTCTCTCTCTCTCTCTCCAGACAGAGAGTGGGCCCCATAATAATGAGAGCTATATATAACATATCTCATAGAATGGAATGGGTCATGGGTGAACTTTCACCCTCATGCAACCATCCTAGCCATGAAATCATGGTTTTATAGTTTTAACTATCATAATCAATTAATTTATGAGGATTGAATCACATGGCTGCAATGTATGGATATGATTGAAATTTCACCCACCCTTCACCTATATGATTCTTGTCATATTCCAAAATTTGCTGTGGCCCCACAATGAAAATTTTCTGGGTCCGCCGCTGCAAGAAAGCTTTCAATTGCCATTGACTTTGTAGGATGTTTGTCAAATTGGCATAATTATAGTTCATTGAATGATCTCAGGGCATCAGAAGAGCTTGGAGCACCATTAGCAAGCAACCATAAGGGTTGCGAGTTTTCGGTCATTTAACATATCTGTCCTCAAAAGTCATTTGTTCCACCAATTGGGGGTTGGGGCTGGCTTTCGTAGTTATTGCCTCCTCCCTCTTTTCCAAAAACACACACACACATGTACCCAAGAAAAAAATACGAAGAAAGAAAGAAAGTGGTTTTTGACATAGCTTCACTAATATTTTATACTCTCTTAATAAGTACTTGCAGAATGGGGCCTCACCACTATTACATGAAGACTCCGCACTGGTTGCACAACCAAATGCTCAAAAGAGTGAAGCGAAACTTGAAATTGAACGTTTACTTTTGCTGGAGACATTTACAAGGTATTGGAGAATCTGTACAGTCTTTTTTCTGTTTATCGTTGGTCTTGCTAGTTTCTATTCTCCAGTCTGATTTCTTTGTTATTCATTGGCTCGTTTTTTTTTTCCTTTTTGATGCTCTGTGGATAATGTATTTGTACTGAGTTGGTGACCACGTTGGAGTCCGTGCACCTCATGAATAATCTATTTCCTCTATGTATAGTGGGATGTCCATTCTTCATGACAGGCATGGATGAGTGAAACAGATCTCCACAGTACTGGCTTCCTTATAATGGTTTAGACTTTAGACAGCTAAAGGGCTTTCTTAAAATATGTGAAATATAGGTTTTTGTTCAAATTAGACTAAATAGGGCCCTTTTCTAATAACAAAAATTTACTGACCTTTTTTGACTCAGTAACAGTAATTCATATATCAGGTTCCTATAGGCATTAGGTAGGCAGTCAGCCCATAAAAAAAAAATGTGCCGAATCCAATTATAAATGCCAAGCTCAGATAAATTGTATAAAGGCTCTGATGATGTTGATGAATTACAAATGTAAAACTCTGCGGTATACATTTTTACCGACCAACTTTATTGAACAAAATACTGGACTTTTTTTTTTTTTAGGTCATAGCTGAACTGTTGTCTCTTGTATGAACAGTACATCCTCTAACAGCCTTCATGTCTTTAACTTTTCCCATATGCTACTTACATTTAGGCTATTAAAATCTTTGAATTCCCTTTGATAGTTTGAGTTATTATTTCCACAATTTAGTTTTTGTTCTTATCATTATTGTCGTCATCATTTGCAATGGTTTATGTGTATGCTTCTCATTGCCTTTTGGGATCCCTACTATTCTCATGTAGGAAATTTGAGAGACGTTGCGACATTTTTGGAGAAAAAAGTACCTTATTATTCAAATAAAAATCTGAAGACTAAAGGAATTACAAGTTCTGAAATGATGGATCATCATCATCATCATTGTCGTCTAAGCCATTTATCCCATCAATCTGAGGTTGGCCTTTATATTTAGATTTGACAAATTATATCTGTGGGCAAACTACCTATATGATTCCCATGGGACTTGAAGCCACAACCTCTAGGCTGCAACCATAAATCCTTACCAGTTGTGCTAAAGGTTCTTTAGTGCTGAAATGATAGATCTTATTATTAATTTGGAGAACCTGGTCAACACATGAAAGTTGAAAGGGATTGGCCTTGGCGATTTCATTGAAATAACTGAAAGCTGTTTCTCATCTTTTATCTGTAATTCAGTGTATTCCTCTTGTAGTATGAAACTATTTTAATGAAAATTTACCTTTACTTCTAAAAAGGTATATTATCTGTAATTTTGTAATTTTTTTTCATATCTTGCATATTTTAAATTGGTAGGCATTAAAGTGCTTGCTCATTAAACTTGGTGTCATTCTCTTTCATGAACGACTGTAATGACTGTGGTGGACATGAGCCTGAAACAATAATTAGGAGGCAAAATCTATATTTCTGTTCTTGATTAAAGTACATGTTTTGTTTCTAATATGCTTATATTACGTGATTCATGATATCAAGTCCTGAATAGGAATTTTACATGTTTTCACTAGGGATGAATATGAAGAACTGAGGAAGTTAATTCAATCACGAGTTGTAGACTGTCCTACCATGAAAGAGGGTGAGGTTGCAACACTAAAAGAACAGTGCAGAACTCTGGGGAATGATGTTTCTTTTCCACGAGCTTGGCAATCATTGCCACTGTCAAGGAAATCCCTTGAAGACTTTCCTTATTCCATGAATACTTTGAGTACTCTTTCTCCTGGAGCTTCTGTCCTCCGAGCACATACCCCTGATCTCTGCAATACAGCCATTATGGAGGCAAAGAAATGGCTTGAGGAGAAGAAATTGGAATCTAGTTCAAATTCAGAGCAAGGCCGTGGACCTAGCCCTTCAAGTTCTGGTTTGCTACCCAATGTTGGTGCCTTTTCGTTTGTCCTTATTTACTTATTCCTTTTTTTTCACTGTCAATTTCAATTATAAGGATTTAGTACTTACGTGATAGTTGTCTTGAAGATACAGTGCTGCATTCTTCATGTAGATATTCTGAAACGACTTGGTTAATAGTTAGATACATTGCAATTTTGTTTCAATAGTAGTTAGATATATTGGGATTTGCATCAATTAAAACTGCAACACCATCTAAGACGTGGCGATAATGATGTTATGAAACGAGAAATGAACATTGAATTTCTCGGGGTAAATAGTCATTGCCCATGTCAATATTTAGCAGTGAGGTCTGATTTTGTTAAAGGGGGTAAATATTTAATTGACGAATGGTGTACTGGCATTTTCTTTGTCAAGCTTGTGTTTGGCTTTTCTCAAGCTTGAAACATATAATCGGTAATGCTAGACTTAAACTGTGGCTTCTGTTTCAAATAGAACTTTACAATATGGAATATGAAGACTCTTCACATTAGATGGGCCTAAATAATTTAAGTCACTTATCATTAGAAAACAATGTGAATGTTCCATAAATAGCATCAAGCATGTGGAGATGCACTTGTGGCAGAATGTATATTTTGAACTCATTTGTGCGTTTACCTATAGTACATTTTTCTTCTTCTTCTTTTTCAAGAGAAATAAAGGAAGACAAAATTTGTCATCTTTAAAATATATTATTTGATTTTAAGTTCGATTGCTCATTGTTAGTTTTATTATGACCTGCAGGTCATTGAAGGTAATGTGGCTTCCCCTGTGGATATGGCCAAATCATATATGCGAGCCCGACCACCGTGGGCATCTCCTTCTTTGGGAAGTGTTCTATTCAAAACTCCTTCATCAATTGGAACACGTCATTACACGAATGAAAGTTCATATTCATTGGCCAGCTATTCTTCACCCTCAGCAAAGGTAGTTTTTTGAAATTCCTATCTTGAATTGCTCTCTTGTTCCCAATATGAACATTTATTTATTTTCATTGATTATTATTTTTCTTTATTGTGGCTTTTCTAATGTTATTTGTCTTGAGCTGGATAGAGGAAACTTGGATGTCTCTTAAGCTATATAATATAGGCACCTTTTGTGGTATTCGGTATTTGTTTCCCCAAATGGTCTAGCGTCGATCTAATGACCATTTGTTTTCCTTTTGATGTTGTAATCTATCATTCAAATCTTGTTCAAGTCGATATATTATATTGCATTTGTCATCACCGTCATCCATTTCCTCATCTACTATAGTGCAATATTTGTACTTTAAAGTTATGAAATAGATCTTTATGTTTTTAAAAGAAGAATGGCTTGTTTCTTGTGCATGTTGTGATGCATAATTTACAATCATGGTAAATATGACTAGTAGGATGGGAGTGGGGTGGGATAAGAGTTGGGCGCTATGTGATAAAATAATGCCATGCAGATTAAAGGGGAGGTTCTGAAAAATGATCATTGGGGCAACAATCTTCTATGGAGAATTTTCAACAAAAAAAAAGTTTTATGGAGCTAAATGTTGCGCAATCAAGAAAGATAAGTAGACAAAGCTATGACAAGAAAGATGTGTTTTCTAAGGTGGATGAGTAAAGTAACATTAAAAGAATTAGGAATGAACACATTAGTGGAACCTTGAAAAGAGCTTTGATGGAAATGAGGGAAATCTGTTTAAGGTGGTTTAGATGCATTTTGAAGAGACCAAGAGATGGAAGGCTTCATGATGGGAGCAAGAGAAATTTGAATGGGGGCAGAACCATATCATGTCTGTTAGTAGCATATAGCACTCTTTTATTATGTGATGCAATTGATATGGATACGGATGGGATGCGGATCCCAAGTGCTAGGAAATGGTGTTAGGGTTAAATGTGAGCTAGTGCATTCTTTGTTCTGCCACCTAGTGCTCTCCCTTGGAAAGATTTCACTTCCCATAGGTTTAAGCTTTATGCTGGTCAACTATATCAAGGAAGGGCCTTACTATATGCAATTTGGTTCAGTGGTGGTAAGACATTGATATTACATGGATCTTATGTGGTCTTAAAGGAAGAATCAGCAAACCATCTATTTTTCATTTGCGACTATACATCAACAATGCAAGATAGGTTCCTTGTCCGGTGTTTTATGGGTCAACGAAGGCCATTTGGGGTGAAAGAAAGAGAGTTGGGAGTGGAGTTCTTTAAGGATGCATGTGAAGTTATGTGGAATATGAACCTGGTGACAATTTTTGGTCAGTTTGAAAAGAGTTGAATGGTGGGGTATTTGAGCAGAAAGATAATTCATCATGTTAAATCCTTGAATTGGCTATGATAAAATTAATGAAATAGGCTAAGGGAAGACAGGAGTTTTGAGGGATTTCTTTGAGGAGTTAGAGATTGGAGTTCATGTTTGAAAAGTGGAAGGCAAAAGGAGAAGATAAACGAGCGATAGAAGAAAACACAAATGGGATGGGTCAAATTTAATATTAACGAGACAACAAGAGGTAAGCCAGGCTAACTAGGATTGGGGGATATTGCATGACTTAGAAAGGAGGTGAAGCTCTTTATTCCGGGTCTTGCCAAGAGAAGAATCCAACGAGGTAGAGCTTCTAGCAATAAAGAAAGCATTGAGGATCTTATAGAACATCTTCAAGGGTTTATTGTTGAGGAGATTCATTGAATGCCTTGAAATGGGTGGCGGGGAGGGAAAGTGTTCAATGGAGATTTTTATAAATTTCAAGGGAGGTCTAGAATCTGACTAGCTTTTTTGATGTTTCATTCATTCATGCAATGCAGTCTGAAAATGTTGTGGCAGATTTCTTTGCAAAGAATGGGGTTTTTGTGGATTATTTGTGTGTGGAGTTATTGTTGGAATGATCTGAATGCCATCACAATACAACGGTAGAGGGGTGTAAGTTTTTTCTTTTTGTAAAGGGGAACGGTATTTATATAATATCGTGTTCCTGTCCATACATGTAAATCATCAACATCATCATAGCATTTCCAATTGTTTGCATATTTTTCACATATTTTTCTTTAATGAAATTCCACTTTAATATCTGATAAAAAGTCTGTGTTAAAATAGGAAACCTATCCTTGCAATTGTTTACGTGTCCATCTTTAGAAAGAGAATAAAAAGGAGAATCATAGAGAAATGACCTCACTGGTGTGCTTCCTAACTGAAGAAATGTGGACCCTACCTTGGCTACAATTTAGCCACTAAGGCAACAACTAAGTGCTCTTTATTTTGTCATTTCTGCTAGATTCAATGCCCAGCAAGGTTCATGAAGGCAAAACCAAGTCACTCCTACTAGCTTGGTTCATTTAGCCGAGGAATTTGAGGCATCTCCCCCTTGTATCTTCATTGTGATTGGTTGATTTCACTAGATGGCAATAAGGTCCATTCTGAACAAGTGAGGCCGAAATGGATTCCACAGTTGTTTGGAGAAAAAAGGGGAACAAAGGTTTGTGGAGATTATTTGGGGAATTTGAGGTGACCCGGCATTCTAGACATGCTAACAAGTTTGAAGGCAGACACATTCTCTGGGCCCTCTGGTGAAGGGTTGCACCTGGAGCCAAATTTGAAGGCCTCATGCTGTACACAAAGTATTCTGGACCCACTCTTGCTTGAAGCAGACTCACAATGTGATTGCCTGGCCAATGGTTCCACAAAGCTGTGAAGGCCTTCTGGTAACTGACACATGAGTGCATGGAATAAATGGAACTCTTCAGGACAATGGTTTTGTTCTCTGTTAAGAGCTGATGATTGGATTCATTGGCTGAATCTGGTTATCTAAAGAAGAGATAGATTGGTGATTTTATCGAGAGATGATACATTTTCGTTTTAAACTTAATGCCTCCACCTTGATGGGCAAGAAAATATTGTCCATTGTTGCTCCACTTCATGCCCTTGTTGGTTTTGTAGACAAAGTCAAGCTTATATTTGACTTCTATATATATTTTTATCTTGAAAGGATTTTCTATTGCCATTTCTTCCTCAGTTTTAATGATGGCAGTTCTCTCTCTCTCTCTCTTTTTTTTGGTCGAAGCACATGTGGATTATGTGTATTTTTTAAATATTGCCTGCTTACCATGCTTATATTCTTTCTTCTTCTTTTTTGAAAGATTCATGCTTATATTCTTGTTCCAAGCTAAAATTTGGATGGAGATGTTCATTTTCTATATTTTCTTAGAGAGGAGTTGAATGATCATTACAGGATGTGGCTGATATTATTTTAAAGCATTTTGAGATAGCTTCTTGTACTCTTTTGAATTTGGCCCAATATCTTTCCTTTGTCCCTTCTACGTTTTGACATCAATGAAAACTTTTGTTCTCTTTCCTGAAAAAAAGTTACTCAAAAACATTGATGTTATTCCTGTTAAGCCCATAGGTCGAGTGAGAGATCCATACCATTGATCTAATTTACTCAGTTGATAGAGAATGCCCTGTATATGAGCTAGATTAGAAGATCCTGGCAATATTTGTGGTTTTACATTTTGGGAGAGCATTTCTGTATTTAGTTTTATTGAAGATATTTTTTGTATTGGAAATGATAATGAATGATTTATTAAGAAAATGAAAAAGCCAAAGGTGCACAAGTAGCCCGGAGAAGGCCAGGCAAATACCAGTATTCTTTTTTTGTTTTGTTTTTGAAAGGCCAGGCAAGCACCAATATTTATGCAAGATGTTTTGCGTGATTGGGATTTTCCCTTTGGATATTTCATGGATCACCCCATCATGAAACCCATGCAGTTAGCTCAGTGTCCAAGGATGCTATGCATATCCTATGGATGAGGATTCTGTGATTCTCTTCTAAAAGAGTAATATTTGTGTTCATTCTTTTCTTAAAGGTAGCAAGCAATATGTTTTTACAATGCGGTATTCATATTGGGGGTTGTAACATTGGTGGTGCTGGGTCTGTTTCACAAAAAAAAAAGAGAAAAAGG
Source organism: Chimonanthus praecox (assembly GCA_022113865.1). Taxonomy (NCBI): domain Eukaryota; kingdom Viridiplantae; phylum Streptophyta; class Magnoliopsida; order Laurales; family Calycanthaceae; genus Chimonanthus; species Chimonanthus praecox. The sequence goes on along the minus strand of CM039095.1, from coordinate 2,755,953 downwards.
GAAAAAAAACCCACCAGGACAATCCTGGAAAATGTGTTCATTAGCAAATATTTCTGAATGTGGATTTTGCATATCTGTTTCTGCATTAGTTCTGATTTCATTATTGTCCTTTATGCTTTCCCTTGTAAAATCCATTCAGGAACTGAAGAGGAACTCTCTTGCCATTGGGCCGTGGGATACTATTGGAGAAACCAGAAGGGTTCGTCATAAATCCACAGATGATATATTAGAACATCATGCACTTGAGCTTGATTCCTCTGCAAGAATGTTTGATGTTGTACCTACACAACCCGTATTAGCTACAGAAAAGGGTGAAGTTGTTGCTGTTGCTTCAAATTGTTTGCCATCAGTGAATTCTTTAGACACTGCAACATTCCCTGAAGTAGTGGCGGATGAGAGTTGTCGAAATGGGGCTCTTCAACCACCTCATGAAAAAGCTGTTGAAATAAATCTTTCAGCGACAAACCACGTGGTGGACAATAGTGCAGACAATGTGACGTCCATTAGAAGTATTTCAGAATCTGAAGAAACTTTGAGGGTAGTAGATCTGAGGCATGGAATCTCATCATCAGCTACTTTGCTTTCAGAACCCAAAAATTCAAAGCCAGAAGAAGGCAGACTAACATCCAATTTAATCACATTCATTTCAGAAAAAAGCAAGGTCCATAGAGATGTCTATATTGTTTCCCTTGGCTTTAATCAATGGTTTTTGGTTTCTCAAGGACAAAAGTTCAAAGTTTTTTCCGCTTCATTATTAAACGAGTTATCTATATATATATATTTTTTTTTTTTTTTTCAAAGGAGTTATCTATATTTGTTGCTGATGGATTGATATGAGATCATGAAAAGGGTGTTTCTCAAAGTCCAGACTTGTAATATACTAAAGTTTGAAACACTTCACTGCGTTGCAGGATTCAGAAGAGGCTCAGCCAACCCATGAAGCAGTAAGCAATGACTCAGCTTGTCATGGCCCTCCCATTCCAGATATCATTTCAATGCAAGATGCTGGTAATACTCTTATTGTATAATTGCAAACTTTTTTTTTTTTATCCTGAATTTCTGGGCATGTGCTATTGTATTTCATTTTGGTAGTGATTGAGGCACTCTCTTTTTTGATAGGAGGCAGTACTTGCCTTGTCTTTTTGCTCACATATCATCACTTAAATAGTGAAAAACTACTTTGTCTCAATCACAACCCTTTCATTTTCACAAACAAAATTTAAATTATTATCCAAGATTCATCTTCAAACTGGCCAAACTTGACTGCAGAAGTCGCCACAAATGGTATTTGTCAAAATGGGGTTCTTCACCTGTGTGATGAAAAAGGTAATGAAGCAAACCTTTTAGTGACGAATCATGGTGATAGTACAAACAACCTGACTTCCATTAGAAGTATTTCAGAACCTGAAGAAACAGTGATTGCAGAAGATCCAAGGCATGACCTCTCATCTTCAGTCACTTCTCTATCAGAAAACAAACATTCTATACCAGAAAAAGTTATGCCAGCCTCCAAATTCATTTCAGAAAAGAATGACGTAAGTGGATGTCTCGATTGATTCCTTGGCATTTCTCAAACTCCTTGTTTTCTAGAGAACATGATTTCTCATTTTCCTGCCAAATTACCAAAATGGTTGCTTTGTTTCTGATGGGGTATCTATATTAGAGGTATTCCAAGTCCAGAATTGTTAATAAATCTGGAAATGTTTCATCTCTTTTCAGGATTTGGAAGGGGCTCATCAGACACATGAATTAGTAAGCGATGGCTCTTGGTTTCACGAGTCTCTTGTTCCAGATTCCGTACCAGTACAACGTAATGTAATATTCTAGTGGAATAATTTTATCTTTTTCTGAATGATTTTATTTTTTCTTAGTCTCCTAATTTTTTAGGAGCTATCAGATTTTATTTAACAACTTCCTTTTTCTGAATGGTAGTTGATATTGTTGGTTTGACTACATATAATTTATTCATTAATGATGGTTCTTCAGTTTCAGACACAGATATTTCTGTGGAGATAATTAATTCTGAAGAACTAGAAGTCATGCCATCAGAAAGAGTCATATTTGTTCTCCCAAGGTTAGTTTGTCTCCTATTAATTGAATACAATTATAAACAGCAAATGCCCATGTATTTCTTGTCATCGAACTTCTAGACTTGACTTCATGTGCATCTTCTACAAAGCAACATATCCATCTAAACTGCCCAAATCTTGGGCCTCATTGTGGAGAACTACATCTCTTACATCACACTTCTGAGAGAATGCTGATGATCAAATGAATGGTTATGAAGATGATTCTCAGCATTTCATATTTAAGGAAAAGGCAGATGGTTTGGATCCTCATTTTTTTTTTTAAAAGAGGTTATGATCATCCAGAATGCAATTTGTGAATCTCTTTTCATCTATAGTGGTTGCCACTGTTGGTAAATGGAGAACACTATTGGATAGGCTGACTGGTCTGCATAATTTATACATGGGATCTGGGTAAGTTGATGATCTTGCTATGGGGATGCAGATAGGTATCGATCTTGAGTTGCTAATGCATTTGGCATATGATGTCGGTTGGTTAAATATGGTTTACTAGGGAAGTCAAACACATGCAACTTCTGACAGAATGCTCTGATAATTATCCAGTTATCCTGTATTCCTGTTTGTTACATTTTAGCATGCTACAAGTACTAGGCTAGTTACCTATTGAGATTTAATTTATTCAAGTTGATTATCCCAGTGATAAGGATGGCATCAACAACCCTGACAACACTCGTGCATCTAGCTCACAGATTAGTTCTCAGACTGGAAATTCTTTACCAGGTAAGAAATCTCTGCAACTTTAAAAAAAAAAAAAAAAGAAGAAATCTCTGCAGCTACTAGAATATCTTGTTCTGGAGAGTCATATTTGCATTGTCCTGTTTGCATGTTAGTATGTTACTCTTCAATTGGTATCATCATGTGGTGTTGAGTTGCTGTTGTTTGTTTTTCCACACCAACTCAATTGTATTGACGTTCGAAAAGCTGTCTGAATTCTGAAGGCATGCCATGGGAGCTGAGCATTTATAATTCAATTATTCACCTGCACTTACACTTACAAATATCCATCAGAAATACTTGATGAATACTTGGTATTATGATTGGAGCATACATCTCCACTCGGACCATGTACCTAGATACATCTGGTCAACATTGGGACGATATCCTTATTTCAGACCTGTGATCTGTTGATGATCAAAATTCAAGGAAGAATTCCCCTTGGTGTAACTCTCTAGATGAGGATCTTGTTTGTGCAAGATCCTCTTTGGTCTAAAAGTCGGTACTGACCCATACTCTCACCATCTTTGTCATTTGCATTTTATTTTGGCCTGAGATCAAGCCCTGCTACTGACTCAACCTTGCCCATCTATTTGCTATTATGTGGACGACTATTAGCCACTTTCTTGCCAAGGCCCAAAAAAACGGGCTTGTTCCTCAGCATATGCTTGTCTAACCATAGCCTGCTATGGCCAATATTTAGGTTTGTGGCTCAACCCTAGCTTATCGTCTCCAATGAGATTCCCTGTACCTGTGTCAGTAACAGGTCCATCCCCTTGCAATCTTCAAGCCTTTGATCTTACTGGATTTACTAAACAAGTCGCTGTTGAAAAATCGTACCTGTCATCCTTATTTTGTCCAATGTTTGCCAACCTTGCAGGCCCAATGCTCTTCTCGTCTGAGGTAAGATCTATGCTATCCACAATGGGCCTCCACTATTTTGGCATGTGATCCAGTGGCCTTAAGAGCTTTTCTCCTGTACCCATGTCCGTGGACTCAGATTTGAGCAGAATAGTAGAAACTAACCTGAAGGCCTGCAATAGATTGGGCTTAGACTGAAATCTGTAAGCCTAAAAAATAGTTCAATCCTTCCACTCTTGCATGTACCCACTTAATTTTTTTGGGGTGCTTTTTTTTTTTTCTAATTAAGAAAATAAAAAAATGCAGTTTCACATCATTCCTCTCTTATTAGAAACCCTGCTTTGATTGCAACTCCCATCCATTTTCTCTACCAGAAACAGAAATTAGCCACGTGCTCTCTTGTCATGGCATTCACAAACAAAGTGTCCTATTCTATGATCATTTGCATTACCCATCAAATCCTTCCCTTTATATCTCTTTTCTATATTTGCCCATGACACATGCAATTCTAACTCTCCTGTGTACCCCTTTGATCTGTTTGACCCCCCTCTCTTCCTCTCATTCAATTTTCTTGAGCAATTACTCATACTTTTTTGGGCCTTTTTGCTCTGTGCATGTGTGAGAGATTCTTCAAAGGCCATACCATGAAGAACCTTGGTAATTTGCCGTAGCATGAAAAGCCTTGGCAGCTGCTTTAAATGTACAAATGAGGAGATAAACAATATAGGTAGGGATTCTTCGAGGCCATGGCATAAAGAACCTTGGCATTTTGTTTTAATCTTACAAACGAGGGAGGTAAGCAAGATGAGGGTGGTTAAAAATTCCATCTGAGAGGAAAGCAAAATGTAGTAGGCATACAGGCTAAAGAAGGGGTTTAGGCATGTTCTTTGGTTACAAGGCTTTGTAGTATGAGTGCTAGTGCCATTACAGGTACTGCAATTAATAATATTTATTTATGTTATTGATTAATAAATAATCGGCATGCTACTCAGCTTTAGCTGCACTTTTATTCTTTGTTCGTGTTTGGAGTGAGGCCAATGAAATTGCATATTGTCTAGCTGAACATGGGGGGTGTGGCTCACACTTTTTGTCCTTGTAACTATGTGTGAGTATAATTCTGAGAATTCTTGTTCTGTCCTGTGAAACCTGACTCAGGTCCTTGTAACTATGTTACTGATGATTTTGGTGACTTAAAAACTAAATAAAAAAGAGGATTTCTTAGGTGCAAAGAATACAATGTTGGGAAGATGTTTGTGAATGTTGATAGATCTTTGAAATCAAGGTTTATTAGAATGTACTGATTTCATTATCAAAGTTATTTATCCCATCTATTTGGAGTTAGCACTCATAATAGATTTGGCAAATTCTTTTCCATAGGTCTGCCCATTTGGCACATAACATTTATACTTGGGGCATTTGGAATGAATTCAGTATGAGAATATTTGAAGCCAAAGTCTCATCTTAGCATGTGGTGGAAAACATTATAAATGGTCTGTCTGAGATTGGGCTTTTTATTGTATTTTGGCAAGGGATCTAAACATGGACTGGACATTTTATTCAGTATTTTGGCATTCAGATGCTAAGTGAGTTTTGTTTAGCATCTATAGAATAGAGGATATGCTTGTAGACATCATGATCGTCATGATCATCATCAAATCTTCAATCCCATCTATCTGGGATAAGTTTTTTGAGTTCTACTTCTCTACATGACCCTATAAAAAACCATACCTGTAGATATGTGCATATTTATTACTTTTCATGTTTGTTTTGCTTTCATGGTTAGCTTACCGACTTGCAGGGTTCAATTTCCTGTACAGTATTTCTACTTTATTTCAATAAATGTCGTTAATTATAAAGAAAAAATATCACCCACCCAGAATGTTTGTGGTCAAGAAATTATATTCCAGGATAGCATTACACGCCCCTCTAGTTGGGCTAGGTGATACCTTCCTTATCCTTGCTCTATTTTGTAATTGTTTACTGGGTGTTGTTTTTCCTTTTGGACCTCTTTGGCCTTTCTCATTTACATGCATTCTTGAATAAAATTGCTGTCTTTTCAAAAAGAAAAAAGAATTATGAATCCAGTGATACCATTATCTTAACCCTTCATTCGAAGGATTTGAAAGCTCATCAAATCTCTGAATATCATTGCAGGTACAGAAGTGCAGGCTGGGGATCAAAAGAAAGAAGTGAATGGTCTGGGGAATGGCAACGATGCTGGTGCTTGTCCCCCTTCACAACCAAGGTATACTTAGGTACACATGCAGTACTTAGGTTGAGCAACTGACAGATCCATCCTCTAAAGTCTAAAAAATATGGCCCAAAAATTTGGGAATTCACTCATCTTAAATCCAAAAGCATGTACCTTTAAATTGTTTTCTTGATCATCCATTATTTAATGCGTGTATGGCCCAACTGACAAGTGGACCATCCTGTTATTTGGGCTATGGCACATAAAGATAGGCACGACTTATGGATGACTTCAATCATGTAATCATGTTTTGCCAGCAAGTATTGTTGCAAATGGGCTTGGATCTTTATGTGTTGAACATAGTTATCCCTATTCTTCCCTTTTCTTTCATTCTCTTTCCCCTTTTTTTCAGCAGTAACATTTACTGTCATTGGAAGAAAACAAAAATTTTGTACAAGTGATTTTGCTTAACAGCGTATAGGTGATATGCTATTTGCACGGATGTTCATTTCTATTTATGATCAAAAGGAGGAAAAGAACTCACTATAATGCATAATAGCTTCTTCAGTTGAGAAAAACCGGGAGCATTTGCTTTGCAACTCTACTCTCCTCAACATAGTGAACCTAGTAAATTCTGGCTACTTGTAACATTGAAAAAACAGTCACTTGCTCCACCCATTCCATCACAACTAAATTTTCCAATTCATGTTTCTCTTGTTCAGTTTGTCGATGGCATCGGATGCTGACCCTGCTCTGAGGCGTGATGACATGGCCCAGAATTCAACCAGTTCACACCTTGGCGAGTTGGCAACAGGCTTCCTGGAGGAAAATTTCGATGATGAGGTCTCCATGGAAGTTCCTTTGACCAACGAAACTAACACAGTTTCAGATGAATTGCAAAATGGTACTGCTGAAATGATAGAAGAGAAGCCAGATATCCAACCTGAGGAAAATTTCCATGATGAGGTCTCCATGGAAGTTCCTTTGACCAATGAAACTAACACAGTTTCAGATGAATTGCAAAATGGTACTGCTGAAATGACAGAAGCGAAGCCAGATATCCAACCTCAAAAGAAGCCGAATACGAGGAACAAGGGAAAGAAAGGGGGTATTCCCGGAGAGGCAGGGGGAAGGGAAAGTGAAGGAGCTGCTCTCTTTGCTGTAAAACTATTTAGTGTACACTATCAGGTATTAATTGAAATGTCAGGATTTGTTGTACCATATGGTTGATTCCACTTGTTTATGTCAGTCAAAGTATTCGGGCGAGTTTAAATCCTTCCCCCTCCCTCTCTTTTAGGGATTGACAAAATTCAAGTCTTGTGATTTCTATTTATATCACATCTATTGATTTTGAATTCTTTTTCCCAAGTAATTTGCGTGGGAAGTGAATTGAAATTTGAAAATTAAAATGGCTTGGAGCCTGGTGGCCCTCCATAAATCCAAACAAATGTTCGATACTAATCCACAGTTGGAATTCATTCATGCTAAATCGTGATCAAAGATCATTCAATTTAGAAGGTATGAGCCAGTAAAATTGATATCTTGCAGGTGCATTTCAGGAATAAATGTTAAAAAGGGTTGCGGGTGATCCAATGACCAGTACTAGTGCATTTCAGAGTATGTGGAGACGTGAGTGTCTATCACCCTACTGTGCATTTAAATTTGCTTTTTTTTAGTGAAAAAGTAGAATTCATAAAGCAGACTTGAATAGGATTATGTTAGAATTAAACAATTAAATTGCATTTATGGAATTGGTACTATACTTGCATAAGAATTTTACGAGGTCTGAAACACCCATTTTTGGAATTGGCTATTTTGGCCTATCTTGGACACATCTTTTATTTTTAATATTTGTAATTACCAAAATCATGAAATATCAGCCTGGCTTGAACTATGGGCCCTATTGGTATTATTTGGGTAATTTCTAGTAAAACTTGAAATTTCATAATATTTACCTCTCCCCTCTCCTCCCCACTCGACTGATGTTTGAGATATGGTTCAAAAACTTTTTTTTTTTTCAGAGAATATCTGCCCTCTTTAGGGTGTTTTCATTTTTTTTTGAATGAGTAAGGGGATCCATTACATGTCAGTGGACAAAGACATTCTGTATAAATTTTCAGCAGTGGTTGCACCAAGTCAAGCAGCGCAAGCGTGTATGTTGATGATGTTTGGTGTGAGCTCCTTGGGTGCTAAACAAAATCATGAATGTTGCAATTAAAGTGCTTCATTGAAATATAAAGAGAGTGAGAGAGAGAGAGGAATTGATCATCATTGTTGCTAGTACTGTCCAAATGATGAAGCAAAGCATTGAATTTAATGCCAAGATGACAAAAAGTAAAGTGGAAGTGAAATTATTTGGAAATTTCATATCACTCTCCAATCTACTGTACATAGTGAAAGCAAATGCATGGCACAGAAATATCATTATGTCCTCATCCTTTCCAAGCAATTTGATCTCTTGTCATGATTTGGTATGAGTCTTTTGACTACCTTTTTTGCCTTGTTTGTGTGAGATTGTACACAATTAGGAGAACCATCCAATCAAGTAGGGCTCCAATCACATTTTGTGTGTGAAATGATTATCATTGCATGATTCTCTTGAGGAGAAACATGGTCCTTATTGAGACTGTTTTTACTCTAATTTCATTCCATCCAAACAACTATGGGATTCATTCACAAATAATTGAATTGCCCACCAAACAGTAGAGTTCCATGATTCTCCTGAAAAAAAAGGGTTCTTCGGGTACTGTCTTATTAGTCCAGACAAACAGGATTTCAATTACTAACATTTGGGTTGTGCATCATTCAATCGAATTCTATGAAATGAGAGAAAGAGATGGATTCTACTATTGAGTAATAATGTTCTTGCAATATTATTATTGTGGTTTCAAGTTTTGTCTGTTCCATGTCTCTCCCTTGACTGAGAAGCTAGGTTTTAAAAATGGCCTGTATGGTATATCATTGTGGATGACTGATGGTCTATGTATTTGTTGAGTCAGGATCAAATGAGTCAGCCAAAATATCAATTCTTATATTTTAAAAATAAAAAATCAATTTGGTGGGCCAATGCAAGTCTCTGCCAATAAATTTTGATTTGAATCCCCTTTTGGTACTTTTCATATCTAAATGTGAAAATATTGCATTGCAATTAAATTTTGATTTCCATCCTGCTTCAAAGGGTCACTCTGGTTAGAATTATCTAGTTTATGTTGGATCGGGAGACTTGCACATGTTTTAAGGATTAGTTGGATATTCTAAGAGGCTTGGACACTGAAAAAACTCTTAATGCAAATCCAATGAAATGGAAATTTTCAATTAAGGTGTACTGTACAGCCATCGTTGTCCTATCTTCCCAAGTGTAGATCTTACTGAGCTATCAACAGTTTTATAGAAGTGGAAATGATGCAGTAGAGTGCGACCTCCTTCCAGAAGAAGATATGGAATCGACAGAAAGATGGGGCCATCCAAAGCAAACCATTGCTATCCCAAACAGAACCCTGATTCCCTATATACAAATAAAGAGTCGTCATCATCATATTGAGACATTGATCGATTGGAAAAACATAGAAATCATGATATAACAAATGGACAAGCAGCTTACACGTGGCAGTTCAATTAGCCGTCTCTTTGGCTCATGAATTAGAGATATCAGATTTGAGTTTCGTAATCACTCGATGCCCATAGCTTGCTCAAGGCTACATATATCAAGAGTTTTATCTAATGCGCTCGTACTCAGTAAAAAGTGGGGTCTTATATTTCTTTGTCATAAAAAATAAATGGACAAGCAAATCATATATATTAAATGGGAACAATATGTATGATAATATATATATATATTAAATGGGAACAATTTACTATTATTTGATAATAGGATAATCTTCCTTTTGTCTCTCTTTCTTTCCGTATTGATGATTTCAACCAATCTAATCCTTCAAAATGCAATATATAAATGGTCTAAATACAAATTATAGAAATATCCTTGCTCCCTTAAAAAAAAATTGCTCCTCCCCCCTCTTCTCAATTGGGGCTTAGTGTCTAATCTGGTTTGGATCACAATAGAATATAAAATATCAACATGACAAAATTTAAATTTAAAAAAAAAATTATTTTGAGTTTTAAATATTATAACAAACTAATATTTCGCCTTTCACATCTTGAAAATTTGGTTGATGTATAAAAAATATTGGTCGCAAAGAAAGACATGACAGATAATAGAGTAATTGATTGTGTGATTTATAATAAAGTAAAATAGAGAAGTAGAATTCGGAAAACTGACTCCAAATAGATGAGATTTTGAATATGATAATGATAAAAAATATTGAATATATATGAGGTAAGTATAATTACAATCCCAATGTAGAGTAATTTCCATGCAATGAATGATTTAATTTAATATCATTTCCTAAAGGAATTAAGGAACTGAATATTTGAACTTAGATTTAAAACTCCTAATATAAATGCATTTACAAATTGATTTAACAAATGAAAAAGTGGGACTCAAAGACTCAGCATAATATTTAAATAAATTATATTTAAATTTTTAAATGAAAATAAGGTATGAAACATTGATTGAAAATTATGTTGTAGATTTATTTTAAAAATTTACGAAGAGTCACACAATCTTTCAAGATGTCACAAGTCATGCTGAAATGACAGTCACGTCACTAAAACAAGGTAAAAAAAAAAATCGGCTTTTGAAACCCATCACATTCACTATCACTAAAAGCGAGAGCTTGATTTAGTACATCTTGGAGTGTATAAGAATTTTTCAAATATCAATATTTTAATTAATTTTCAACAATTTTTTTATCATCTTGAAAAGTACTATTAAAAAGTTGTATGTGAAGGTGCCTATTAAACAATTTGATACAAATATTTTTTTGAAAGGTTAAAATTTCATCAAAAGAACAAGAATACAAAAGATAAAAAGAGAGAAGTACAAAAGGGGTATAAGAGATATAGACCAAAAAAAATTACCAAATTACAAGCATCCAAAGAACCCAAAGTAAAATAAAAGCACAAGCCTATAAAAACTATTAGTCCGATATGTGAAAAGTTTTCTTATAGTTCCATCTATACCATTCTTCTCAAAGAAGTCCACTACCCTATCCGCTGAGCGGCTAACGTGCTAGATTGATACAAATATGTCACACATTTTGAAGAGCTAATGCAACTTGGCTCATAAATTATTGTACACTGAACTGCTATTAAATAGAAATATTACTTTTCTTTTCCCCTTTCTGATATCTTCAAAAGGAAGGTACTTCTACTGAAAGCAACGGTACATTTCTCTCTCTAGATTCATCCATTGCCTTTTCTTATTCTGTAACATGATACATTGGGACCAATTTCAGCTAGGGAAAGACATGAAGTCTTTCAAATTTCTACTTTCAACACTAAATATTCCCATATCCTCACCAAGTAAAATAGAAACACTCTTAGAGAATGGGCTCATTTCCACTGAATTGCCCTTCTTCTCTTTCATAATTCAAAGCACTCCAAAAGCCTCAAAATAGCAGAGTTGATCTTGCATTTTCTTCTGTACAGAAAGTGATCTCCAAAAGCCTCTAAACTTTTTAACTTGAACTAAGTAGACGAAGAAGTATTCGAACAGAAAGTGATCTCCACAGAACCAGTGTAGATGAGTTCCTCAATCATCTCTTGAATGTACTCATTGTCGCCGTGCTTCAGCTCTTCTTCTGTTAGTGTTGCTTCCTTCGGTGCCCGTTTCGGTACTTGTCGAGCAGCCCTGCAACATTTTTCCAACTTTGCTACAAGTGTTTCGGAGAGAACCCGTGAAGTGTTCGATGTGTTGGGATTGAATGGGAAGTTGGTACGCGCTCTAGGCCCGCACATGAGCCATGCCGCTTCGTCGTAGGCTCTCGCTGCATCTTCGGCGGTTTCAAACGTTCCCAACCAGATTCTAGTCTTTCTGTTGCAAAGAAAAATGGAAATTTGAGTTAAGATGAGTAGTAAATGAATTGAAGAAAGATATGACAAACACTAACTCAATTCGTATAGAAGAAAATTACAGTAACGGGTGTCGGATTTCGGACACCCAAGAGCCCCAATGCCTTTGTCTCACTCCTCTGAACCTTTGTAATCTAGCCATGGATGAGAAGGAACTGATATTTGCTCCTTTTTCTGGAGTAAAAGAAGCAGGGGATATGATGTCTATTTGAATGGAGTATGTGACCTGGTTCCTTTTGTAGTTGCAATGGGCCTCCTCCTTATTTCTATACACAATGACATAAATGCCCATAATCTTCAAGTAGAAACTGACAAAGGCCAGGAATTCGGGTGATGTCAAAAACTCGTTTTGATTCGATTTTCACTTCACTTCAAAGGGTAACTCTCTATAGAGTTATTTAGTCTGTACTATTAGGTAAGAAGATTTGCTCATGTTCCAAACTTTGTTCGGATACTCTGAAAAACTTGAACACCTCAATCATAAATAAAACTAAGAAAATCGTGAGCATTGTATACATCAGTCAGAGATTCTTGCGGAACCTATTTGATGATATTACAAATGGGCTCAAACTCAGATCTAAACCTGACTCGTGAATGACCCTAATCTTATATTAGTTGATATATAATTCAAAACTTAAAAAATATTACATCAGCAAAGGCAAATTTAAATATATAAAACATTTTTAAGGGCTTTTGGGAGCCACCCACATGAAATTGTATGATGTAAATTGAAATGCAAGTGTTAGATGTGGGTCAGTTTCTGTAAGAGATCAAAAGTTTTTTTTTGTTCTGTGAAAAGGGGAGACATCAGCAATTAAGATAATTTGAGTTACTTAACAGTGTTTTACATATGTGAACTGTAAAGAGAGAGGCAAAAGTGCTGTCACTATCACCTTTTCAATTGTTACATTTGGTAAAAATGTTTAGAGTTCTCGTTAATGAGTAATCCTTTTTTTAAAAAAAAAAAAAACTTTTAAGAAAAATTTATCATTCACCTAAAATTTGAAGGGTGGCCCTAACCTTGTCTTTCTAGTGGGTGGGCATAAGAGTAAAATAAAAAAAAATATTTTCTTTAAATTATAAAAATGGTTTTAATTTGTTTGTACTTTTAGCCTTTTGCTCCCAACTTACTCTTAAAGGCAATTTGTCTATTTATTTAAGAAAAATAATTCTATAAAAAATTATATTAGAGTTCTATTCATATTATCTAACAAATATTATGAAAAACTCACTACTTTAATTATTTGTGTCAAAATCTTTACTTAAATTAAAAATGAACGTAGTATTGTCTTAGTGAGGAAGGAATTCTTCTCAAAGAGTTCTTTTTCATAGTTGAAAAATAACAAAGGGCTCCTTCGAGTTATAATAAGCTCCTAAAGTAAACATTACTGCCAATTTTACATTACAAATGTCGGGAGTTAGATTTTTCATTAATTGACATTAAAAACTTGATATATCAGCTGTTTATCAAATATATTAAAATATGGTGTAGATACTGAATAAACTAAAATATTGAGTAATATATCTAAAATCAATTCATTTTTGTTGTATTATTTCAAGCAAATAATTTTATATCTGCCGATATTTAAAATGCAATTTGGCAAAAACATTCTCATTCGTATAATTACATTGAGCCCAAAACTACTCTGCGATAATTAGGATAACCTGATTGCCTTGAATCTTTTTCTACTGTGTATCATTATAGTGGAGCAGAAGTGCAGAGTTATAAATGGATGCAGGAAGAGAAATTTAAATCAAAATTTCAGATTGTTACATTTTGTTAATTTTTTTTTTAAATTTACGTGTGGAAAATCGTGGGATGCCCAGCTTAAAATCTCTATTTTTTAATATAATTATAATCATAACCATGACAAGAGCCTTTTGTTTGCATCATTATTTTAAAAACTTAAAACTCAAATTCGACTTAAAATCTCATAGAGTTTAGAATTTTGAACGCTATGAAAAAAACCCAGAGACATTAATAGACTCGTTTGACTTGAAATACTATCGAGTTGAATTAACTCAGAAGTCAGGACGACTTATCCAAAACATTTTGAGTTTTTGAACAATGGTATGAAGAACAATTACTTACTATAATCACCAACTTACATGTTGTAATGAGAAGAAAAATAACTACAAAGTGTTTTACTGTACTATTGTTTTGTACAAATCTAGGCCCAGCTGAAACCCAGTGTTTTTTCCGTCAATAGAGTGAGAAATTGGACTGAAGTCTTCAAGTTCAAAGTGCCCAGTCCGCCGCATTAATAGCCTAACTGCAGGCTGGGACCATCAGACCTTTCACAGCTAAAGCCCAAGCCTACTTATTTTGTATAAATAAGAAGACTGAGCCCGTCCATTCGATTGTGCAAGTGTAACTCCGGGAGTGGGGGTCGAAATCTCGGCCGATAATCTCAAGATTTCTAGGACTGAGATATCTCGGTCGATACATGTAGTATCGGTCAGGAAAAAAAAAAAAATTGGCCCCATATCGACCACTTTTTTTTAAAAAAAAAACAAATATCGTTCATGGGCCCGATCAATATCTCGGCTGATATTCGTTCGATACAGGCGAATATCGGTCGATATTTATATTTTTTAAAAAACAGCCTTCTTTATTTTTTTAAATAATTTTTTTCAAAAAAAAAAAAAAGCCATGAAGATTTAAAAAAAAAAAAATTGAGAGAAAAATCTCGGCCGAAAATACGGATGAGCCGAATTTTCAACCCTGAGTGTAACACATCGGAAGCGTGAATCAATTAATCAAAGCATTGATCCCAACCCAATGCAAATCACCGGGCCAAACATCAGATGAGCTCAAGTTTAGATCATTGATGGAAATGCAATTTACCCCTCATAAGTCAAAATTTTATAACTAATCTTTTTGAAAGATCACATGGTGTCATCATGCAGTTTTTGTCTGCGCGCCCATTTATTTAGGTTGAACTTGGGCCAGCCAAGTTGAGACAAATGAAGACCCCTAACCTAAGTCTGTTTGTGAAAAAATATACATTTGGAGGTACAAAGAAATTTATTTATTTCACTTTTCTTTATTCTCATCAGATATTATCCTTGTTTGACCGATCAACGATAACTAATACTCTCTCTGTCCCAATTTAATTGTCTTACATATATTTTAAAATTACCCAAAAATAGTTGTCCCATTTATATTAGAGTACCATAAGTGTGTTGAAAACGAATGAGATCAGATAGAGTGTTAATACAAATATTTCAAATGAGATAATTAAAATAGGACAAAGAGAGTAGTATTTATAAATATTGATTGAATGGTAGTGTGGATACTTTCTTCAATCCAAACAAATTATAATCACAAAGTCGATGCCAAATCAAATCAAATAAAACAGAAACTTCAATATCTATAAATTCTAGCCCACAATGAGTTTAGCTCAACTAGTAATCTCCTCATCTGATATACCTCAAGGACATTGGATAAAATCGAAGGAGATTTTATCCTAATTTTAATATGATTTTTCACATGTAAATTAAAAAAAAATATCAATAAATTCTTTGATTCCAATAAAATTGGATTTTTTTTTTTTCATGTTCCATATTATCAAAGAGTCTCACAAAATAGCAGTTTAAAAGATATTTGGGGCAATGAAAAAATAGACTGAATAAATGACAGATTGAATTTGAATTTGAATGGAAATTTGAAAGTCATTTATTTAAAATTAACTTTAAATCTGCATTTATATAAATGGCAATCATTTGTTTTCATATGTAAATTTGAGTTTACAAAAATTCAAATACAACAAAGCACCAATTTAAATGAAAAATATTATATATATTTTGTATAATATTTTTACACCACAACCATCATATTTGGAATTTCAAGATAATCCTATAAGCAAAAAAATAGACAGTTGGATATACACTGTTTCAATTAGAGAATTTTTTTTCTCTACAAAAATAAAAATAAAACCAATTCTAAAAAGCCAACCCTCCATAAAGTCATAATTCATAACCAACTCAACATTAAAATAAAACTAAATTACTTAAATCATGGCCTTCTCCCTCGCTTTCATTCTCCTCTGTTATCCATGAATAGTCACTCTCTGTCCTTCCCTATCTTCTCAATCACCCACATTCTTTTCCAGCATCATTATGTTAAAAGATAATTCATATAATCCAAATTCTTTCAAAATTTCTTTAATAGAATCTTTCAAAATTTCTCTCATAATGTCGTCTGGATGTAAAACCTTTCGCATTTCTACCGATGTCCTCTGTGCCTTGAGGAGGACATTCTAAGTATTGAATTCACAATGACTTGGATGTATTTCATGTTTTCCCAAAATGTAAACGAGTAGAATTTAATCTTTTCTCCACCTATAGAACACAAAGGGAAGTATATCACAAAGGGGTGTATAACAGGCAAAATAAATATATAATAACACACAAATTAAAAAATTGTAAATTACTGATATTCCCTCATTTAGAAAATGTGGAATGCCTTGAATACAAGACGTTTGGTATGAAAGAAATTGGAGAAGTCGGTGAGCTGCGTAATGGGATTCTCCTTCTCACCAAGGATAATGCTTGTGAAAATGCCATTTGGGAAAACAAACAAAATTTGGAAAACAGAGAAAATAACAGAGAGATGAGAATGAAGAGGATTTATGGGTTTTCTAGAGTAACTATTTTTTAGGATCTGATGAGAATGGGATATGGGTTTGTCATGTTGTTTTATGCAATCACTCACTGAATCTTGAGCTTGTTTTGTTTATTTAGTTTTGAGATGAGCATTGCTTTAGTTGATAAGTTCAAAAGATGAATTTTATAAAACATGAAGGCAAAGTGATGTACTGGTGTTTGGAATGGACTGATAAATCACTAGTTTTGGGTGTTTGGAGAGGACCTTTTATCATTGTTCTAATGTTTCTTGTGGGCGTTTGGAGTGTAGAATTCTTGTTTTTCCAATGGCATTTCCCCTCGAACTTTCAAGGACAAATTCTACCGATATGAATGGAAGAGCTCTATCCATTTCTTGATTAAAAAAAAAAAGCTTTCAATTCAGACTATTTGAATGAAAATCGAAATCATTAGATTTATTTTTTAAAAAGAAGAAGAAATAAATAGAAAAAACTCTATGAACCTTGAAGAGAAATCAGCAATAAATTATGGAATTTCATTCTCTCAATACTTTTTCTTCCCTTCTAGTTAGAAAGCATGAATGCATGATCTGCAACATGGCTGAGAACCCTTTTCTATATTAGTCCCTGAACTTGATAGAAAGCCCCAACAATGCCTGCCAATTGTTGTGTGCTTCGACTTGGACTTGGACTTGGACTAAGCCTATGTGTTTTACGCTGCTCCGAAGGCCAGTGCTCTCTGCCAAGATTGTCCTCTGCACCACTTCAGCCTAAGTAGTGCTCCTCGCAGTAACCACTACATGGGCGACTACTGGGTAAATGCCTTGCTCAAAACGCCGTGCTTCCAACAGATCATTCGCAATCATCTCTGACGCGAAACGGCACAACTCAGAGAACTTGGCATCATACTGAATAACTGTGTCATCACCCTATATTAGGTTGGCGAACTCAATGCTCTTAGCTTCCTTGACTACTGATGGAAAATACTTAGCCAGAAACACTTGACGAAAGATGTCTCAATCCCTCAAGGTTGTGGCTCGGAGGGGCTCCTGGGTCCACCAACGGGCTGCCTCTCCCGTGAGGTGATGTGCGGCCAAGGTCACCCGTAGGTCTCCCTCCCTGACGGCCAACGGCCAACGTATCTAGGAAATTGCCGGTCTCATCGATCCAATCCTCTGCTGCAATCTGGTCAGGCCCTCCTCTGAACACACGGGGGTAATGACGCTTAAACTCCCTAATGCAACCATCTCCCTAGTCTCGCGGTAGACCTCGCCAGGTGGAGGTGGTGGTGGAGGGGCAGAGGTGGAGGTGGAGGTGGAGGCGGAGGTGCTGCCTGCTGCTCCAACAAGGCCTGTATAGTCCTCTCCATGGCTCTCTCAAAGTTGGTCACCATCCCAGTCAACATCTCCATCAACTGTCCCTGATTGATGGGCTCCTGCTCAGGTCTGGATCTCAAAGCTGACGTCTCTGTAGAACTCTCCAGTCCATCCTGAACCGCTGGTCCCTCCCCTGCTGGAGGAACCCTAATCGCACCGGCATCACAGTTGCCACGGCCTCCTCCATTCGAACGGGTGTTGTATCTCGACATTGCCTGTTTCATAAAAATACTGAAGGTCAGACACTTTAACATGCGGAAATCCAAAATAGTACATATCTCAAACATTCTATCTCAAGGGATGCATACTAGGTACATCACACAAACCTAGGATATCTGCGCGTTACCCAAGAACCCGGTTCGATCTACCCTATCACACAGGGGATGAACCTAATATCTAGTGTTGAACATGCTAACAAGTTTGGAAACTTCATTCATAGAAAAAAAAAAAAAAGTCATGTAAAGTTGTAAAGAGGGTTAAAAAGTTTTAAAGAAAATCATGCAACATGATACTAGCACATTTAACAACAGGAGTTCACATATAAGTATAGAGAATGCTACATAAACCGATAAAACTGGTCTAGTGCTACAGAACTAGACGTCATCTTTACCATGTTTCACCCATCAACAACTGCTACATAGATCGATCAATTCAAGAGTGAATTCATCATTTTAAAAAATTTAACAACTTCACATTAAAGAAGAGACCAATCCATCTTTAAATGGACTCATGTGGCAGTTATTGATTGGTGGCACCATAGATTATCTTGAAAGATAGACGCGTTAAAGACCATAATGAACACATATTGCAATCATAATCTTAAGATAAACCTATAACAAAATGAAACAACTTCAAAAAAGAATCTAGATAAAAAATATTACCTCAATATAATTTCCGAGACAGCTCAAGCCATAATAACGAATTACTTTTATTTCAACATCCATCAAATACTCAAACATCGCTCCTAGAGTTCATATGGCTCTTCACATGACAAAAGAATGACCAAATCAAATGCCTTAGATATGCATAGTTGTAATATAAGGAAGCAATATATATTATGTTATCAGAAAAAAGTAAGCAATATATATTACTCTCGCCATTTAGATTGTTTAGACTTTATATAAGATTAATTTAGAAAAATATCCTTTTATTTAATATAAAATATCATTTTCCACCAAAATTTTGCATGCTTGATGACACATTGATGGGCCTTTTGACCAAAAGCATAATGTAAGTGCCATGACAGCTAGGATGTAAAGTTGAGGGCATGCATAAACTTTTTTTTAATGAAAAGCTCGTATAAGTAATAACAAAAATTTTAATATGGTCCAAAAATATTAAATCATAATAATGGTGTTAAAGATAAATGATATATAAATTTTAACAAAGATTTTTAATCGACCGTTACACCCGGAGGCCTCTTTCTTTTTCTTTTTTATTTTTTTATTTAGAGCGACCCAACAGAGAAAAGGGCAGAAAAAAGCGGGGGAAACGGAGAAAAGAAGAGACAAGAGGAAAAGGAAAGGAAAATGGAGAAAAGAAGGGGAAAATGAGAGAAATGAGGGAAAATGAGGAGAAAACTAGAAAGAGAGAAGGAGAGAGAGAGGAAAGAAGGTCAAGGAGAAGAAGAACAGGGAGAAAACATGTATCTGAAGTCGGCCGGGAGGACAGAAGCGTCGAAAATCCACAAATCCGGCAGCAAAAGGGACGAGGCGGCTACAATCGATCGGACAGAGGGCGGAGCAGCCGAACTCGAACGGCGGAAAGGAAGGGACGAGAGGAGAAGGAGAGACGGCACTGTAGCATAAAGGTTAAAGATTGGAGAGTGATTTTTTCCGTGGAAGCATCCGTTATATATTGAGAAAAATTTCAAAAGATAGAGAGTGAAAAGTTGCAGCTACATGCGTCTGAGCTTATCCAGCCTGTCATGCGTCTGAGCAGGAATCACTGCAAAAGTGAAAAGCTACAGCTGCATGCGTCTGAGCCTCTCAGACCTCTGGTCGTCCGGACGATATTCAAATTTTGTTTTTTTTTTAATGAATTTTGTTTTTGAAATTCAAAATTGAAAAACTCAAAAATCCGGATGCTCTCAAATATATAAAATTTTCAACAAATTTTTATTATTATTGTAAAAGTTTCGTATCGTTATGAATATGAGATTTATTTTTGATAATTTTCTATTTTTTATAATTAAATTTTTAACTCTACTTCTTGAGTTTGGCTCTCCAACTTATCTAATTTGCAGACTTTGAATAATTTCATATATTTAAATTAATATCACCTTCAATATAGAGTGAATATACTTATATTATCTTAAAAAAAACTATCAAAATTAATTAGTAATTTTTATAGATTTTCAAAGTTTAGAAAATACATACATTGCTTATATTAAATAATTTCACTAATTTTTATATATTTTAAACCCAGAGAAATCACGATTTTTTCCTCCACTTCATGAATGTGTAATTTTTCATGAACATTTTAGTTTAATACATTAACAACTCAACATACACATTAAGAACCCTTTCTTTTTCCCTTTCTCAATGTGCTATTTAAGTGTCTCAGTATGATCAATTGAATAAGTCAATATTTTTATTTTTAGTGTAAAATTCACTTTTTTAAAAAAGAAATCTTAAATAAACTTATTTACTGAATTAGTAAGATATTACTATATTAGTGTATTTTTTAAAATGACAATAAATCTAATATTACCTATTATATTAATCAAGTCATAATTTAAAAGTTAAAATAAGTTTAAATCAGTTCAAGTTACTGTGTTTCTTGAGTCTTAGACTCTTGACTTTATGTTGAGGCAAATGGATTTAAATGAACTGCATATTTAGATTAAGATAAGAGTTAGGATTAGCGTAGACTCTCTCCATGAGAAATCTAATAGATTATTTAACTTGGGCTTTTTTTTTAACTGTGAAATAAAACGTTTCTTTTAAATAATTTAAAAAGGCCTTCTTATAAAGGCCCCTTTTTTGTTTAATGCTGGCAATGGGAAAATTAGTACATTTTAATTATCTGTTAAAAAATTAACCAAAATTGGTCTAATTCAAACCCGTCTTGAATTGTATTTATAGGACCCAACTTTCAATTTTAAACCCAAAATGTAAGTGTGGGTCTATCTAGATTGGGGCTTATTCGGATCTATAATGGGAATCTTTTGTAATATTTTATGACAGAAGGTGTTCAAGTGTTGCACTTAATTAATTATTTGAGACATACGTACACCTCTTTGCATATACTGAGTTTTTTATAGAGAATAAATTTCATGAGAATTGACCTTTCATTGAAACTTCAAACAGGAGTAGAAATCTCGATATCAGTCGAGATAAATTTATCTCTCTTATTTATTTTATAAAAATCATCAATATCAGTTGATATTGATGATATATATTATTAATATATATCGAATAGGCCGATAAATTTTAAAAACTAAAATTATTATCCATGCTCCCAAGGTTTGAACTGAAAACCTTGCCTGTGGAAGAACCTTGCAAGGCTTTGCTTGTGTAAGTGTTTCTTTGATTCCCTTGCTTGTGTAGGTATCTGTTTGATTCCAGAACAGTAAAGCGTCATTTTTTTTTGATAAAATCTGTACATGAGGGAATCGTCCGTACACTGATATGAGATCTGCTGCATCAAGGAGGATCTTTGGGACACCGAGGATCTTTGGGAAGGGTGTCCCACTGTCCCGAGAGGAGAGAGGGTAAAATCGGTATTAAGGGGATTTTTTTTTCAACGGTGCATGTCAGTTCCCCACTAGCATTTGTTAATCAGCTGAATTTAAATGATTATGAAATAATTAGTAAACTTTATAAATCATAAATAATATATTAATTTGATTGAAGAAAAAAATTCTTTATTCAATCATCGTAGTTGTATGGGATGCTCATAAAAAAAAAATTATTACCAACAATCAAATTTTCAATATTCAAAATCACAACATTAAAGTCATGAATATGCAACTGAGCAAGGACACATGGATTAGTGGTGTTTGAGTTAGATTAAGACATTTTTATTAGTTGTAATTATTTTTTTCCATTGGTTGTTAAGATGTAAACCTAGAGTAGGACTGGAATTTGCCTCCCCACTAGGGCTCCACGCCATTCTCCTCATTCTTCCCTCGTTTTCACATTCAGATCAGTATAAATAACTCAAAAAGGAAAAAAAAATAATGATTGTAACAACAATTCATAAAAAAAAGAAATTATAATGGAGGACTTCATTAATAGAATGTATTCTAAATATCATTCAAACTCGATATTCAATTTTGACGGTCGCTATAGGTGTAGCTCAACTGGTTAACCTCTCGCATCAGGAAGCAGAAAGTATTAAGTTCGAACTCCAATAACTTAATTTGCTATATCCTTGTTATAAAGGAATAAACTCTATTCATTAAGATATATATATATTGGGCTATTCTATGACTATTTCTATAAAATACAAATTCTAAACCTAATTTAAGTATCTCTTATTAAGAGATTAAGACACACTATATTCTAATCTAAATACTAATTCTAATATATTCAACTGTGTATAGAATTTTACTACACAAATGGAAGGGATAAATCCACATAACTGATAGTAATATTGAAGATGTTATTGGAGAGCTGCAGCGAAATCTTTTTTAGAATTAAATGAGAAAGAAAGAGAGCGCAACAAGTCTCATGCATCGCTCTCCTTTAATAATTATATATGAAAGCAAGACTATTATTGTCATGGTTTGGACCAGTCTGACATGACTCAATCAAACTGACTGCCAATCTTGAATTCAAACCGGCCCTGATCAATAAATAGTAATGGGCCTCAAGTCTCAGTAGTCTTCTCAGTGTTGAATGACGAGAATGTGACAGTCAAAGCTCGATCAGGGCCCATAAGTCTATTCTAGAGCCCATCATTAGCTGACCCGAACCGCGGTCCATTACACTGGGTGCAAATCGGCCTGGTGAAAATCAGACCTGCATGAACCGACGCCAAATAGCTAAGGTTGGGTCAAAGACGACCTGATTTCGAGTCGGGTCAGTTCCAAATATTTAAGACTTCCAAATTTTCTTGGACTGAGTTTGGTTAAGGGGAAAAAAAATCAAGATTCAAACCTAATCCAAAATATTTTAATATGGTATATAATGTTTTATACATTATTGTGTGAAGTCATTTAATCAATTTTAGGTGTTTCTCTTGTGCAATTATATAAGTATATTTTATTTGTTCCATTCTAGACCTCTTTGTTTTCATTTTTGTAAGATCTTTTATTTTATTTGCTATGTTTTAGATCTATCAGGGACTTTTAGTTAAGTCAGCCCATTCATTTATACGGCCTAATTTTCAGGCATGGGCGAGCCCACATTTGAAGTCAGGCCCAGGCCCATTTAATTTCCAGAGTTAAAAAATCAAAGGGAATTCTTAGATTAATTAAGTACCAATAAGCAAAATAAACGTTTATCTAATTCTAATGATCAGTCATCTTCTAACTCTAACAATCGTCATTTCAAGAGTAAGAAAGAACACATTATACTTGAGAAACATATGGTTCTCTAAAGCAAAGAAATAATTCAAGATCTCTTGATCTATTCGCATGTGACCCGCGAGTAATTAACAAATAATACACGATTTAATTGATAATAATTGTTCTGTGTTAGTAGATGGAGATTTGAAAAAAAGACTGAGCAATTTAAGATTAGTATCAAAGGTTGTTACGCTCTATAGAACTTAATCATTAGAGATGTACGGTGTGTATTTCTATTTATATGGTTGAGAAGGTGATTTTCTCGCAACAAATACAATATTTCACAGGAATACTCGATCATGTTTGATGCCGTCGATTACATTCACACACAAAGAGGAGAGGTTGCTTTCTTTCTTAATGAAGTGATAGATAATCTCTTTGGAAGATTCAGCTTAAATTCAAGAACTTAATTTCTTCAACTTTATTGCAGAGGGTACGATTGGATGTCCCTAACAAAACTGATTGGTTTTCTGCCTATTTTAGCATCTGATGCATTGAAAAGTTTTGTTTATTTGTTTAGTCGGGGTAGAGAATTTAACGACTCTTTGCGTTTGGAAAAGAGATAAATTTTATAGGAAAGTAATTATAGTGGAAAAAGTATAAGAGGAAAAAAAAAATTACCCTCATAGAGAGATAAAGTGATTATCTCTAGTATTGAAGGGGTTTTCAAAATTTATGCCAGGGAGAGAAAACTTAAAATTTTCTCACTCCTTTCCTTCGTTCGTTACCACTAATATTGTACAAATTCGGGTTCGAGTCGCCTAACCTGAGAAGGCAAGAAATGAAATCATTCCGAGGGCTATGAGAATGGTCTGTGATTGAAATGAATCAGGAATTGTTTGGCTACCTGTAATTTGGTTCTGATTCTTTTCTAATCAGAAGTCCCCAAGAAAATGGAAAGAAGTTTCTGTAATGTTTTTTGTTCCATGCTCCTGTCAATTCATTGGAACTTTTCAGTGGTCACTAAGCGTGCAAATGAGGATTTGGGGACCATTTGAAGGTGATAAAGATGCACCCTTTATATGTATTTGGTCAAGACCTGCGGCCACAGCCAACCTTTAAATCAAGAACCCAAGTTTATCTTTCGATTCTCAGTGATATGATAGTTGTCAATTCTGTTCCATTCTCATTTGAATGATCAAAATAGGACAAGCTGACCAAACATTGCAATTCCTGTTCTAACCCACTTTGTCCTTCTCCTCGATTTTGGTTATGAGACTATGACATAGATTAGAGTCGATTGGTTGAAAAAGTTTATGCTTGATTATTAAAAATAATTTTTAATCAAGATTTATCAAGTCATGTGATTTTATAGTCACAGTAGGAATTAAAATTTAATTTTATAGTTTAATTGAAGTAGAGTTTCTTTTTATAAGTTCGATTTTAAATTTTGACTTTTTCAACTGAACATCAAACATCACCCAAAATGAATACCTTGTGCCAACAGTCCACATCAAATGTATGGCTTTCACATAGTAACAAATTTCAGCTAAAATTTATTGATCTTGACTCGGTCGAAATAAATATTTTTTGAAAATATCAGTAAATTGTTTGAAAATATCAATAAAAATTATTTGGTTCAGACCTGGATCAAAAATTTATCCAGAATGAATTTTTTTATCTCAGGGCGTGGCGCTTGTGTACCATACCACTGACTCACTGAGTCACTGACTGCACTTTATGGAGATGGGTATAGAAAGAGTCATAAAAAAAAAAAAAAAAGATGAAGAAAATATATTGGTTTTATTTTTAAAATAAACCTTTTCTGATTAATCTATCTGTGTAACTCAAAATGGAACTCTTTGGAGAGGTTGGGGTGGCAATTGGTTGTATTGAGACTAATTTGATCTAGATTGATTATAGGTAATAACATCTTTTTTGTTTAATCCAATCTGACTTGTTATTTTTACAACTAGATTTTATTCGACCCGATCCAATTTGATCCAAATTTATATAAAAAAAATTGAAAAAAATGAAAAAGATAGGAAAATTTTATTTTTAATAAAAAAATAAAGATAAAGAGGACTTCCTTATAGAAAATTGAGACAATGAGTTAATTTTTTTTTTTTAACTCCTACATGGGTTAAAACCAAAAGGTAAAATAAATAAACTTCTTAAATGGTGTTTTTTCAATTTGGGTCTACACTTTTCTACCCAATCCAATTCAAATTTATTTTGGGCCAAAGCAGATCGAGACAATTTTTTAATCAGATTAAGTCGAGTCTATAATATGGGCCAAAAGTTGATGTAATATCTCAACCCTAATTAAGAATTAATTGTGAGATTATAAATCATTAATTATAAAAAAAAATTAGTCACATTCTGGATCCACCACTGGAGCCGAGGCGTGAACTTCACCGACTCTGGTACATAGACGTGCTAATGGTCCACATCAATTGTGTGGCTTTAATATGCCACTTGAGTACCACCAACTGCATTTTGTGAAGACGGTGCAGAAAGAGTGATCGAAGATAGATGTTGAAATTTTTTGGGGCCCATTGAAAAATTTAGGGCCCAGTTAAAATGTGGGGGCCCAGAGGTCCACCTTAAGGGAGAGTGACAGACAACAGTTACCTACTCATTTGCTTTCCCACTGGCCACAACCATACAAACTCACATGCCATGGAACCCGTGATGCTCCCCACCCTCTCTATTACTATTCTCCCATTAAAGAATCAAATTCTTGTAGCCACAGGGTTTTCACCTTCCCCTATCCCTACCCCTTTCTTTTGCCACACAATGGCTCAATTATTTTAAATCAACATTTGTCTTTTTTAATGATCAAAGTGTCTAGATCTCTTAAGATCTGAATAATTCTTAGGACATGTGCAAACCTCTTTATCCACCACAGAGACTGTATAACTTTAAGGAGAGTGACCCTTTTAGATAAAGTGTTAATCGAACACAGGACTCTCAATTGACTGCTTTCTAAGACAGGTTCCTCTCCATCACTTCAACCCCTTTGAACTTCAGATCAACATCATCATGGGTCTATGGAGAAATTATCTCTTTAGCGGAAAAAATTAGATTTCTTTAAAAAATCTATATTTAAACACGTTACTCGCAGAAAATCACATTCATTGAATTAATGAAGTCATATTTTTTTCAAATCTTTTAAATTTCGAAAAACGTACAGGAATTTAAACATAAATAGAAGCGTCAAATTTTGAAAAAAGTTTAAAAGATATGGCCTTATTATTCCAATCAATGCAATTTTTTATGGGTCTCATATTTAAACACACACCTTTCTAAAATAACCCATTTTCATAGACAAAATGATAAATTGTGAGACCCATTTTTAAAATCTATAAAAAAAGGAAATATAGAGGATCTAGCTCAATTATCTCAGATTCTCCACTAAAGAAAAAGGCCAAGAGAAAGGTGCCTTTTTTCCTCTAGTGAGTGGTGGTGGGCACATTTAAAAATCATGCCTCTGATGACTCTTTAATCTCTACACAAGTTGACAGATTCCATCTCTTATGAGCTTGTAATTTAGCCCATTCAGACTTTCCTCAAAAGGTCACATGAGAGTAAACCTCCACCACTAGATGAGGGGGGTACTTTTAGGTCTCCCCTTCCTTGTGATATTGCTAGATGCTTCAAACATGTGAAGCTTTTAAAAGCAATGGAGATTGCAGTTGTTATAAGGCTTTTGAATGCAGGCCCACAAATTTTACCCCTCACCGGATTCGATTCGGCGTGACCAAACAGCTTAGACAGTAGGTGAGTCTTCTGCGCTGGATCACAAATTTCACATGGGAGGTGATCCTAATCTGTATAGTGTATACCATGCTTGTGAACCTCTAGAGAAAGGCTGTAATTAATGCTTGTAACCCGGTTTACCCTGACCGTAGATCTTATCGCGGTCTCGGCCTAGAAAGGTGAAGTCGGATATCGGCCCATTACTCTAAATGAAATATTGGAATTCGTTGGATTGCTCCACTTTCACATTTACAACTTCGTAGACTTTTCCTGAGCAAAGGGATGTTGTTGTTTGAAGTTTGGACCCAGTTATAGAGTTGGATGATCCGACTGGACCCAGATTTTCCTGGCACTAAGTTGATCCAAACAAGACTGCATTCAAGACTGCATTGGATTAATTCATCCTAAATACTAAAATATGGAACCTGGTTAGGGTTGGAGGGTACGAATCTACTAATTGATCCAATCCAATTTGATCTAGTTTCAGATTTGTATCCATAATAGTTACGTTGGCTGTAGTTCAGCTAGTTATCTTCTGCTTCAGGAAGTGGAAGGTCACGGATTTGAACTTCCATGGCCTAAGTTTAATGTGCCGTAGGTGTAAGTGTCCACCCGTAAAAATTTTACTCTTGGTGTCCTGTGGTTTCCCACACGTACAAAAAAAAAAAACGAGGGTGCAGACTAGAAGATCCCACTAAATCTGGTCTTATTGGGTCTGACCAGGTTACAGTCCCAAGAGAGTGACTCATGCAAGTGACTTCAAAATGATTAAAGTAGCACAATCAGGAGACAATGGAAGTTCTATATGATTGAATATAAGAATTAGACTATATCAAGGTAAATGATGACCTGCATACATCTCTTTGTGCAAACCACTGTGTTGGCCTCTATAATTTAAATATAGAAAATGATGTCTAATTTATGGTCAATACGTTGAAAGCTCTAGAGTGAATGGATTACGAAAAATCAAGTTATTTATCTTATCTTACATTTGGTTGACCCACACGTGACGAGTCAATGATGAATCAACAATTTAATTTGATCATTTTGTTCAACTTGATTGACTCAATTCAAATTTATTTTATTGAATCTAACTCAAGTTACTAACTCAAATGAGAGGAAGAATATTTTGAATAGAAGATGAAATGGAAGAAAACATTCTTTTCATGTGAGACCATAAGGCTATAGAAAATTGAGTAAGTTTTTTGAACTTGATGGATTCATGGGCTCAAATAAATGGATAAAAAAAAATTAAGTACTTAAATAGCTTTGTTTGTCATTGGGACCTCTTTACCCAACTCGATTAAATTTATTTTAGGTCAGATTAGGTCAGGACAATTTAATTTCTTCTTTTTTCAAAATATATATGTCCCAAATCTGATTTTTTCAGCTCAAATTAGGTCGAGCAAAAAATTAGCAATGGTATTCATTGGAAAGCTCACTTGACCACCAAAGTTCATCTTAATTTATTTATAAAGCATTGTTTTATAAGATTTTACATTCTAATGTTTAAATTTTTGTGATCTTTAAAATAGAATTTAATTAATAGAATTGAAATAATTCTTTTAGACCCAATCAATGTCTAGACCTTTTTCAAACTTGATATAGAAGTGTTTTCTTTGTAAAGTGCCACTTAGATGAGAGAGACATGAAACAAAGACCTATTGGGCTATGTCTACTGTCTCCAAATTCAATCTTACTTCCTTAGATCTCACCTGCACTAGAGAGAATAAAACAGCCAAGGAGTTGAATTTTCTCTTTTAAAACTCTTCTATCATTGCCCTCTTTTGAAAGTTTCAAATACATGAACATCATAATGCCCTAGGAATCTTTTCAATGGCCAACATATAACAACCATATAAATCAAGTGCAAAAAGCATTGGTGCAAAAATATTTGGAAGCTGCAACTCATCCACACCACAACTGAGCTGTTTGCTACCTAAATAATCATTCCCAAATTTCCTATTTTCATTATTATTATTGGACAGATTCTCATGTTAGACTTGATAATAGAAAAACTTTTATAGTGATTATTTTTTTCTTTGATCAACGTGTCCAAACATCTCACTTGTATTGAGACAGATGGCAATTTTAAATTGACAAGTCCTTCGGACACGTGCAAAGCTCTCAATCCCACACATACCGAATAAACAACTATAAAGAGTGGTCCGTTGGGAGGTTGGGTTGAATGATTCAATAGAAGTTCTTTCATAGAATTACAACATCAGCATGATATTATAAATAATAATAATTAATTAATATTAAATTAAGAAAATATAAATAACTAGAAATTGTAAAACCAAATTACAGGTCAATTGTCTGAGTCTATATTGTAGATTTTAGTTTCTTTTCAATGTGGGGAATGTTTTGCAGAGAATCAAATTGTATTCAAATAAGGGCAAATTTTAGATCTTATCTAAAGAAGTATAAACTATAAACAAAACCAATGATGGTTTGAAAGAGTTGAAGTAATTTTACTCATTGAATTTGGACCGTCCATCCATTATTAAAGTCCTTTCTCAACCATAATTTTGAAAGACAAGATGTTCACTCACGCACCTCTTTGGGATCCACCAATTCAACTAGTGATGAGTCTATTGAAAATGTCTATATTTGAATTAGTGGTCCAACAAAATTACTTTAATATTAATTAAGTCATATTTTTAAGATCTTTAAAATTTAATCACTTTAAATTATTTTTTATCTAGTTCTTAAAAACATGACCTATTCAATCAAATAATTTTTTGATAAATCATATATTTATATAATAAATTTTCCAATAGATCTATCATCATTTTAATTAAAAAATATTAATAATAGCTCAAGTTTAATTTATGAATAATCATCTCTTAATCAATAAGGTCTCTTGTGTCACTTGTTATCTTTCTATGCAGGGACTTAACCTGGTGTGAGTGGATGAACCTGAATCTTAGAAAGTTAGACCACTACTTCAAAATGGTGCGACAGTCATCTCCACTTACATGGCAAGTGGAGCTTAAGGCCAACATATGTTGTGTCAACTAAATTTGGCCGCGCATTTAGACCCCCGGGTTTTCTGTTTTTAGACACAAGTTTTCAAAATTTTTAGTGAAATTATCATTTTGCCCTTCCATTTTTATCCTCTAACGATTCTGCAGTTTATTTGATCCTTTGAATGAATGCGAGACTGCTACAGTAACCTATTATTTAAATAATAAAATTCTATTTAAAATTTTAAAGTTATTTTTTAAACTCTGAGTATTTTCAAAATTTCTCAAATTAAATATCTAGTTATTTTTTAAACGCTGTTTATTTCTAAAATTTCTCAAATTAAATAGCTGAACTAATTATGATAACATGATAAAAATACTTTAAGAGTTTAACGTCTTTTGACACTTCCAAATGATTAAAATAAAGTGTTTTACAAATAAGGGTATCCCTAGACTATACCGAAAACACATTTGGAAATGTCAAAAGACCTTAAAGTCTTAAAATATTTTTATCAGATTATCATAATTAGTCCGGATATTCAATTTGAGGAATTTTAGAAATACACAGTAGTTAAAAAATAATTTTATATACAGTTCTCTTTATTTTTTTTCAAATACCATGTGAAAAACTGTTTTGAAATTATAAAAAATTAAAAGATTAGGATTTTTATTTATATTAAAATCCCAATAAATTAAATTTATTTTGTTTTTCAAACATTTTTAACCTACCTGTATGTAAAAATCAGTTAATATAATATCTGTCAGTTTTGGGCCAATATTTTCTATATTTCCTCTTGTGTCATCCGTCAAGGGGATGAGTTGTGGGAAATTATCTATTGCGAATGAGTTTAATATGAACTTAGATGATTAACATTTTATTGACCTTATATTTACAAGTTGAAACCGTATCTAATTTGAACTCATTTTGAGATATTTCGTTTTGAATTAAGCTCAAGTGTCAATACTTGTAGACGATTACAATTTTTTAGGCTTTAAAATTATACCTAAAATAATTTCCCAAACTGAATTTTTTCACATTATCTATTCAAGGAGAGATCTATCAAACTAACATACTCTCACCCAAGGGTTCAAATTTCGGTCGAGAAATTTTTCTCATTATTTTTTTTAATTAAAACATGAGATATCAACTGATATCGATGATATACATCAGATATCAGCCGATATATATATATATATATATATATATATAAATGAATCAATTGCTCATAGACAATCCAATAATTTCATTCTCCCGAGCAACAAGCAGAGTCCATCATTCTAAGTAAATGATTTGGGTTAAAATGGCAAATTTTTTGGCTTTTAGCCCATGAAAGGCGCGATATTTATTTTATTTCCATTTTTAACTTAACAGTGTAGGACATTAGATTGCTGTCTCACTTAGCATTCTGATGAGTCTTCCACACGTTTGGTAGAAAAGTCAATAAATTTAGCCAACCCATGTGAATAGAGAGGAGGGGGGAGAGAGAGAGATTAGTCCTTTTTTTTTAATTAGGCCAAAGTAATTTTCATTAAGAAGGAAGAGCTTCATTATATTAAAAAGAAAAAATCTGCAAAAGGGTCCTACTAATCTTCATTAAGATTTAATAATGTACAAAACTCACTCTTTTATGCATAAGTTCTTTCTTTTTGTTTTTAGTACAGTGACGTTGAAAATTAAAAGAAGAAGTAACTTCATTAAAAAGGCTAAGGTATTCAGTCCAGATTGATTACGATGTTTCACCAGTCAATCCAAATCATACCGTACACTAGATTAAAAGATGATTAAATGGTATGAACCAACACAAATAGTTAGGTGTTTAGAGATTAGACTTAGACTTTAGACCGGCCGGCATAGAAACTAACCATATCAGTCAAGTTTTTGACCTTTAAATTGGTCTTCTCCTTCTTCTTCTTTTTTTGGTTAGGGGATGCAGGCCTTACCCTTTAAAGTATTTTATAAATTAGCACATGAGTTAAAAATTGACAGAAATTCTGGTATTTTTTTTAAATTCACGTATGGAAAATTGGAGAAAATTCAACATAAAATTCTTATAGGTGATATCTATTGTCCTTAGGGCACAACAAGTAAAGTCATAGGGAGTCGAATGTGGCACCTTCTAATTTTTGAGATGGAAGATTATCAATTGAACTAATAATAAGGTATATAAATTTTTTTTATCATTGAAATTATGATAAGTAGATGAAAAGATAAGTATGATATTTTTTATTATAAAAAACCAAGATTTACAATATGTATGAAATCTTTTGTTAGCTTTTCATTTTGTGAATTGTAAACTATGTGAAAACTAAGAGAAGTTTCAAAATTTCTATTTTTTTTCATAATTAAAAAGTATTAAAAAAATTACTGAGCTTTCTTTTATTTTGCTCCATTTTTTATTTCTATTTTCTAATATTATCGAGATTCTTAAATGCCATGTTAAATTGTTAAGAATAGTAGGCCGTCTATTTTATGTTGAGCAACCCATGTGATGCATCGATAATTGGTCGGATGCTTCTCTTACATGCATGTGGCATTCTTCAATGAAAAAACTACATGCATGAATCAGTCCAAATTAGATCCATCGAAGCATAAATCTGATCTCATCATCCATTTGTGTATATGGTCCATCAACATTTACAAATAAAATGACAGACATATAACCATATACAAAAAATCTTCTTATATATAACTAATCAAAGTAAACAGTAATCTTAATTTTTTTTTAAAAGTTCAAAGTTAGACCCTTAATAGATATTTATATCATTTGGGCCAAATTTGGATTTGTAAAATTTTGCCAACGTGTGATTGATAATCATTCACTATAACCCATGATTAGATTATGTAGTCATATAACGACTCGATCCAACTTAACATGATATTGTCCGCTTTGAACTCACTTGAATTGTAGGGTCTAGTTTCTGAACCTGACCCATTTTTCTAGACCCAAAAGGCCTAGAGAGGGCCTCTACTCTTTTACCCCCCTTAAATCCAACTCACCTAGGTGATGTGGGACAAATCTCACATCCCGTGCTAGATGTGTTGTGTATTACAAGTCAAGTTTGCTTGTGTTGGGTATTACAAGTCAAGTTTACTTTCCATTCCACAATTAATTTTATTAATATCTAGTACCATCTCATGATGAATTGAAAATTTTCATTTTGCTTTTTTACTTTAAACTAATCTTTTAATTTATTTTGATAAGATGAAAGGCAAAATAAATAAAAAATTCATCTTATTATTGAATAACTATTGACTAAAAATATTGTTGTCTGAGTCACAGGCAACCCTTACGCCCGTATTAGTAAAATTGATATACATCGATCTCGATCGTTATAGGTCGATATGCCTCTGCTTAGACTTCGGCTACGCTATACATCGGTCGAATTAAAAAACTCAAGTCTGATTCCCATTCCTGAAGAAGTAAAAGAGATGAAGAAAGGGGGCAAGTGCCTTCACCCTTCAATGAGATAAGAAGATGGCCTAGTTGACCTGCAATTCAATGATACTGTACTGGCACCGTCCTTCTTGCAATGAATCATGACATTGGACTTCCATTTCTTGATGGAATAGATAAAAGGGAGCTTACCCTTTTGATCTAAGAAATGGACACAAAATTCTATCTAATAAAAAGCCATATAAAAAAAGTCAAAAGAACATATGTGACATGGACAGAATAGATTAGTAGTAAATTCTAAAATTAAAAGTCCAATAAGTATTTGTGATTTTTCTAAGTCACAGGGTCGGGTCCTTGTCTTGAACAAGGACCACTCATTTCTTCTATTGGCCGGTACATGGCACCTTCACAAATTCAATTTATTTTTGTCCCTACACATTGCTAAAGAGAAAATGGCCCCCCTTTCAATACGACCTTTAGCAATCCTATTTCATTTGCCCTTCCATTGGAAAAAGATGTAAGAGAAGGAATTAAATAAAAGAAAGCACTCACTCTCAATTAAATATATGGTCCTAGATATTGAAAATTCAAATGATACAAGTCTCAAATACGTAAATGATTAATGATAAATGTTTAGGTATAGGACACGTCTATAATAAATAGTAAATTTACGGCACGTGACTTTATTATTGTCAAGTCTTCTATGCTTAATTATTTATTTTGATCAAAGAAAATAAAATCCAATTAAGATTTTCCAACTTTAAATAGACAAGATGAATAATTCGTAAGGATTGGTTTGACAGTTAATAACTCCAATAAATTATAAAAGGTTCTCGTTCTCAACAAATAAGGATCACTCCTTCTAGTTTTATTCAGTAAATGTAGGTAGAGAGATTTGCACATGTCTCAGATACTTAGTCACGCTTAATAGTCTCCCTCCTCGTAGATAGTAGTATATTATTTCATAATTGCTTGGAAAAAGAGCATAGATTGGAATGCAAATTTGTCCTATAATGGGAAAAAAATGGTGTCATTTAAGCCTTAAGTACGAATGGGTTGTACCTTGTACTTTTGTAACTTAGTGAGGAATGAAAAATTAGCAATTTTGTCAATGATTACTACTTCTCATGTGCCACCAAAAATTAGGTCTAATGTATTTGTGAGAAATTTCCATGCTAAGTTTTAAAATATCTTTGACATTCAAAATTCAGTTGATATGTACTTTTCAAATGTATTAGTCAATTAGAATCTAGTCCAAGATTGATTGGAAATTTGGAATTGGTCAAAATCTTGATATGAATTTTAAATTAGGGCTAATATGCAACGAGTATAAAATAACTCTGATATATTCAAAAATCAAAATGAATGTTTTACGAACTAAATCATAAATCAAATAATTTTTCATCACTTGTTGGATTAAAATACTGATATTTTTTTTTAATTTACATGTAAAAAACTGTAGAAATCCAGCGTAAACCCCCTATGGGTAACACTGTGAATTTATATACTAAATGATATATCATAGTTTCTATAGCATGTAAAAATATTATGATACTTTAGACTACATAGTTTCTATAACTTAATGTGGATCCATTAAAAACTGAATAAGCATCGACCAAAAGTTTTGCTTCCTTTTTTAAAACACATAAATGATCCACCACAACATAATACAATTCTTTATTTTTAAGCAATTTTAGGAGACAATTACTTTTATAGAGAAAACCTTAATTGGAAGCATACTTTTTGAAGGTTTATTTCCTATAAAATAGTTCACATGCTTCAAATCTTACGCCCATTAGGCAAAAAAGGACAGATTTGTTTTATGATTTACAATAGAACTTGTCTAATTTATTTGGCCAAGTGAATCTTGACTGTATCTCATGTAAATGTGGTATGCACTTAGGCCCAACATTTTTTAATGATATTTTTAAATTAAGTCTTGGTCAAAATATAAATATTAATAATATTGGTATTTTCAAAAAATTGGAAATTTACTAGATCCAATTATGTCATTAGGAGAGTATTTATAATAGTTTAATGATCTAATTATTGAAAATAATGATAATTATACAATGATGCTGATACTCAACTGATTAAAAGGATAAATCTACAAAATGTTCAAATAGGCATCCACTTGGGCTAATGGGGCCTGTGTGGAGCCATCATATAATTAGTTTTAATCATTTAAAATGTTGTTTTCTCATTTGGTAAATTTAATTGTGACTTGTGTCTATTTAATATATTTTCATCATTTTTTTAATAACTAAGGTGTTCAGTTCTCTTAAAACATCCTATTAATTTTCACGATATAAAAGCTTCCTTACGGAGAGTGAGAATCGAATTCAAGACTCTCACTTTCTGAAACGGATTCCAGATTATCATTCCAACCCCTTTGAGTTTATTTTCATCATTCAATCAAACACTATAAAACATATATTGAATGGTTTTGCTTTGATATTAGAATTAAGAAATATGATGCCATGATTTAATAATTTAATCTTTTGAATTATTAAATAAATTCTACTATGTGACATCACATAATTGAAGCGCTTTAGGTGTTTTAAGTCCGTACGTATGGTAAGACTCTTAAATGGGAAGGGTCTCATAATTTGAACCATCTAAATTGATGCCATTGTTTAACAGCAATAGCAAAATGGAACATAGTACAGTTCATTCATGGGCCATGACAGTAAGGTCATTGGCTTTTATATTTTGGAAAAAAAAAAAAAAAATCAAGCCTTTAGGCTTTTATTGAATTATTCCATGTATTTCACTTGTTTTGAATTTACGTGTAGGAAACTTCAACACAGTTCTATTAAAATTCCCACAGGTGATACCTCTATCCTTTTAAGGAATCACTAAGGTTAGTATGTGGAGTTTGAACGTGGCACCTCCCACTTTCTGAAGAAGCGGGAAACATGATTCTTAGTTTTTTTTGAATTTAGAAATAATAAATCCAAGTAAATTAATAATGTCTTCCTTGCAAGATATCCAATCTACTAATCATGAAAGAATACTCTGTACTCTTTGTCAATATATTCTAAGTTTATAGTAATACATATTATTGCTTTTGTGACCTGCCCAAGTGGTGACATTTGAAACTTAATTAAACGAAATGAAGTCTCCGAGAAGTTGGTGAGATTTGTTTATATCTTTCAAATTTCATAGGAAATTTATATTTATATATTCCCAAGTCAATGAAAATCAGCATTGCTTTTGGGAATCCAAAGTTGGAAAATTCCAATTTTCAATCCCAATGAGATTTCTTTCTAATTTCTAGCATTATGACTTTTGGGTATCTATGACAATTTCCATACAAGTAATGTGATGGTAGATGGTGGGCCATCTCAGATTGTGTGGTGTGAAACCCACTTCAGAATTCAGATGGTAGACCCAAAACAAATGATGTATGCTAATAAAAAACAATGAATGATTTCAATTAGAGTTGTAAGTAAGATTTTTTTTTTTTTTTAATTTTTGTGTGAGAAAATCACAGAAAATTTAGTTTAAAATCTCTCACGGGTGATATCTATTGCCTTTAAAGTAAACTAAGTCAAACAATATGACATATCTAAAGTTTTATCTAAATTTTGAGTGATTTCTAATTTAGAAAGGAAAAACTTATATTAGCATTTATTTGAAATTTAAATATATATTTGATTTATAATTCATGTTCAACAAAATATTTACCACGATCAATTTTTCTCAATAATATAAAAATACGTGGAAAAAATGATATATGAATAGAATCTTAAAATTAGATAGTGATTTTATAAATCTCTCATGAAAGGGCTAAATATATTTTAGTAGTATCTTTTACTAATACTATTACAATAATATCATTCATAGTTATGATTGACAATATCTCTTAATTACGAATAAAAAACTGAAATCCTTCGGTTTTCTTCCTCCAATTTATGTGGCGAAATGTCGGCACATGATTATTATATTATTAATATTCGCCTTTTTATTTCTCCCCTTGGATGAATTATGGAGCTTGCCTTTTGACAATCTGACGGTCTGAATCCACTGGACAATTCACACTAACGCCAGCAGCGTTGTGGGCCCGCACTAGTTCATTGCAGGGAAGAAAAACAGTTGTTTTCCTTTGTTTTAATGGCCGTCTCAATGGTCAAAGAAGACTTCACCAAAATGCGGGCCCCGCAATTAGAGTCAATCACGCTTCATTAAAAAAAATAATCAATTTCAACCAAGGACCGTACATGTCCTATTTGTACAAATCACAAACGTCCAACTCGTGGGCCCCACTTATTTATTATAAGCCCTATTGCTGTTAGTTTCTATAACAAGAATTCCTTTCTTTTTATCTTAAACTTTTTTAGGTCTAAACATTTATGCCCTAATCTTATGTATTGTAAGAGTAGTGGGTCCATCTGTAAAAATTTTGTACGAAATATTTCATAGTTTTCTACATATAAATTTGAAAAAAATTACTATTTATATTTAGTTTTAGAAATTATGGTAGGATACAGTGTGAGGAATGGAAGATGATTCGAATTTGTGTTAAAACTTGGATAGATTAATAAATTATTATGTGGATTATCAAATTTAAAAAATAGTTTTATTGAATAATATTATCTCTTAAATTTTAATCGAAGGCAGTGGAGTCACTATTTCAGAAAATTCCTCATTTAGATCTCAGTGAAAAAAGAATATTACTATCTTTATTTAATTTATTAATTAGAGGCGCATGGCATTTTATTCGGGCCATTGTCTTTTTATAGAAAACGTGGGTTATCGTAACTTAAGATCATGAATTAATTGTTCATAAAATTTGGTTGATATTTTATGTTTTAGTTTATTTTGATTAAAACTGGTTGAGAACTTTTATTTCTAATTAAAAAAATAAATCAAACTTTTAAATTTTTTGGCCCAAAATGGTTAGAGTTTTAAAAATACATTGAGGAAAAATAAAATTTGTTTATATATATTTATTTATAATATTCCTTATGAAGACTTTTAAAAATATAAATTTTATTAGAACTTACGGGAGTTTTTTTCATGATTAAAATCCTGAAATTAAAATTAACTCATAACTTTATAACTTGAATAATAGTTTCCCAATCAAATTTGATCTCTTCTACAAGTCATAATCCTATTGAGAATCAACAGAGACAGTCTCTCCTCAGTTTTTTATTTTCATTTTTATTTATTTTATATTTTTACCCAAAAAAATGCAGCGAAAATTCAAAGATTTTCTAAAGCCAATAGAATCATCACCGGTTCTGCATGATTGCAAGCAGGCCAATCAGTGCCTGCCACGATTGCAAAGGCCCTTCCGTGGTGGGCCCCACCACGGACATCGTATTTTGGACGGCGTGGAACGATCAAGGGTCAGCCTCTCGAGGCAGTATGCCCGGCCCCACACCCCTCACACGTTCACGCCTGAAAGAGCCCTTTATGTGGGCCCCGATCCCGGCCCCACCGCTTACCAGCGTGTATATATACAAACGGGCGAAGGCCAGAGAGGAGGACTGAGAAGCGAACGACGGGAACGCTTCTTCTTCCTCTTCTCGTTTTTTTCTCAGAGAAATAGCAAAGAGCGA
This sequence comes from Chimonanthus praecox, assembly GCA_022113865.1. NCBI lineage: Eukaryota > Viridiplantae > Streptophyta > Magnoliopsida > Laurales > Calycanthaceae > Chimonanthus > Chimonanthus praecox. The sequence goes on along the minus strand of CM039095.1, from coordinate 2,716,999 downwards.
TGCTTTCTCTCTAGTGATTTTCTAGGGTTTTGAGAGCTTTCTAGGGTTTCCATTCTTCATTACCAGCCTTGTGCGGCGGCGGGGATGGCTTCTGAGGGGAAGGGGATGGGAGGCGACGGTTTCGAGAGCATACGAAACGAGTCGGTTGATTTGGTAAGAGATCAAGATCGATTATTTCTATCCCTCTTCACTTGATTTTAGTCGTGTTTATAATTTTTCGTTGAATCTGAGATGAAGTTCTCCTTTCCGTGGAAACAAGTAGATGTTTTCCTGATTAAAACATTAAAAAAGAGTGCTGCTGGTCTGGTTGGCGATCAGAATCTCCCAGTTCAATCCTTTTTACTCAATTTTAGTCCTTTTCATGGTTTTCTATGAGCTTCTTTTTTCCTGAAATAAGTAGATGTTTTCCACATTCAGACGGGCGAGTTGATTGCTTTTTTTTTTTTGCTTTGGCTGCTGATATGGAGATCCATAGCTTTCCCTGCTTGATTTCTTCGATCTGTTTTGCTTTTACTGTTTTGGATGAAATCGACACAGAATTGCAGTTCCAATTAGATGTATAGTGTGATTAATTGATCTTCTAGATGTATACTGTTTAAGTGTTATTTCATTTGCAGGCAATTTAAATTTAACGATACTGACTTTTGGTTTTTGGAATTGCCTTTAGGAACGGATTCCAATCGAAGAAGTGTTTGAGCATCTGAAATGCACAAAAGACGGTCTACCGTCAGCCGAAGGAGCCAACCGGCTTCAGATCTTTGGACCCAACAAGCTAGAAGAGAAAAAGGTCATTATCACCACCTTTCTTTCTTCTTCTTCTTCTTATTTTTCTTCTTCTTCTTCTCTATTTCTATCGTTGTCTTATGTCTTAAAAGTTGGCAGTATGTGTTCTGCTAGTAATTCCAAAAATCAATTAATTACAGGAGAGCAAAATTCTCAAGTTTTTGGGCTTCATGTGGAATCCACTTTCGTGGGTCATGGAAATGGCTGCTATAATGGCCATTGCCTTGGCAAATGGAGATGGAAAGCCCCCAGATTGGCAAGACTTTGTGGGAATTGTTGTGTTGCTTGTAATAAACTCTACAATCAGTTTCATTGAAGAAAACAATGCCGGCAATGCCGCAGCTGCTCTCATGGCAGGTCTTGCTCCTAAAACTAAGGTATGATTTTTATATTTCGTGATGCCTTACTGCATGATGGTTTATGATTTTCTTTTAAGATCCGTCCAATTTTCTTGATTTTTTTTTTTAAAATGGAGCTAAGAAAAGTAAAGTGTGTTTAAAAAGGAAAAAAAAAAACTCAAAGTGCACCCACCTCTGACCAATCTTAAGAGCAGACCATGTTTTACCCATCTACCCCTAACCTAGAAGGGTTCCTTGCTGCCCTTTATGAGCATGGTCTTCCAATTCTTGATTTAACCTCTCTATTCAAGTGAAAGTTGCGTGAATGTTTTCTATGCAAAATCTCAATACTAGTATTGCTGTACTTACTGATGGATGGATCAATCGTGGGACACCTTTAAAATTTCATTCTGTCTCAAGATCTAATCTTGTATTTGCACAAGTAATTTTTTTAATGGTGAAAATTCACTTGGATTGCTTTAAAGTTATATATTGTAAAAAATTGTTACAGTCCTTTCTGTAAAAAAAGAATTAAATCAATTTATGTATAGTGTGGGTGCAATAGGAACATATTATTGTTCTGGGCAATGAAACTGGCCATGTTCCGACGCGTGCCTTTTATAGAACTTTACACGTATGAATTGCAATACCTGCTCAACTAAAAGCCCTTGAGCTGTAACTCGGAAATACAACATCACAATTATTACCCTTATGAATTGTGATACCTACTCAATTAAAAATCTTTATGAGCTGGTACTTAGAATAGTGACGGTGAGATTTGGACCTTGAAGTCATTACGAAATTTAACACTCATTCCACTCTTTCTTGTACTCTATATAATTGATAGATTTTTGTTTTTTCCTTTAAAAAGAATTGCTAGGTTTTCCTTTTTGTTGTAAAAACATGTATTTTGTATTGCTTGTAGGTTCTCAGAGATGGTCGATGGAGTGAGCAGGAGGCAGCAATCCTTGTTCCTGGGGACATAATAAGCATTAAATTGGGAGATATTGTCCCTGCTGATGCACGACTTCTTGAGGGTGACCCATTGAAAATTGACCAATCTGCATTGACCGGAGAATCCTTACCCGTCACAAAGAATCCTGGGGATGCGGTGTTCTCTGGTTCTACTTGTAAACAGGGTGAGATTGAAGCAATTGTCATTGCAACTGGAGTTCACACATTCTTTGGAAAAGCTGCCCATTTGGTTGATAGCACCAACAATGTTGGGCATTTCCAGATGGTTCTCACTGCTATTGGTAACTTCTGTATTTGCTCAATCGCGATTGGAATGATTGTTGAGGTCATTGTCATGTACCCAATCCAACACCGCAAGTACAGGGATGGAATTGACAATCTTCTTGTTCTCTTGATTGGAGGCATACCAATTGCCATGCCTACTGTTCTCTCAGTTACAATGGCTATTGGATCCCATAGGCTATCTGAGCAAGGTGCAATCACCAAGAGAATGACTGCCATTGAGGAGATGGCTGGAATGGATGTACTATGCAGTGATAAAACTGGGACGCTAACTCTTAACAAGCTGAGTGTTGACAAAAGCTTGATCGAGGTGTTTGTGAAAGCTGTGGACAAAGAGCATGTGGTCTTACTTGCAGCTAGAGCATCAAGGATTGAAAACCAAGATGCCATTGATGCCGCCATTGTTGGAATGCTGGCAGACCCCAAGGAGGTACTACATGATTCATATTTCTTGCTGTCTTATTTAAATATTCCTTCTGACGCTAAATACACAGTAGAAAAAAAAAAACTAGATGGCTAACTTGATATAGTGACATTATAGTGCATACAAGGCATGTCTACACAAAAAATGATTGTTATAGTTTCTCTTTGTAGGTTTAAAATTATCTTGCTTACTAACATCTTCATCCACAAAATTTTAGATTGCAGCTAGATCACCATAATGGTGGTTGTGTTGAAGTGACTATCTTCCTTAACTTTTTTCTGTTATAACATTTTTCTAATTGATCAAAAAGTGAAATCAACAAAAACATTATTCAATTTACAAGCTAAATGCTACAAGTGTGTAAACAAAGAAAAGGGGTAATGACTTTTTTTTTAATAGTAACCAACCAAAGAAAAAGAACGTAATATTTCTGAATAATACTATTTAATTGTCTTTTTTGTTATGAACAGGCTAGAGCAGGTGCTACCGAAGTTCACTTCCTTCCCTTCAATCCTGTCGACAAAAGAACTGCTCTCACTTATATTGACTCTGATGGCAACTGGCATCGTGCTAGCAAAGGTGCCCCCGAGCAGGTAGAATTGCTTTTTTACTTTCTCATTCTGAATTGAAAGGAGTTTTTAATCTTGAAAGCTGTGTTAACAAGCATTTTTTTTTGTTCCTGACAGATATTGAACCTTTGCAACTGCAAGGAAGATGTTAGAAAAAAGGTTCATGCGGTAATTGACAAGTTTGCAGAACGAGGACTTCGATCATTGGCTGTTGCAAGACAGGTTCTTATTTGTCTTTGAAAATTACCATAGACTTGTCTGATGGTTTGGTCCTCATTATTTGTTGGTTATACCATTTGGATTTGTGTGATGGAATGGCACTCATTACAATTTGTTTTACAGGATGTACCTGAAAAAACAAAGGAGAGTCCAGGAACACCATGGCAGTTTGTTGGTCTGTTGCCTCTCTTTGACCCTCCAAGGCATGATAGTGCAGAGACCATCCGAAGGGCTCTCAACCTTGGTGTGAATGTGAAGATGATTACTGGTAATTTGGTTCTCATACTAGTGTTGCTAACTTGTTTATGATTCCACTGATTTCCTCATGTATTTGTTTTCTGCACTCTTTGTAACATCAGGTGATCAGCTAGCCATTGCTAAAGAGACTGGCCGAAGGCTTGGGATGGGAACAAACATGTATCCTTCGTCTTCACTCCTTGGACAAGACAAGGATGCATCTATTGCTTCCCTTCCTGTTGATGAATTGATTGAGAAAGCTGATGGGTTTGCTGGAGTGTTTCCAGGTTTGCTTAATCTATCTATTTCAGATTACTTGAAACGTTGTTTTCTTTTTCAGCTTTCTCATATCGGAGAAATTTATTTTGTTTACATGAGGCTTCGTTTTTGTGAAACAGAACACAAGTATGAAATTGTGAGGAAGTTACAGGAGAGAAAGCATATCTGTGGTATGACTGGAGATGGAGTAAATGATGCACCTGCTTTGAAGAAGGCCGATATTGGCATTGCTGTTGCAGACGCCACTGATGCTGCTAGAGGTGCTTCTGACATTGTCCTTACAGAACCTGGACTCAGTGTCATCATTAGTGCTGTTCTAACAAGTAGAGCCATTTTCCAGAGGATGAAAAACTACACAGTATGATTTAAATTATTTTTAGATTATTGGTCTTTAGACATGTCCCTAGCTTTTCCCTATGTATAATCAATATTTTTCTTGTTGATTCGTGTTACTTGCAGATATATGCTGTTTCCATCACTATTCGTATTGTTGTAAGTATTGTTGGTAGCATCATCATTTTGTTTATTTTATCTATTATTATTATGTATGTATTTATTTCCCTTTTACCTATTCTTTTCATCTCAACCTTTCAGCTTGGTTTTATGCTTATTGCCCTGATCTGGAGATTCGACTTCTCTCCATTTATGGTTTTGATCATAGCCATTCTTAATGATGGTAAGTTATTCATGCAACAACATTGATTCTTGTCATTTCTTGCTACTAAACTCAACTGACACTGACACTGTTTTCCTTTAATGTGATCAACTCTAGGAACAATCATGACAATCTCGAAAGATCGAGTGAAGCCATCTCCTCAACCGGATAGTTGGAAGTTGAAAGAAATCTTTGCAACTGGTGTGGTGTTGGGAAGTTATTTGGGATTGATGACAGTCATCTTCTTTTGGGCTATGAAGGACACTGACTTCTTCACGGTACTTCTATGGAATCTAATTGAATTCATTACAGTGACACTATAATTAGTATAAGTACTGAAATTTTAGTGTGATCTTTCTTAGAGGAATTGATCATCTCTGATTTAATGGGGTCCAATGATTTGTTCTGTGCAGGATAAGTTTGGTGTCAAGTCATTGAGCAATAACCCCAATGAAATGATGGCTGCTTTGTATCTACAAGTTAGTATTGTTAGCCAGGCACTCATATTTGTCACAAGATCTCGTAGCTGGTCCTTCGTAGAACGTCCTGGGCTCCTCTTGGTTGGCGCCTTTATAGCTGCTCAGCTGGTAAGATGGCTAATGTCAATCAATGAATTAAATGCCATGTGTTTGAACACCCTAGTTGTGCATGAATTCATACATTTTTTTTTTTTTTTTTGTCTTGACCACTCATACATGATAGTGAGACACTTGTATGAGAAAGATGGGTGCAAAACACCATTGTAAAAGTTGTACCATTGGTGAATCCTATTCTATTCTAAATGTGATTAGATAGAAAATTGAATTAGTCCTTGTCCATTTCCTTGAAGTTTTTGGAGAACTCACGTCATCATCACCATTTAATTTAATTGGACTGGTAAGATTTGATTCATGGGGATGCTACTCGATTCCACGCCTAGAAATCCAATGCAAGTGGAACCACTTCTCACTGCTATGTAAGAGACACCTACTATCTATCTTCTAGTTTGGTCCTTCACACTATGACAAAAGTGCCAAGTCCAACTTGCATTGGACCTTTGAATGTACCATCTCCATCCAATTTTGGTGATAGATTTCACATGTTGTGACTTTTGTATCCAATTATTTATTTTCTTTAGCATGATGTAAAACATGCTTTATTGTTGTGGCTCTTGCACTCACCCATCTTTTTTTGCCAGGTCGCAACAGTCATAGCTGTCTATGCCAACTGGGGTTTTGCTAGGATCAAAGGAGTAGGGTGGGGTTGGGCTGGAGTCATTTGGCTTTACAGTGTGGTATTCTATTTCCCCCTCGACTTAATCAAATTCGCTGTCCGTTACGCCCTGAGCGGGAAGGCTTGGGACAACTTGATAGAAAGGAGGGTAATATATCATTTTCATATTTCCCATTCTCATTTAGTGTTAATATTTCATAATCTAGTTTCTTTCTACCTGTGTGCTTTTCTGATGTGGTTTCTCTGTTTCCTTTGATATATAGACTGCTTTCACCGGCAAGCCAGATTATGGTCGAGGGGAAAGAGAAGCTCAATGGGCTCTTGCACAAAGGACTTTGCACGGTCTTCAACCCCCTGAGTCCTCATCCCTCTTCAACGACAAGAACAGCTACCGGGAGCTGTCCGAAATCGCCGAGCAAGCAAAGAGACGGGCTGAAGTTGCAAGGTACGTGCTCCAATCGTCCGAAATATCCCATTTTTAGATGTTACAGGAAGAGATTAGCTTTTATCTTGTGTTTTCTCATCACTGGATTCTTGTTTACAGGCTTCGTGAACTGCACACACTCAAGGGGCATGTGGAGTCGGTGGTGAAGCTTAAGGGGCTCGACATTGATACCATCCAGCAGCATTATACAGTTTGATCAACCTTTTTGGGAGGTGAAGATGGCTTGCTTGTACAGAGAAATATCAAATAGTAGTAAGAGGATGAAATATGGAAGCTCGCTCTATTTACTAGCATAGCTTTTCTTAGGTGCACTGATGTGCTATTTTTAGTGTTTTTTATTAATTTAGTAGCCAAAGCAGGAAAGAGGGAGAGTCGCTATGTTTGGTTTCTTTTTTCTACATTGTCAAAGCAAATGACATAAAAATCTAATCGTGTTTTCCCCTTCTTTGCCAATTCATTCATGGATTCGTGCTTTGAGTTCAACAACTTAGAAAATTTGTTTTGAGTTGTCTGTAAGACCTTACTAAGACTAGAAACATTCTTATATATCTTTTAAACAGATACTAAAATAACTAAATATTGGTCAAAATTTGTGCTGAACACTACTCTAATAAAAATCTTTTTTTTTTTTTTGGAAAAGTAGTGGCCCCACCCACTAAAATGTCACAAGCCTCTAATTAATACGATCAAATGTAAAGCAGTAATATTTATTTTCAAGGAGAGACCCAAAATGAGGAATTTTGCAAACCAGTGGCCTCACTAAAATTGCCACGCATATTTGATTATTAAAATTGAATAAAAGTTAGTAAAATTCTTTTCCAAAGAGATACAGAATGGGGAATAGCTAGGGCTTATACTTAAGTGAGGCCAACGAAATGGACTCTTGTTCAAAAAAAAATTTAGTATGAAATAATTAAGTCAATGAGCATTTTTAATGTAATTTTAATTTGAACAATATAGACTAATCTATTGTACACATCAATCTTATGTAAGTAATTTAAAAATGTATGATATGTTAAAATTAAAAAAAAATATTTAAATACTTTTATTTATTTGACTTAAACAAATAAAATTGAATGTTGATTGAGAATTTTAATAAAACCATCTAATTTACCTAGTTCAAATCAGATGACTGTGTATATATAACAAAATTATCTTTTTTTTTTAAAAAAAAAAAAAGGTTCACACTAACAATTGAATTTTATTTACAAAGTTCTTGAGCTTATCTTCACCGTCAAATGTCATATAATTCAAACTCTTGTAACAATCAACTTATCTTATCCTTCGACAACATCTCTCCTCCATTTTTATTTTTTCTAAATATCGGTTAAATTTTTATTTTTCTGAATTAAAAAAAAAATGTGAAAGGAGGCTCAATTTTTAAAAAAAATTGAAATCATTAATATCAGCCAGTATTTTGAATATCGCCTGAGATATCAGCCTGAGCCCACTACCAAAATAATTTTTTTAAAAACATGCAATATTTAATAATATCAATCGATATCTATTAAAGTACGACCGATACTAATCGTATCGACCGAGATTTTCTCCTTTGCTCCTGACTATGTTCGTTGATGACATTTTTTTTTTTTTTTTTTTAAAATAACCTCTGTAAGCTATTAGGCTGATTTAATTGAGTTATTAAACTGCTTAATTTAAACTTTGCAAAATAAATTATTGTAGTCGAACCATTTCTCCCTATTAATTTAATTTGTTTAAATCAAGTAAATAAAAATATTTATATTAATTTTCAGAATCAGAATATTGTGCCCAATAAATTGATAAATATATTAAAACAAAATTAAGTCATCAGAACTCATGACTGTGATCTCAAAGACTCAGTTAAGTGAGTCAGATTAGAATCTTCGAAGAAGCATCGAATAGAATAGTATAAGCCTTTGGCGATTCCTCATTTTGGATTGTTGGAAAGTTCTTCATTTTGACTCTCTTAGCAAAATTCCTCTTTCTGGATCTCCCTCAAAAATAATTTTAATATTTTTATTTAATTTATTGATTAAAGGTCATTCAATTTGTGGTAAATGCGTGGAACGAATACAGATTCAGTACAAATCAATTTATCTTATCTTAAAAATACAATTAAAGTTTAGTTATAAAAATTAAATGCGCAAAAGTCCAAAAATAAATATACATATCATACATCTTATTTGAAAAAAAATCAGCTACAGGATTACACTTAATAAACATAGTTATATTCTTTTGTAAAAACTTAAACGTTTTATTTTTTAATTTTTGTGTTTCGAAAAATTATAGGAGAAACTTATTTTTCAAAAAAATTAAAATTAAAAAGAGAACTTTATTTATTCTACATGTTAGAGCAAAAATGCACAATGAAATATTTAGGAGTTTTTCCCAATTTTTTTTTTTAATATTCAATCTATAAAACTCCATCCATTATCTTGAGCTGAAAAAATTAATTTAATTATATATTTATATGACTAAAAGCAATTGGTAATAGTAAAGGTAATTGAATAAGTCATGATAATAAAATAAGTATAACATATATATATATATATATATATATATATAATTAAATTATCTTTCATTTTAAAAAATACTTGAAATTGAAACTTCTTCAAAAAGAATATTTTTTATACAATTATAACATGAGTATTAAATTTGTTAAACTGTGCATGTGCATAAGGCTCAGCAAGGGACTTTCTTTCCTGCCTCTTTTAGAAACTAGCGTGTCATGGGCCCTACCCGCCAGGATTTCAACTCGTGCAGTCCAGGCCAAGTTTTGGGCTTGCTAAACCAGGCCCAGGTTGACGCAATTTTATCAGACACAAGTCTAGTTCAAATTGTATTTATAAGGCTCAAATCCAATTCAAATACAAAATATACATGCAGGCTTATATGGCCTCGGACTATTTTGGGTCAAAAATGATTTTATGTGTCTTCTATAAAATATCTAATTTTTATTTATGTACAATATTAATTAAATAAAATTAGAGTTATGACTTTCGATTCAAATTCAGACTTTTGACAAAACTCGGGCCTTCATTTACTAGGTTTGGCCCAATCTTAATTCAAATTCAGACCCCTAATATTTTGTGAGGCCAATTCAAATTTAATTTTTTTAAGCTTTTTCATGTAGACTTAAATTAAGCCTGACTTAAATTACATCCCAAAAGACACTTGGCTATTTTCTCAACCTCAGTCGCTTCTGTGAAACTTGCCAAATTGTTCGTTTTTTTTCCTTTCATCAAGGCCTCTGCTCAATGATCCGAAATAGAGACTTGATTTTAAATGGGCCTATTGTTTAAGATAGGAGCCTATCTTCCAGTTCCAAGTAATTCCTTTGGGCTTTGGATGGTCAGGTGTACTAAAACTGTCATATGGGACAGTGTCCCATCCAATTCTGATAGGAAGTCTCAACCCTTACAAACTGTCATATTTTTTGAACAATTCTCCCACAGGCATTTTGTATAATTCGACACAGATTTTATTATAGTGTCCATTTTGCTTTTCAAGTCGGCTCGCAGAAACCTTTTACTGTAAGTGATCCAAAGGTTTCAGTGAGTCGAGTCGAAGGACAAAATGAGCAATGCAGTAAAATCCATGTCGAATTATACAAAATACCCGTGGGAGGATCGCTACCCTTGTTTAAAATGGGTTTTATACTTATATATGATTGAGCACGTAGGACTTATAGTTATATGAAAGTTTTTGTATATCTAACTCAATCATATTGAATTTATAATCTAATAAATTCATATAGGGATTGCTGAGAGACATTGAGCATAGATTGGGTAAAGATTTTATTTACTTGCATTGAGAGATAATTTAAAATCTCTGAGCACATGTGATTGGTTTTAATGAAAGGTTGGTCACATTTATGGCGATTTCAATGTCAAGCTGTGGTGGGATCTTGTGAAGTTTTGCATGTGGACTAAGGATTTCTTGACCGATGATTTCAGAACCATTGCATTCATGTCTGGCCATTTATTTATTTATAATCAAGGTCTACGTAATTAATAGAACACTTTACTAATTTTCAGAATATGTATACGGGGAGTGACTCTTTGAGTTTCAATTAAAAATAAGATTTTCAATAAATAGTAGCTTAAAAAAAAAAAATTTGAGGTAGTTTTTTTAAAGTAAAACAGTTTTTTTCAACTTATTTTTTATAAAAAAATGTTTAACTCGAACCTAAATACTTTCTAATCATGTCCATGGATTTCACGAGTGGCATGAAACATTACCAGCCCTAAGTTGCATCATGTGGTTGGATTTAACCAATGGTGGACCCTTTTTATGACAATTTCAATGTGAAGCAGTGGTATGATATTGTGAAGATTTCCATGTGGACTTCAGATTTCTGGGCCCCCAATGATTCCGGAATCATTGCTTCCATGTCTACCTATTCATGATGCACGTCATAAGCCCCTCAAATTAGGGTTTTTGTGGGTCCATCATATAAAATAAACTAAATTCACATCGGTGAGTTCAGACTTTTGGATCAGCCACCCAACGTACTTTAAAATTTATTAATAGAACTCATCTTTAAAACTCAATTTATCAAGAGAGATTGTTGATATGCTTATAAACTTCAAGACTCAAAAATTCACTGATAATATGAGACTTTGTTAACACTTTTTTTCAGTGTTCGACTCTCCTCTCCACGTAGAATCAGAAAGATAAACTCGACTCATCTCGTTAGTATAAATCTCGAGACCCAAAAATGGATTCGCAATGTGTGAGGCTCAGCTAACATATAAATTCGGTATAATTTGTTAGTACTACACATTTACACCTCTAGTGGACACTTTAAGGAATGTGATAAAGAGTATCTGCTGTGTGTATGCACACGCACGTGGTGTCATAGTACCGCACTAGACAAAACCCCTGTGGTGGGGGCAAACCCTAGAATTGTGACCCAACAGTCTAACTTTACACGTGTGTGAATGCAGGTTTTTTTTTTTTACAATTTTTTCTGTCAAAGAATCCCAAAAATATTGGCCCCATCAACATTTGGGTAAATTTTGGATAAACCCAAATTTTACAATATTAACATATCGCCCCTTCTTTAAATTTGAATTTTTTTTTTACTGACATTTCAAATATGAGCCAAAATTTGTTCTCAATCTCAACTAGGGTGCTGATTCCATATGATGACCAAGCAGATCAATGGTTCAGATTGTGGAATCAATTTTCTTATAAATAAGTAGGGTTTTGTGGTTGGAGAAGAAAGGAAAGGCAAGGAAAGGAAAGGAAAGCAAAAGGGTGACTTGTTTTGGTGTCATGTGAGTGCATTTATAGTGGGGTTGGGTAGCTTGTTGTTTAGTGCACATGGGAGGAGAAAATATTGAGAGGAGGTGCATGTGCATCCCATGTGCTTCCTCTCACACACATAAACACCCCATTTTTGCACACAATCTATTAGTGGGAGGGTAAAATTATATATATATATATATATAGACGATGGCTTCTTTTAGTAAGACACTTGTGTAGGGTAGAGCTAGTTAGTTAGATAAGTAGAGTTATATTTTTTAGGTTTTAAAAATTTAGCTTTATCTACAGGCGTAAACTTTATAGGGTTCAATCAATGATCTATACTAAATTGGATAAGGAGCTAATTTATAAAGGTAAGTAGCTATGTAGGAACAGGTTACGATTGGGGCTAAAGTTGTATCAACATCGCCACTAATCTATCATTACACGAAATTTACATGCAATGGCCATCTTTTTTTACTTATGACCAAGGTGTCCATGCCTCTTACAGAACTCTACAAATCTTCAGGGCATATAGTCCTTTAGGATGAAGTGAGAATTGAATTGAGAACTCATGCTTCTTAAAGTAAGTTCTTGGTCATTACTCCAACCACTCGAGGTTATACAATGGCCACCTAGAAGAAAAAAATTATGGTAGGGGAAACCTAGGGATTCACTCTCTAGCTCTATGGCTTTTGGTTAGTGATTCCCTAGGGTTTTATTTTCTTTTGTAGTTTGAAATCTCTTCTCTCTTCTCATAAATCTTTACTGTACAAATTAAAAGCTTCACATGACAAAATATTATCTCCATTTCACAACCTTTTATCAATTAAAATTAATTTCTAATATATGGGTAAACCTAAAGACATTTTATTTGATATAGGCTCCACTATTATGCTATATGCCTGCCCTTTTATTTTTTATAATATCATCTCTCATTTGTATTGTAGGTGGTTAACACCAAGAATTATAGTGATACATTGGGACCATACCTATTGCATAAGATCATGCCAATGTATATAGAATTTATGAATCAGCTCACTTGAATCATGTTATCATCTCCATCAAAAGGGCAGTTGAAAGTAAGGGAAAAAAATGTTTTTTATTTTTTGTTCTTCACCAGCCTTAAAGAGCCTAAAACATAGATGGCATAGATTGGCCTTCTCTTACACCATGTGTACATACATCATGTGAATCACCATCACTACCATAGAATGTGCCCTGTGGAAGAATAACACCATAAGTGTGGCCTCCAATTATTATTTCTTATTCATTGGCTAGCTTCTTCACACTCAGTGTTCATTGGTTGTGCTTCAATGGCAATTGGATGATAAGGTGAAGGGCTTGGATTTTCCATTTTTCATGCAGGATCTCTGCTTTCAATGGTGAATCTCTCAGCTACCAAAGGTACCCAAAAAAAAAATTGTCTATTCTTTTTGTTCTTGTTTTCTTTGTTTTCCTTTCTTCTGTCCTTCCATTATCCTTCATTTTCCTTTTTCCTTCTTCTTTGTTGTTAGTGTTATCCTTATTTGCTTCTCTCACTTTCCATTATCTTCTTTTCTTCTTCCTACTCAGTTTCTCTTTCAAAAAACATTCCTTCAGCCTAAGCATTTTGAAATTTCCTTTATTTCACCTCCATTAGAATGCTGCTTCTATTGCTAATACAGTGTTTTTAGGTTTTATTTTCACATTTTTGCTGTTTCTTCTTCCATGCTCAGTACCATTTTCCCTTGCATGGATGGAAGAGGCACCGAAAAGGAAGCGAAAGCGGGTTTACTCATTCGAACCGAATGAAGCATTACGTGGTAACTTCTTGCAGAACTACATGAATTATCTTCTTCCAGCTCTATTAAGAATCAACAGAGATACTTCCGACTGCGGCGACGAAGATCGCAAAAAGGAGCAGATCATAAGGTATGAAGTTGACATGGCAATGGCACTATCAGCAAGGGGTTTCAAGTGGAGCCATGCACTAAAGAAAAACCTTGAGAGGGACATGAAAATGAAATCTCCTCACAACAAACACGACCACATTCTAAATTTTCCATTGCCAACCCTTCCTAGGCCTTTGGTTACTACTAACTCTCAAGGAAACCCTAACCCTAATCCTAGTTTCCAGTATTCGATATATAGGGCAAGGACATTTCGTCGTCGAACAAGTAAGAGAAATAAAAATGGAGAAGAAAAGGAGTTGGGCAGCCGTTTAACAAATCTACAACGGATCTTGCCCGGAGGAGATGAGATGGGAATGCTTCAATTGCTCTGTGAAGTTGAGAGCTATGTCATTTCCCTTGAGTTGCAGGTGAGTATCCTTGAGGCTCTCACCAATGAATAAATCAATTTCTTGAGACAATTAAGGGTCATTGTATTATTATTCATCTTGCCACATTTTCTTGTAATGAGAAGAAGCATGGAATGTTTGAATTATTATGAACAGTGGAGAGAGAGGCTATTGTAATTGATGCCCATGAAAATCAAGGAAAAAACCACTTCGTGCACTTCTTTTTATTTAAATAACTAAAGTTATTCAAATAATATTAAGATTCAATTGTTATCTTTGTATTTATTCGCATGCATGAGTTATTAGTGGTGTTGAGTTTGGTAGGGTTGAGTTAAATTTTTAATGGCACTCCACGTTGAATGGTCTTTTTTGACATATAGATGAGACAAATGAATATGAAATGTTCGAGATTAAGAATCAACGAAAGCAAGTCGCATTAAATCATTCTAACTTCGATCTTTGGGCTTCAACTTCTAAACAAATGGCAATTAACTTTCTTTTTTGTTGTTCAATTTAATGATGATTAGATGGATAGGTGTTGGGTCAAACTTAATGAGAATTGAGAAAGGTTTGAATCTCGTCGAGAAAACTTGTGAGTCATCCGAGTTTATACAACTCAGCCAACTCGAGTTGCCAAGCTATGCAAAGATCAATTACACTAGTATCTACATAAAGATACAAATGCAAACAAAGAGAACAAAACAAACAGCCCTTGTGAGATTTGCATCCTCGGCTACCATTCCTTCCTACATGGTTCTATTTTGTACCTTTCCTTAACAAATTCATATTGAGTAATTTCGTACATGTGTATGTATTCATTGTTTTGACATAAATATTTTAATAATTTAACCAAAGCATGACTCACCCGAGTCACTATATTGACTTCTTGTAGGTTGGACGAGTTGAGTCTAAAGTCTTATGTTTTCCAACCTTGAGATGAGCCTCACTTGTAGACTGAATGCCCAAGAGTCCCTCTTGACAATTGCCACGAGAATGAGAAATGACATTTAAGTCCATTATCCAAGGGGCGAGCCCAAGTCAAGGCCCATCATATATAAGAGAGCCTGACCCTAAGTCCAAGCCCAAGAAAGCCTGAAGAAGCTAATTTCAAGTCCAAGTCGAAAGGGCCTAACCTAAATTTGAGCATAATCAGGCCCTGGTTGCACTCATTTCCTATGAGTCATTGGCTTAAATTTCCAATATTTCAATCCAATCCCAACTTGAATGTATGAGTGGGATCATATAAAGCCATGAATATAATGTAGCACAGTTAGCCCATTCTACGCCATGAATGGGTAGAAGAAAAGAATGTTCGGTATAATATTTACATAATAAAAAATAATCCAAGATAATATCCTATAACACCTAATTATAAAATGGGGTTTCGTAAATTACCTAACAGTTAAACCAAATGCTGTCCATTTAAATTTTGGAACAAAATTTGAACCTGGGCTTACATCGGCTAGGCAACACAAGTACAAGCTAAAAACTTCCAAGTTCCATCAGAGCAACAGGGTCAATTTGGGACCATCTCCTGGGTCAGGCCTCTAGTCTGCTCCTGTTGCGATTAGGGCTGTCGTCCAGAGTTCAGGATTGGCTTCCCTTTACTCAAGCTGAAGCCCATTTGGCCACTGAACGTCCAAGCCTGCCCACAATCCATCGAGCATTTTTAGGCTAAATCCCAAGTCCACCCGTTTGGATAGACGAAAATCCCACAGAGCTCATTTGTTGGAGCCTGTTGTAGATTAGAATAATTGGACAAATTGAGTCAAATGCCTCTTTAAGGCCCAACTTCAAATTTCAATAAAATGATTTTGTTTCTGAGTGAGAGAGAGGATTAAATTATATAAATGGGGCATCGTATAATAATACATGAATGATAATATATAATTACAATCATCATCATCATTAGACAATATCCCATTTAACATATAATTAGCTAAATAAGCGAAAAAGCCTGATGGTTTTTTATGGATTTACATAAAAGCCCAAGCCCACTTGTTTAATAGGGAGGCTCAAAAATGAGTCTGACCCTAGCCCTCATTTACAATGGCCTCAGGCAAAGCTTACCATATATATTATTTAATATAGTTTCTAACGCTCTATCAAACAATATGATTGCCACTAGTCTAAACTCGGGCTTTTGAATCAGGATGGCCCATAAATGTAAGAGTCGAGACCGCCTCGATCATAAGTCCCAATGTTTCGAAAAGTCGTATAAATA
Organism: Chimonanthus praecox; assembly: GCA_022113865.1. Classification (NCBI taxonomy): domain Eukaryota; kingdom Viridiplantae; phylum Streptophyta; class Magnoliopsida; order Laurales; family Calycanthaceae; genus Chimonanthus; species Chimonanthus praecox. The sequence goes on along the minus strand of CM039095.1, from coordinate 2,700,844 downwards.
TCCCACAAATTATGAGAATGACATTAACATATTTTCATAAAATTCTATAAGTATTGAATATTATTTTATTAAATTATTTTAAAAATCTCAAAATTTAAGATTATTTTAGAGTTTCAACTCGAAAGAATTATCAAAATTGATAAAAACTAAAAATAAATCTCAAATTGAATAAGTTATTTTTAAAAAATTAAAAATTAAAATATTAATAAAATAACTCAAAATTATTTTTTTTAAAAATCAATATCATCGGATAATACAGTCTTTATGATCACCCTCTCAAATAGACTTTACAGGCAGATGAAAGATTCCTTCTTAAGGACCGCCTTTGTGATTTGAATCGTGGACGATGTGGGCCACCATAAAAAATCTTAACTGTCCGTGGCCCACAAGGACAAATCTGAACCGTCCAATGGGTGTGGAGAGTGGGAGACATGGCCGGTGAAGGGAGTGATATGGCTGCAGCTTTTTGCAGGAGAGGAACTAACTTCCCTTCTTATAAAGACTTTTTCGTGGTCATCAACGGCCGAGATCTCTCCAAGTGGGCGGTCGGCATCATCCAAGAATCATCCGTACAAAAAAATATCTTGGTTTCAGACGATGTCTCCGCGTTGAAGACAGAACCACTTTCGCCTTTACGGGATTTAAGAGGGGTATTTATGTCCAATGATTTACATACGTCGGAATCTTTTCAATTTGAAATGCAAGTCGGACGGACGGGTCGGACCTTAACTTAGAGTCTTAGACGGGTCCAAGTGGGCTCTAATAAAAGCATTTAACTTCGAAAGTCAATATTAATAACCCATATTCAAAAGGATTAACCCTTATTCCAATTTCCTTTTTTCTCATACTCCCTTCTCTTGATATTTTGCCTATCTAAATCAATTCAAAATTAAATGATTCAATTAAACCATTAAATTATTCATGATACCGACGATTTCTCCTTTAGATCAACTCATTTGAATTATAGATTATGGAGGTTCAATTGTCTCACTTAGCTCAAATCAATCGAGAAAATAAAGCCGTCTCTCTCCTTCATGGGTCCATCCCCGTTTACCTCTTTAAATTCCTTTCACTGCTTACGACCACGTGCTCAGAAGATGGCACGATTATCATTTTTAGATAAATCAAAATCCACTCTCGCATGTTGAAAGGGGACATCACATCACAGAAGAATTCATTATTAAACCAAAGATAGTCAGCCAATAAACTATTACAAAAAGAGATTTAAAAAAAAAAATCCTTTAATTAAAGAGAACATCATAGGACAAATAAAAAAGTATCCAATGATTATAAAGAAAGTACTATATATTTTCATATCAACTTATTTGTTTGAAAGTACTATAATTAAAGAGATCTGAACGGTTGCAATGGCAGAAAAAAAAAAATATATATCTTAAAACAGCTGCGTATTTGTTTGGATAAAGCACTAAAGAAAATCCATTTTCTCTTTTTCTTCTCCTCTCTCTCTTTCCTTTTCACTCATTTTCTCATACTCTTTCAATAATGATTTCTCCACTCTTTCAATAGGAGTCCTATTTACAGGCCAGGAGGGGCAATACCCAATATAACCCTGATTAGAAAGACTTCTAATTAAAATTAGTGTGTAATATAAAAAATATATAAAATATCTTCACGATAATATTAGAGTAAGATAGAAGAAAATCATGTTAACATTCTTAAATTAGAACCCATTTTCAAAAGTTAGTCATTAAAAGAAGAGTACCTCAAGTGTTAGACGTTTTTTTTTTTCATTACAGACGACATGCTGCTGTTGCACATTGAGAGATTTGAGAAATCGATTTTAATACCATAAAGAAAACCATGTTAACATGCTTGAGGTAAAATTCACTTTCAAAAGTTAGCCATTGAAAAAATAGTACCTTAAGTGTTATATAGATTTATTAATTTTTCGAAAGTTTTTGCATAAACCATAATTTGATAAATTTCAGTGATAATCTTGCGTCCAAAAACTCAATTCATTAAAAAATTCAAAACATTCTTACAATATTTTTTTTCTTGTCAATTCGCTGCAAAAGGCTTGCCTGTTATGTTTGTTAATAGAAAATTGCCCACAATGACCAGTCCAAGCAACGTGAGTGGCCAACTCAGTACCGAGTTACCGACCTTCTACCATGTAATAATGCCACTAGAACATTATTGGACCAAAATTATTGCCCACAACACATAAAATCAGGCTTGTAAGATGCATGTGGGGTAGGCTTAGTTAAGAGTAGACTTTCATTAATAACAGGATTACAATACAAGAAGAAAATAAAATAAAAAAGGGGGAGAAGCCTATGAGAAATAAGCCCTCTCCCAACAAAAAAACAATAAAATCCAACAAAGAATATCAACAATCAACGCCCCCACAGAACTACTCAGCCGAGGTATAGAAAGTGCCATGGATCATCCCATCTACACCATTCTTTGCGAGGTAGGCTTAGTCATTCGTATATGATTTGGATGTTAGACATTAGTTTTGCTTATTGTCTTGATGAACTTTTAAATAAAGTTTTCAAATATATACAAATATATGTGCAAAATTTGTCAATTTCTTGACACTTGAATTAAAAGACCCTTTAATATATCCAAGTAATTTTGACCACTAGATTTAACATATTTGTCATAATACAGTTCAGATTTTAAATTTTATCAAATTTTGAAGACTTCTCTCATTCATCATAGCGTATAATATTTTTTAGATTTTTAAAACATTTATCTATTAGAGTACAGAGCCAATTATGGAGATCCTTTTGAATTTCAATTCACGAAGTATTTATTGATTTGATATTTTTGCATGTATACACAAAGTTTTAAATATTGAACATAGTATCGGACTCAAAAGGACAAAATCAATTTTGCATAAGTTCAGTTTTTTTTTTTTAAGAATTTGGAGAACATGGGTTTTTTTATTTTGTTGATATGAACCGTCGTTAGTCTATATCGACGAACCAATACTTATCAGTCGTAAAGGCCAATACACCTCCGTTCGTCACCTTTTTGCACCCGTTCAGACCACGGCCTCAACTTACCGAAGAATTGCGGTTGATACATATCGGCATTCATTTTTACGTTACGCCGCAACTGATATGTTGGTTATTTATCAGTTCAAAAGCTCTCTTTACAAAGATCCCTTCCTTCTCTTTGGGATTGAACATCAATTGCAACATTTTCTCCTCATACAGTTCAAAAAATAATGATTCGATGAGTTGTAGTCGATACGTTTCAACCTTCATTTTTCCATTATATTGCCGTCAGTACGCAACGTATCAATCACAATGTTTTACACGTGGATTTGAAAGTGATTCTAATATTTCAAGGTTACACAGGACATCAAAGTAAAATCCCCTTGAATTTTACCTGCAAAACTTGAAAGTAATTAGTGGTGGAGTGTATCCTCATAAAAAACCCTTGACATAATATCCAAGAATCAATTACGCCGAAAGAAGGCCTCCACATTTTATCGCGGATCAATCAAAAAAGGTTTGGTGAGTGTAGCTTTCCATATGTTTCAAACAGCAACTAGAGTCCACAATATTCATATATTATGGCTCACAAGAGCCAGCTAGTTTTGGCTCTCTCTAGCTTTGTTTTTCCCAGTACAATAATGCCACTGATCAAGACAAGACCCTTGATGTGATTCTTGCAAATCTACCTAAGTCTAGCCCACCACTTATTTTTTTGTTTCCTTCCTATGTGTGGGGGTGTGGGTGTGGTTACAAATTTATTTAATTTTATTAATTATTGCAAATAGACTATATTTTCTATTTAATTTATTTAAATATAAAAAACCACTCACTTAACATAAGGGTAGTGATTTTTGTATCACCATTTTCTCTTTAATTTTTTTATTTTGAGATAGTTTTAATTGAATTTAAAACACTGAAAAAGAGTGGCAAATAGTTACGTAAAGAAGAAGCAAAGCCTTTAGATGTTAAATTTTGAATTAATTAAGAAAATAAGGGAAAAAAAGAAGTTGAACTCAGTTGGCATTCAAGGCTCATATTAATAAAGTGTAGTCAAAGATAATTAGGTAGGAACATTGACAACTGATAACAAAGTCTAATACAGGGGTCAAAATATTGCCATAACCGATATATCGGCCGCAATATCGGTCGAGAAAATTCTCTCTCTTCTGATATCGACATTTTCTCTCTCCTCCGATATCGGAACCGTGAAAAAATCGTAAAAAACCGTGATGAACAGTGATGAACCGTGACAAAATCGTAAAAAACAGCAAAAAACCGTTAAAAACCGCCAAAAACCGTGAAAGCAGTAAACCCTGAACCGTTAAAAACCGTGAAGAACCGCGAAAAACCGTTAAAAACCACAAAAAACCGCCAAGAACCGTGTAAAAACTGTATCGGTGTTGTTTTTAAAAAAAAAAAAATACCGATATTTGGACCGATATTTCAGACCGAATATCAGCCATATCGGCCGATAATACTACAGTATGGCCGATACTTATCATATCGGCCGATATTGATCGGTTTGAAAAAATCGATATATATCGGCCGATATTTGCACCTTAGGTCTAATATATAAGTTCTCTCACGTTGGCTTATCATGAATACAATCACAATATCTATCCATATATATGAAAATTCTCTCCAATATCATTTACTCACATATTTTATGAATATTTTTTTAAGTAAAAAATTTAATGAAGTGATTAAAATCTAATGAATATGGTTTTTCTTTTTTAAACAAATTTAACATTTTTCTAAATGCGGTGAACAATCAACTAATTCCATCATATCACAATGACCCATTTCTTTTCTTTTTCTTTCTTTTTATTTTTATATAATATGAGTATCTCTATTTCATATTAGAAGTGACACTAATCGTAAAGATATACAAAATAATTGATGGACATAGAAGGTCCAGCGATATCACCATGAGTTCTCTTTCATCTCTGATAATTTTTCAAAAGTAAAAAGACTACAACAAAGACATAAGTAAGTTATGTGAGTCTTATAACTCAATTTTAAGAAGATAACATTTGCAATATGACTTTAAAAAACAAATTCAATTATGTTTTTTAAAAGAAGAAATTTCCTTACTTTAAAAGCCAAAACTTCTTCTTCTAGAGTATGTAATATTGACATTTAAAAAAAAAAAAAATTGTCAAATTAGTGTAAGCATCCTCAGCTCTTGAATCTTGTTGGTATGAGAAGAAAATGGGCTTGCTTGGCTGCTGTTGGACAGGAGTACAGGTCCTATAAATTGTAAAAAAACAAGCTCATCATGGCATCCTTTTTAATTTACCATCCTTTTTTTTTTCCATACTTCCTAGTTGCAAACATATGTGACATTTTATTGATGTGACAATTTTATGAGGTGAAATCATTTTGTGAATTAAGATCTCTCAAAAATTGTCATTGCAAGTGAATGGTACCCATTTGCAACTTACAGCTTCAAACGTGGATTCCAATTTTAGATGCCTATGATTAGACTTGTTCAATGTGTCTAAAATAGAGAATTTATTAGTCCCATTATGAGCATATGAACATTTATTATTCTCATAAATAAAATTTGGGAACGGTGTTTTGTTTAATGTGAAATGAGATTTAGAATATTGTTCATGTTACTCTTCCACTACGATATGAATCGGCTCACTTATCGGCTCGTCAGATCATCAATCGGATCACTGACCCTTTTATTGCGGTATAAATCAACTCATTGATTAATTCATTGAAATTTATCTAAATATGACTATTTTTTTATAAAGAACAATAAATTAGATCATTAAAATCAGATCACTGATCAGATCACTATTTTTAAAAAAAAATACTTATAACAGTAGAAGGAAAAATGAATAATACTTTAAATTTCATGTCTTATTATACAAAATACTGATAGAAAGATTGCTGCCCATAAAATTTACACTACTCTCAGCAATTGTGTAATATTGTGTTTGGATGTATCTCACCAAGAACTTCAAAGGTTTTCATGATTGGATTTACAAAAAAGGTGCCACGCACCTAGCCTTGCCACATATCATGTCATTTTGGGTGCTTAGTGGTCGGTCATGTTGGAGGCTTTCCACCATATATTTATGTCACTCAGATTGGACTCTTCGATCCCATATAACCAAATTTAATAATAACTTAAAAAATAAAAAAAATTGTTTTCTTCTTTAAAGTTAAATTCAATTTTATTTGACTTTTTTTTTTTTGTATTGTCACGGATGAATTAATCATCCGTATGTAAAGATATTTATCTAATAATTTGCTTTTATCTAAAAAAGATCAAAGGCTAAAATAATTTAATAGATTTTATCTTTGATAGTTTGATAATCTCAATAACAATCCATTCATCCATCTAATTTTAATCATAAAGTGAAATCCAATGTCTGACATGACCGTCAAAACACCTAGGCTTTTTTTGGATGAGTGGTAGAGGAGTGAAAATGGGAGTAACCCTCAGAAGAAAGTAACCCTCCTTTGATAATAAAGGGAAGGAGTTAGAAAATACTAAATTTCCCCAACATAAATCCGAAAAGAAGGGGTTAAACTTAACCCGACACACATGATCCAACTCAAGAAATCAATAGATTTGGATTATGTATTTGTATATTTCGAATCGAGCCAAGTTGGAAAAAAAAAACTCTGTATAAAATTTGTGTCAGATTGAAATGAGAAATTTAAAATTAATTCAACTCGATATAAGTGCACCAAATTATAAAATAACATTTGAGTTGAATCAGATAAAAAATTCAGACCAAGACAAACTAAGTAATTTAAGTCAGGAATTTAATTCAAGTCAAGTTGGATTCAATACTGAGTTTATTAAAATCGATCCGAGTTTATTACCTGACGAAGCAAGAAGGCTCTTTTCTTAGTCGGTGGCATATGTATGTAATTAATTGTTTCTCTGCATTGAGAAGGTGGTAACCTTTGTACAGAGCTTATAATGTGGACATGACTTGGAATTCAACTCTCCCATGTGAAACGGATGGTGAAAGAATTCGAGATTCTCTTATTCTCTCTCTCTCTTTCTCTCTCTAAAAAGTGAAGATAATGTTCTCTCTCTTTCCAAATCTTTCTACCTATTTTTATGAGACACAGAAAAGTAGAGATCCCACATCTCAGAACATAAACTTGGAAATAATGGACAGATCAAAGGCTCCAAACCACATCAATTAGCACATGTTACTAATGGCAGTGGAGCATAGATATCCTCCTTCAAACACAACTCATGCCTGTCACATGAAGTGCCTATTAGAAAACACCAAAGGAATCTACTCTTCCAAGGCTTGAAGGTGACCTCGTTTTGGAATTTTACCAAATTATGATATTTTATAATTTTAAAATTCAAGTAAGAAATTTTAATTGATATTTCAATTATTTTTTTTAAAAATAAAACCTCACATTCAATACGAGATTAATTCTATAAATATATAAAATCACATGTACGGCTCATATATCAAATTAGTCTGAAAAGAGTCAAACTTAGTGTATGGATCGTGGGTCCTCCCTCGAACACACTAATATTGTCCGCTTTGCCAACCCAACACCTGAGTCCCTTCAGCCTCGCAAGGTTTGTTGGGCACACCGGACTCATGGCTTTAACATGCGTTGTTGTATGTGAAGGAGGTGACCCATCTAATAAGCACTAAACCTTGCACTTCTTAGATGATATGGGACTTTTCACCCACCCCAACAAGTGGCCTTTTGCGTGAGGACCTGGCCGTCACTCCACTAGGATTGTTAGTCCCTACAAGCCTAAAGATAACACTGACGGGTCCCCTCCAACCGCTCTGGATTGCTAGCACCCTCATATGCCAATACTCAGAACTTCTAGTTTAATCTTAAAAACTTAAATGAATTAAGTTATTCATGACTAGTTTTTCAATTCACTTTAAAAATAATAATTTCTGTTGAAATTTTGACCTTGTTAGAAAATTAGGTTTTTTGAAAAAGATTATTTTACAAGATATCTCCACCTAATTCAATTTGAGAGTTTGGTTCAATTTTTTTTTTTTCCTTTCTATATAGAAAAAGATCAATTAGAGGGTTGGCCAATACGTCTCGACTAAGTCGAATTTTGAACCCCTTTGTGAGCGTGTACGAAAGTTTGTATGCGAGCACCCGCGGGTTTGATGATCTAAACGGTTGATCTTATTGGTTCTAATTTGGACAGTGGATGGCCCAAAATCTCATTTTATCCGAAGATCTTAGCCGAAAATATTTGGCATGCAGATTTGGGGTTTAGATAAAAATGGTGCAACAACAAAAATAATTCCAAAGATTGAATGTATATTAGGTTTCAAATTGGAATATCTTTTTGCTCTTTTTTTTTTTTTCCTTTTCGGGTTTGGGGGAGCATCCGCAACTTTGCCATCAACAACAATTTGGACCATCGATTGTTAGGGCCCACTTTAAAGAATGGTTGAGAACTTGAGATAATCTCCATACACGTTTTGAGCATCACCATTCCATGATTCCTATAAGAAAGTATTGCAGATAGTTCAGGTTTTAGGAATTATACGGTTCAAAGCTAATAGATGCCCTATGATTGGTTGATGTATGGTGGGACCCACTGAAATGAATCAGCACCAGCTGTTGTAGGGTTCGTGGGTCCCACTACATTGGAACCTGACAGTTGGTATATGATGATTAAAAGAAAGTAAGGTTATTAATGGGCCATACCGGGCCCAGAGTGACCAGTCAAATTCTTTATGGGCTGGACTGATAAATGAACTAGGGAAGTTTATTTTAGTTCAATATATGGGCCTCAACCAACTGCTAATAAACCTAGTTGAAGAAATTAAGCTCATTCTTATGCCTGTGGCACTTATTTCTAAGCCTAACAAGTGGCACTCTAAATGTTTTGATCTAGACCATTGATACAGTGGGCCACATCAGGGCTAAGTGGCTGACCATGTAATGAGACTTCTACCAATAGTAGGCAATCAAATAAGTGGCCTAAATTTATTAATCCTGCATTAAGAGATTAAACCAAGCCAAAGTCTTAATATGAAACTAATCGTTTCACCCATCTATTTAGAGTGTTTTTTATTAAATGAATCTAAACCATTCATCATGAAGAATATGATAGAGGCTGGCTCTATATATGTTCTACTGTAAGAATAAATCATGATCATCAATGTCATTTATATTTTCCTCACCTTCACAAAATATTTATGAATTTAATCTAGCTTATAGCTTCTTTCAACACTTCATTCTCGGTCATTAATGTGCTCTTCTAAATGTCATCAACGTTTAAGAGCTTGAAATTTAAATTTTATTCAAATATTAATCTAATTTTGAACTGAACATGTGCCTAATTTACTTCTACCTTTCTTCTATTGATTGAATCTCTTACATCTTTTTATCATCATCATCATTATCATCAAAATAAAAATTATACCTATCAATTTCACTTCTTTTGTCTTATTATAGAAATCGACATCTTAATTATTTCTCACTTCAACCATCAAATTTTGTATCTTTATCCTTTTTATGTCATTAATTCATCATGTTTTTTCTTACCATATTAACCAATTTAAGTCTTTAATGGTTTGCTCCTATATTCTAACTATAACATTTAAATTTTTCACAATAAAATATTTTTAATTAACATATTGATACATTTTAAGTGACTAACTTGGTAAATATGATGACTCTTTAAAGACACAATAGAGACTAAAGATTCATAATTTCATATCATTACCCATGACTTTATGCCTCCAAAGTTGACTAATGAATGTGACAGAGGCGTGGACGCATAGATCAAAATTTATTTTGTAATATAGTTTTACTATATCAAACCACGTTATTATTGATCTTGAAAAGAGAACTTTTTGACATTGACTTACATTTCAGAAGGCATTCTAATACTAATTTCTCTACAAATATCAAACAAAGTCTTGCAAGAAATTGAGTGTTTTTTTTTTTTTCAATTATTAATAAATTCAAACATTTGACATGTACTTGCATTTTTTTCAATTATTTAATAAATTTTCTTCTGCAACTAAATTGGGTTAAGAAGGTTAATGAATGTCTATTTCAAGTACTGTAGAATTTAATTTACATATATGCATATGATTTGTTTAAATTGTACTCCTTCTGTCCCAAATTAGTTGTCCTATATGAATTTTGAAATTGTCTCAAAATACTTATCTCATTTATATTAGAATAGTATAAAATATATTGAAAATAAATGAAATCACATGAAGTGATAGCCTTATATAGAGAGTTCTTTAAAAAATACAAATATTTCATATGAGACAACTGAAATAGGACGGAGGAAGTATTTAATTGTATATCTCAATTATTCGTCATCCTTTAGATTGAACACATAATATTTTTCATGAATTTTGACTCAATCAAAATTATCTTGATAAAATTAATGATTTTTTTAGACCCAGGAGAAACTTCAGACTGATCCCAACTTACGCCTTAACAATAGTCCTCCTAAAACTCCTGGAAAGAGCGCCGTCACACCCATATCCAAGGGTATGGGCCACTAGGGTTCGAACCTGTGATCTCTCCCTTCTTGAGAGGAGAGGCCACCAGCTGAGCTATTCAATGATGAGTATTTTTTTTTTTAGAATGCTCGAGGGAATTGAGAGTTTGTTTTTAGAGCTTCTATTATCAAAATCTTTGATTCAAACTTCTATCAAATTATATAATTTAAGGAAATGTTAGAGATTAAGATCTTTTCTCTTTGGGTTAATTTCAGCAAATAGTTTCAATTATTTAATGGTTACTCTCAGCATTATTATTATGAAAAATTAAAATTTCATCTATCAATTTTACTTTTCCAACTCAGTCCACATGGTAAAAGGAGTAAGTTGGAAAGGCACTGAAACATCCACCAAAACCCTAGAAACTGAAAAGATGAATTTGCTTTTTCCTCTGTCTCTTTCATCCGTACAATCATCTGCATCAGCAGTCTGACAGAATTATGTGCGAGTTTAATCCAAGTAGAAGGTGAGAAAATACAAAAGGAAGGAGAGAAATAAATGAGATGAAGGATGTACAGATATACCTCTAGACCAGCCCAAATTATGTTCCTCTATCTTCTTACCCAACTTTTAGAACAGTCAGCACCTATACATGGAAGCTCCACATTATAACATGGTAGTGATAGGATTTTAATGGTTAAATCAAATTATACAATTTTACATGGATTATCATCGTCGTTATAACGAGAACCCTCGATCTTATTTATCTAGAATTGACTTATTGAATCTTTTGTTTCCATTCTATTTTATTATGACAATTTTGTTTAGTTGAATGTCTATTTTTTTTTTAAGATCAAAGTATCCAGGCCTCTTAGAGAACTAGACTAATCTTTGAGACATGTGCAAACCTTCTTATCCACACACATTTGGTAACAAATTTACTTATGGAGAGTGACCTTTTTGTGTTGATAGTGAATTGAAGTCAAGACCTCCCACTTTAATATCAAAACATATAAATCACAAGGAGAAATGATCTAGTGCAAGAGATGTAAATGATAATATCATCAAACATTGCTTCTTCATTACTCATTTGTATAATGTAATATTATAAAATTATAATTTTTAAAGTAAATGATAAATATAAAAGATAAATTATCAGCTCAATTCTATATCTAAAAATCAAGATTCAAGTGTCTAGACTCTAGAGTATAGAGTCTAAAGCATCTGTACCATCTTGTAATAGGAAATCAAAATGCAAATCCTCTCTCTAAAGATGCCGGAAATGGAAAAAGTTGGGCTTTGCATGGATTTCACCCTTCCTTGTTTCCCACCGTTTAGAGCAAACACTTGGTCTGTAACTCGTAACAAAGTTGCCACAAAGTAAGAGTACCGAAAAAAAAGAACCCAAATTTCTCTTTTTTCCCATTTCATATCTCCTTGTCTCTCTCTCTCTCTATACTCTCATTTTATTGTTATTGTATTGCAAGGGAAAGGATCAAAGGAGGGAGAGGAGAAAAAGTATCAAAACCAACTTCCATTTCTATCTTCCCTTTCCATTTTTCTTTTGATTGTTTTGTGCCATAGATGGACAGAAGATGAACAGATCTTCTACCACTTCCCAAGCTTCTGTCTGTGGGAACTGGAACAGCTCCTCTCCTTCCATCATGTCCTTTGTAGGCTTAGAAAGCAACACCCAAAAGCAGTTTTGGGATTTTGACACCACTTACACTCAAACCAACAATCATCAGCCATTCATCAATCCAATTCCTACAACTAGTTTTACTGATTTCTCTTCTTATCCTTCTTCTTCTTCTACTTCCACTTTTCTGCCCAACAATTTTCATCCATCCTACTGCCAAACAGGAGATTACCAGGCAGCGGCAGCAACAGAGTACTTGAAAAGAGAAGATGGGTGTTTTGGATTGGAGGGGGGGAATTACAGCAACGGTCGAATTGGGTTGAATCTAGGTCACAGGACTTACTTCGCATCGAGGGAGACGGCCGTGTTCGACCGCCTTTTTAAACGGTCTCGAGGGTTTTATCAGGCGAATCAGGTCCCCCGGTGCCAGGCCGAAGGATGCAAGTTGGACCTCAGCAATGCCAAGCACTACCACCGGCGGCATAAGGTCTGTGAATTTCACTCCAAGGCCACCAAGGTTCTTCTTGCCGGAGGCCTAGAGCAGCGTTTTTGCCAGCAATGCAGCAGGTAAAATGTAAACTTTTTGTGACGTCCATATCTCCCTCCCCCCCCCCCACCCCACCCCACCCCACCACACACACACACACACATTCGAGAGGAGACTAATTCCACTAACATGTGTAAACCTTTCAATCCGCACACTTACTAAATCGATGAGGAGTAACGACCTCGTGAAGAGTGATCCAAGGAATTTGATGGTGAATCAAATTCAAGATTTCCCTTCATGAGGGAAGCTTTCTTGCTAACCCCTCTGAGTTAAAGAAATTTTAAAATGCAATTTCTCTTGCAAAAAATCAGCATTTCAATTCTATGTGATCCTTGTTTTCCTCGCTTTTTTCTTTGTTTGTCTTTTTAACAAATAACAAAGAGATGAAGCTGGATACTCAAAGTAGGTTTTTATTATCTTAAATGGGCATGTTCTTGATCTTTTCTTATCATTTGCTTGTTGAAATTTTGTTTGAAAATGTGAGAGAGAAAACAAGATTTCGGGATTGACAATGTAAGAAGAAGCTTGAGCAGTCTGATTTTGGTACCTAAACTTACTTTTTCCCCTCTCTTTTCTTTTGAGAATTTGGGTGGCAAGGGAAAGAAGTTCAACCCATGAAAAAAAAGTTAAGAAAAAGAAATTACGGTGGAAAAGTACATTTTGTTTTCTCTTTTCCACAAAACATGTGATTTACAACTTCAAAGCAATACAAGATTCCAACACTAGGTTTGTGATTTGATGTGTTATTTGGCCAGCGATCCTCACACATTTTGTGTACACATATTCATGTTTTACCATAATGCCCAATTTGTCCTCCACTTTCCTAGTGAAGAAAAAAGAATGCAAAATTCATGAACATTTCAATCGGCTCTTCAAAATTCATGAACAATGCAAATCGGCTTGTCGAAATTACTATTCGGCTCGTCAAAATTCTTGAACAGTACAAATCGACTCGTTGAAATTCACATAAAGAGTAAAAGTCAGTCCATCAAAATTTTATTGTTTATGCTAAGGGTAAAATCAATAATACACTAAATTCCATGTTGCTAAATACAAAATACCTTATTTTCTTTCTCCTTTTCCCCCTTTTCAGCCAAGATATGTTACAAGTTAGAAATTTGAATCTTTTTGACAGATTTAAGGATGCAATATTACTTTTATTTTTCCTTCTAACTCTTGGTTTTGAAGATCTGTAAGGACCTGGGTGGCAGGTATGTTTTTTAAATGGAATTTGGAGTATGGACTTTCGGAGTAGGTGCTGTTCTTGCTTTTATCATGGGCATTTATGGCTGTCTAATTTCTCTCCTGTCTGAAACTGGAAGAGCTCATTATTTCTTCTTCCTTATTTATTTTCTTTTGGGTTTTAAGTGCTGGCAAGATCATTTAGTAGAGCCAAAGGCTTTTTTGGTGAGATCATGTTAAAGATAGTAACTTTTCCAGACTTGGGTTTTGGTGCAATGCAGAATTAAAAGGTCTTTCATTTCTATTTTTCCTGATGTTTTAGAAATTTGGCTTTTAAAACCCATGTTTCTCTTGTAAAAGATGTCTCATATTCTGCATTTATCCAGGCCAGACCATATTAGAAATCTTGTTTTCTTTTGCTGCAATTGCTAGAACAGTCCATTTCTTTGTTTTCTTTGCTTTTATATTTTATTATTGTGTTGTGTGAGAAAATATAAAAGCAATGCTTATTTATTTACAATTCAATTAAGAGTCCCAAATAGATATGAACTCTTTCTCCTTAACCAACATGAATCTCTCTCTCATTTCAATTTCGATGTGGATAGGTTCCATGTCTTGGCTGAGTTTGATGAGCTGAAGAGAAGCTGTAGAAAGAGATTAGCCGATCACAATCGGCGAAGAAGAAAACCTCAACCGGGAACATCATCAGAATTAGTAGCTGGAAATGAAGCACAAAATGGTATAAAGACCCAAAAAATAGGAAAATTTACTAGAGGTTTGTAACTTGCAGCTGTTTTTTCTCTCATTTTCAATTCCAAGTCGTTCACTTTTTTTTTTGCACTTCTCTCCTCCTACAGCATCTTCATTGATGACAAAAGACAGCAAATCCAGCGATCAAAACGAGTTGCACACTCAATTCGACCAGAAAGTAGCAGTCACCCAACTTCAGAAAGGCCCGGCGCTGTCTCTGGGCGGCGACGGAGCTACCCAGAGATACTCAGGAACTCAAATTACATATACCCATCAACCATTTTCCTCTCCTCCTTCCTTCTCTGCCAGAAAATCAGTTTCTCCGTCGTGTATGATTTACAACAATTGCTGTCAAAGCAATCTGTTCAGTGATGCTTCACAATCGTCGGGCGGAGGATTGGATCAGACCCATCAGCAGCAACCAGAAGAGCTACAAAATCTGCTGCAATTGGGTCATGCCATGTTTGAAGTAGAGCTGCTGTGAATGGAAACATCAATGGCTATGCTGAGGAAGAGGTTCTGAAGGAAGTTGTAATGGCGTAGAAGAATTTGTCTCTGTTTCTAATAATCTTGTTTATTGTGAGAATTAACCTATTGAAATAACTATCTTGTGATCATTCCAAAGAAAACAAAATTCAAGTTGGAGTCATGTTTTAATTATTGGTCCACATCAAAATATCAGTCTTAAATTCTGAAATTGATCGGTGAATAATTCGACTTTTTTTTTTTAATTTTACACGTGGGAGACCGGGGGATACTCGGTGATTTTTTTTTTTTTTCTACTATATTTTATATATGAAATAGTGTATAAGGAATTTGAAAAATATTATAGTTGTTTTAGACCATTTTTTATTTCTGATTTAAGATAGAATGATTGAGTCAATAGTGTGATTTTGTGTACAATCTTTATATCCCTTTGGATAACCTACTCTTGGTTGTACTTAAAAAATTTGCAGACATTTTTAGAAAAAAAAAATATAAGAAACTTTTAGAAAGTTCTTTATTTTTTTAAGATATAATTATTTTTTAATAAATGATAAATACATGATCAGATATCTTGCTTCAGATGATTTCTCATGAAATCTTATCCTTGAATTTCTCTTAATGTATTTTTCATTTTCCTCTTAATGAGCTTCTTTACTGTATGTTTTTTAAGCGAGAACTATCTCTTGAATAAATATTCATATTTGCACCCTTTTTCTCTCGTATTTATTGTCATTTCTTAAATAAAATGTTTAAGATTCAAAATTAAAATGATTGATATGAAACTTATATAATCTTTTTTAGGGTAGATACAATACGAATTTTAATGTATTGTCCATTTTGTCCTTTCAATCAGTTCACCGAACCCTTCGAATTACTTAAAGTAAAGGGTTCAACGAGCTGATTCGAAGGATGAAATGAGCAATACAGTAAATTCCATGTTAAATTATACAAAATGCCCATAATTAGATCGCTATCCTTTATTATACTTATTTCTACTCTAATCTCCATTTCCTTATGCTCGGAATGCCTTTCTATTTTTAAGTAAAAGTAGCTGTTTTTAAAGGCTTCCATTTTTGTATTTTCTTCTAAACCCTTTTCCACTTTCCTGTACTTTTTTGTGTTTGGCCTAAAATAAACAAAGATGAGATAAGAGTGGAACTATTCATTTCCTAGGCCTGATGTAAAAAAAAAATATTTTTAGAAACATGAGTAAAATTTCAAAATTTATTATTTCCTTAGAAAATTATTTACAGAAAAAAACTCAGGATAGTACACCCATGAGGGTTTTACGTACGGTATCCTACAGTTTCCCACATGTAAATTAAAAAAAAAAAAGTCCTTAAACCTAAAAATTTAAAAAAAAATGATTATTGATATAATAATTTAAAAAACATAGATTTATTAAATATTTAGCCAGTGGATTTAAATAGGCAAAATAGCGATTGAATTGACGCTTCATAATAACTATTGCTTAAATTATAAATAAAGATGTTTAAATGTGATTTATTTTGTATTATCGATATATCAAAAATCACTAATTATTTTCATAAGATTAATGTATCTAATAAAATAATATATTATTAAAACTAAATGATCATTATTCATAACTCAGTGAAAAGCTCCACCAAGAGTTCTATTACTAAGATTATCCCTTAAAAGGATCCTGAGCCCATATAGGTGTGATGTAAAATGTCTATACAAGAAGGAGATCATATAAAAAATCAACTCTCCATCTTATAATTTTGAACTTTTAAAAATGAATAGCTTATATATAAAAACTAAGATTATATAATTTGAATTATTAATTAATGGTGTAAAAATTTGTAATTATATAATTATCTATCAATGCATCTAATTGTACAAAGCTACCTATCTATTTTGCGAGAAGTCTTTCTAGCAAATTTCAGTGTAAAGTCTCAATGGTGCAACTCTAATTCAATTTCAATAATAACTATTATAATTACTAAAGTGGAAAGATTTTTAAAGTTCAAAATTATACCCTTTTCACTTAAAATCAGTCTCGGAGTTCATAAAATTTAGAATAGATGAATTTTGATACCTTGTTTATAGAAATCGATTGAGAAACGATCTTATTTGAAAACTCAAGTAAATGCGGGAAAAATAAAAATGGCTTGCCATTTTGGAGTGTCTCGGCTCGCTGTTTTTTAACATTCATTTTTTAAATATTTCGTATGGACAATGGAAGAGTAAAGTGAATATTCCGTTGAAACCCGTGTAAGAGAAAAAAAAATGCTCGTGGGAGAATGGGCACCGATAATGGGTGCTTTTATAATTACTAACATGGTAAGATTTGATTCATGCACTAGTTTTTTTCTTTTTCAGAATATGATTATCCTCACTCTACTGATGTAAGAATAATCACATAAGTATGCGTAAATCTCTTAATCTATACATAATGATTAAGTCGATTAGGAGTAACTCCATGAAAAATGATCTACATGAATCAAATTCAAGACTCCTTTTCATAAATGAAATTTCTTGATTGTGAGACCCATAAAATATTTTTTTATGTTCTTTCATTTTGCCCATAAAATATATAAAAAATATTAAATTTAAATTATACAATTTCCTTCAAAGAAGAACATCCATCGATGAGGTGGACCATACTCACATGCCACGTGTCAAGCATAACGATATCACATGCTTATTTTATACTTCCTCTCTTAAATTAGTTGTTTTATATAGATTTTGAAATTATATTAAATTAGTTGTCTCATTTATATTAAAGTAGTATAAAATGTGTTGAAAATGAATGATATCATATAAATGGTTAACTTTATATAAAGAGTTTTTAAAAATTATAAATATTTAAATGAGATAATTAAAATAGAAAGGATTGGATAATATTTTCCTTTCAGTGGGGCATGGAGCCTGCGAGCATTTAGTTCAGGCCAGTAAGGAAGGAGGTGAGGAGGCACTGGTTTGTACAGGTATCAGAATTCAAAAGTGGTCAGAGAAGAAGAGTCTCATGTGGGTCGTACTGTTCTCTGTGGTTACTGTCATGCCAGCTGTCCTTTCATTTCTGCAGGTTTAGATGTTAACGCCTATGCATAGCCGGTTAGGCCGGACTCGGGCCTAACTGGCACTAGCGACTGACACGTGTCTCATACCACTCAGTCACACTCTCTTAACGTCACTTCTCTGTCTTACTTCTTCTGTTTCTGTTAACTGCTCGAAATTCTATTTTAGCTTTTACAACATATTAATATTATTAGAAAAATATCATAACTAAAATAATTAATTAACTAAAATTATTATATTACAATCTGAAATGAAATTTTTATTTATTTATTTTATTTAAATAAATAAATTGACAATTAACAAAATGCTTTATATTAATTGTTTATTTCACTTAGTTTAAATCTGATAGTGACTACATGTTTGATGAGACTCATTTTATAAATTTTCACATCGATAACAATTTATTTATTTTTGTAAGGCTAAAAATTCCAAAATGATTCTCAAATGTCATCTAATCTAATTTGAGTAATGTGACTTAGTAATAAAAACATAATTTTCATTCCTTCCCCACGTTTAAACTCAAAGAGATAAATGGCAGAATTTGAAATAAATAGAGACAAGTTTTGAAAAAAAAAGTTAGAAAAATTATTTGAAATAAAAATCTGAAAATGCTTGAAAAAAATCACTTTTAATAAAAAAGTGAAATCTACTTCCTGGGACCATCAACCTATAAAAAATAAAAGCAATAAGCCAAGGTTTTAACTAATTATTAAACAAAGAGTTTCTTTCAAATAGTTAATATATTATTAAAATTAAAATGAGTTTGAAGGAGCTACGTCGAATTAGAGTTTTTGATGTACAAGAGGAGAGTAAGTCTCAACACTTAACCGGGGGTCCAAATATTGCCGAGATTGAGATATCGGCTGAGATTTTTTCTCTTTCCTCAATTGTTTTTTGAAAATCTCAGTGGATTTTTAAAAAAAATAAAAAAACTGTTTTAAAGAAAAATATCGGCTGGGCCCACAACCGATATTCTTTTTTTTTTTTTTAAAAAAGAAGGAGAAATTAGCCGAAATCTCGACCATATCGGCCGAATTTTTTTCCTCTAGTTGATGCTGTGTATATAGACCGAGATATCTCGGTCCTAAAAAATCCGAGCTTTATACTCCTGCTCTTAATTAAGGAAATGAGAGTAGAATTTTTTGAAAAGTTTAATTGATATGGTTTTACGATGGGATAGTGATTTTTGCACCAGCATATTTTTCTTATTGTGCACTACCTTTAAAGGAAAATTATTGTGCAATTTAATCGGAATAAATTTTTTTAAAGGTATTTTATAACATATTTTCAAATGAAATTTTATTCATAATGATGACACTGGGATTTTGGCATGGGCTATGTTTTACCCCCTCGACGCTGTGTTTTGTATTTTATCCATTTTCCCCTAAGAACCCATTGGGGCGACCATCTCTTTCTTTCTCTTCTCCCTCCCATATTTCAAAAATCAAAGTAAAAACAAGGAAGAAGAAATGGTGATACTTGGAAGAACCCTGAAAATTCTCACTTTCATCAACACAAAAATCCCCAAAATAAAAATCAATCCAAAATCCTCTCTTCCATCAAGCTACATCTCATTTGAAATTGACAAAATCACCAAAGCAATCAACGATCACCCATTTCCATCCACTCTTCTCCCTCTTTTCCATCAACTCATTCAACCCCATTTCCTCGAAAACCCATCCTTCATTGACTCCGTCATCGGCCGCCTCTTCTCTGGCCATGCGAATGGCCTAAAGGCCCTTGAGCTCTTCAAATTCGCCCTCTCGAACAAGCTCCGCCTCCCAGTATCCCCCTCTGCATTTGAAATCACCCTCCAGATCCTCACCCGTATGCGGGAATTCGACAAAACATTGGAATTGATCCGAGAAACCAATAAAAAATGCCCATCATTGATAACCCACAAAGCGTTATGCATAGTTTTGTCGAGTTTTGCGAAATTTCGAAGTTTCGATGATACCCTCCAGATATTCGAAGAAATGCAGAGGGTGCTTGTTGGGAAGCAATTCGGGGTCGATGAATTCAATGCCCTTCTTTGGGCATTCTGCACCCAGAGGCAGATGAAGGAGGCACGAGCAGTCTTCCGCCGATTGCATTCACAGTTCTCTCCCAATACCAAGACCTTGAACATCTTGCTGTTGGGATTTAAGGAATGTGGAAATACCACTGCGGTGGAGCTTTTCTATCATGATATGGTTAGAAGAGGATTTAAGCCCAGCGTTGTCACGTACAATATTCGAATTGATGCTTATTGCAAAAAAGGCTGCTTAAATGATGCTTTGAGAGTTAAGGAAGAGATGGAAATGAGACACGTATCACCTACACTTGAAACAATGACTACTTTAATACATGGAGCGGGTATTGCTCGAAACCCGATCCTTGCACGCCGACTGTTTGATGAAATATCTGAGAGGAATTTGCAGGCTGACGTTGGGGCATATAATGCTCTCTTGTGCTCATTTGTTAGAGATGGTGATTTGAAGTCTGCAATGGAGTTGATGGATGAAATGGAAAAAAGAAGTGTCCGGCATGACAATGTTACTTACAAAACAATCTTTTTGGGATTGAAGAAGTTTGATGGACCAGTGGGTGTTTGTAAGCTTTATAGGAGGATGGTTGACAGCAATTTTGTGCCAAAAATGCAAATGGTGGTGATGCTGATGAAATTCTTTTGTGAGAATGGTAGGTCAGATTTGGGTTTGGAGCTATGGGAGTATATGGTGGTAAAAGGCTGTTGCCCCCATGGGCATGCACTGAATATCTTGGTGACGGCATTGTGCTGCAGAGGGAAGTTGGAGGAGGCATACGAGTGTTTGAAACAAGTAGTAGAGAGAGGGAGGCATCCGTGTGTAGAAGGTTTCCGAGTACTGGAGGGATTTTTAGTTCGAGCAGGTAAGATGGAGAAGTTACAGAAGCTCAACCAGATGATGAAAAGATTACAAATTGTTTTGCCCCCATCAAAAGGGCACGCCCTCGGGCTGTCTGATGCTTTAATGTGAATCAGAAGGTATTGGGAATATTGGCTTGATTTGGTCCGCCCCAATTTGGTTTAATTTTAGGATCTCCTTTATTTACTCTCTCAAGAACTTATCCTATGAAAAAAAAAAGACTATATAGTGAGAGAAGGTGAGAGAGAATACGTGAGTGAAATTGTATCTCCTCCTTAGATAAGTGGATTTCCAATTCAAATTCTTTCAGAATTTGAAACCAGCGAGGCCTGAATCACCGACGAAACAACTTCAAAGCTCACAAACTAATGGATCGAAGACCGTCGCAATTGGCGCTGCAATTGACTTCGAAATTTTTCAATTTTTTTTTAATTGAAGTTTGCTGGGGGGAGTGTCTGAAACTGTGGCCCTGTGGAAGTATCCAAAGTTGTGATCCTATGGAGCACTGAATGGAGAGAGTATTGTGGTCTTGCAGGAGCATCCAAATTTGTGTCCCAACATGGATTTTTTTTCCAACTTTGAGGAGTTGGATAGTTGATTCATTTTTTATAGGTAATGATGATACCTGTAAAATGATTTGGATGGGTAAAATTCGTTTGCAGTTGTATAATGGAGCAGTTAGAGTGTCAGATGTTCGGTGTGTATCGATTTGAAGAACAATCTCATCTTCTTGGGTGCTTTAAAGCTTCAAGCACCATTTGGTTAACATCATGCATGTTTGGACACCTTCAGGTGTGTGGCGTCTTTAGGCACATTTGGAGGTAGCTTTGTTTGTTCACTTGCGTTTGGTTGGCGTGAGATTTCCTGCCAAGGTAAAGATATCACAAGTAACCTGCAAATCTCACCAAGGTGGAGATTTGTTGGAAATATTGGGTCAATTTGAAGGATCCAAAATTACCCCTTAATTTTTGGATCTTATTATTGTTCTTTTTTGGAAAGTTTCCTAATCTTCTCACCTCTCTTTCCTTCTTCGTTTGGTGAAGATTTTATAAGAAGAAAAGAAAAACAACAGACTCTCGTGGCATTGGTGTTTTGGTAGGTTGTGTGGCCTCCCTTGGGGAGGCAGGCAGTGTTTGAGAGACAGTCTAGTTTTTTTTTTAGGAGAAAAATTGTGGGGTTTTGTTTGTAATCTGGAGATGGCCTTTTGAGTGAAGATTTGTATTTGAGAGAGGAGCGAATTTTGAGAGTAATTTGTAATTTGTATCTCCTTTTAATATTAGTGGAACTTACTCAATTGTTGCCTGCAGACGTAGGCCTCCGCTACGCTGAACCACGTTAAAATTTTCTTCTCTCTTCGTGGATGCTTGTTTTGATTTTGTTTCTCGCTTTTGTTGGTTGGATTTCGTGATTTTAGCACAACAGATTCAGACCTCAAGGGCATCTTATTAAAATATAGAATGGTTATCCATTAGTATTGGAATTGGACAACTTGAGGTTATAGTGCATATTGACAAGAGACTAGTGCAGATGAGCCTGTGGTACACTGAAAAGTGCTCTGGGTTGCAACCTTGATATTGCAGGTCTGAGACCCCAGCTTACCTTCAAAGGTTTTTACTTTTTAAGAAAAAGAGCAGAATTGAGATTCAACATAAGATGACAGTATTCAGATAACATGACATCTGTACTTCTCAAATAACAATTATAATACCTTCTCAGTGAATCAGTGATTGGTTCCTTGGAATTTTGGGCTCTTGGGCACTTAAGCCTAGTGTGATTTCGTCGGAGTTTAAGGCTTGTGGGCTTGGGCTTTTCTGGCCTGATAGTTGAATGATTGACTCCTAGTTCCCAGCCGTTTCGACTGATCCGGGCTGTTATGTCTTAGGTCTAATAACTAAATGCGGCTGAAGTTGGATGGGCTTAGGCCTATTCTGTTTCTCCCTAACTAAGGTCTTAATTTCTGAAATTAACCAGACAATCTTGACCATCTCATGGCCGGCCACCAAAAGAATGGGTAAGCAGAAATTATCTGAATCTGGACCTAATTTTGTAAAAGAACTGTAAAGGATTATATCTTACAATGTGTTTGAAATATCGGTGTAATTCAATATTTTGGGCCAGAGCTGGGCTGATAATATAGGCAGATATATCAGCTCGTTTTGAGCCTCTATTTGTTAAGAAAAATTTTGGTTGAAATTCATAAATACCAGCTGAAATTTCAACCAAGCCCAGTATATCAGAATTTCTGACCTGAGTATTTTTTTTTTTTTTGAATTTACATTTGGAAAACTGCATTCAACCGAACTTGTCCAGAAAAAATTATGTCCGAGTCATACGTATTCTAAAAATATTTAAATTCACCAAGCCCAAATCCAACCCAAATTAGAAACCATAATATAAGTTTCCTTCTTCCCACCGAATCCTATGCTCCACTCTAAATGATAAAAAGACTACCTTATTCATTTCTTTTTATCCAAATTCCCCCACTTGAAATGAAAGGAAGATGTTCCTTTCATTTTCTATAAAAAAAATATTTTTTTATCTCATTTTTCAATTTTTATAATTTTTTTATCAAATTTGATTCAGTTGAGTGAAAAAAATCAAAATCAAGTTAGATTAAATTATTTATAAAAAATTGAGCAGATCAAATAAAAAAAGTTTATCACTTAAAATCAATAATCCAAATCCAACCTAACCTGACCGATCATTGCCTGATTAAGTCCACAATTTCAATGGTCTGGATTGGCCTGTATGTGGACCACCTCTCAAGTGAACTGTGACGTGGCAACACCTCTTTCTCAATTTGAGCTAGGATTCTATCCACAGACTATCTCCTGCAATTTTTAGCATCACTCAATTCCAAATTCCCCCCCTTTTATAATCATCATCATAATATTTTCACAGCCGTAGATTTTGAGAGATTGAGAGAGAGAGAGAGAGAGAGAGAGAGAGAGAGAGTTTCTCCAATGGAATTCCATACCTAGAGAAGAAGATGACTGTGAGTACAACCCAAATGCAAGGCCTAAAAGCAGCAGCAAGAACTACAACAAATACCCATTTCTCAACTCCATCTGAATCAATCTCAATTGCCCAGTTGCCTCTTTTCAGAGTACTGGCTACCTTCAATTACAGAATTAGTTCTTAGTTCTTTATTTCCTTTTCCTTCCGCATTCATTTATGTATTTTGAGGACTAATCTATTGAACCCATTTTTTATTTTTTTGCCCAGAGTTCAGTTTCAGATTGTGGCCGAATTTCATCCAAACACAGTTCATTTTGCCAAGGTCAATTTGGTATCAGAAAAATTTATCGCATCGGTTTGAGTTGGCGAAGGAGAAGAAGTCGAGCAGGTAATTGAATTGAAACATGTTATATTATGTTACTTAAATTTTGGACTCGACTTGGAATTCATTCTCAGATAAGTTTTTCAACTTGATTGGGAAAATTTGGTAACGCTCACTTGGGCTAGTCGACTGAGGTTTTTCCAAGTTTATTTTTATAATAAGGTGTTTCAACGGATTTTTTTTTTTGTTGTGAACTTTCAATTGTGGTGACTTTTAATATATTTCAAATGTCAATGAAATATTAAATTAAAATATAAAGATAAAAATGAAGTTCTAAAACAATGCGGGTTTTTCCTTTTTAACCAAAACCATTGAGAATTGTTGTTTATGGGCAAAACTCATGTAGATAGTGATACTGTCCAGTTTCACCTAAGGTTTTGAACCCATAGAAACATATGTATGGAAATATTTGATTGTGAAACCAAATGTTCCCTTTGTATTCAAAATGCTTTTAATTAGGGCCACTTTTGTAGAGTTATCCGGTGTGTATGGGTAGGGAGGTCTGTACATGCCCTCTGAGGATTAGTTAAGTGCTCTAAGAGGCTTAGACACCTTGATCATAAATTGCACAACTTAAACCCAAATTTTTAAAATCGATACTACTAATTGAAACTCGTAAGACTTAAAATCCGAAACTGGAACAATTTAAACCTAAATGCAAAACCAAACAATTCAGACCTAGAAGCTTGAATTTTTTAAAACAATTTATGCTTACCCATTGCCAGTTGGGTTGTCATTATCATTAAAACCTTATCCTATCTGTCTGTGTTTGTTTGTGAGGTCTACTTTAAAATCATCATTTGACACTCCAATGTACCATTTAACTATTTGAGAAATTTATAGATTGAGTAGTATCCCAATTCACAATTGATTGGAAGAATATGGCCAGATTACTCTCTTCCTTGTGTTTGAAGCAGCTGAGAAGTTTGGTAATCACCTGGTGAGGTATTGCTTTTCCCACTTTTGCCCTGAAGCTGCATTAGCAATTGACTTTGATAATGATTTGGAATGGGGGTTGGGGAAGGCCAAAAGACAACATAGCTCACCTTTCTGTTTTCCAATTTCTGTTCTGCTACAAAGCATGTTGAGAACTTGAGATGGCGCTCATCCATTACACAAAATCTCAAATCTACTGAGATTTGTCATCAATGCCCCCTAGCTCATTCTCAGTGAATAACAAGCATATTTATACATACATCGAGAGCCTGTAACCGAGTGCTTATTTTGCGATTGATGTCGCGGGTTTAATTCATTATTTACCTTCTAGAGAAGAAAAAAGGCATATCCATTCACCTGAATGACAAAGAACAGTTTAAACTGGTCAAGGTTAAGTTTCCACATTGACTAAAACTGACTTTCTGGTTGTTTGACCTTGTTTCATGATATTGTAGGAAGTGTAGTTCTGCCCAGTTGTCTTCTACCATTGACTGAAGAGAGTGTTGAATTGGTTCTGGATGAAGTGCGCCCGAGCTTAATGGCCGATGGAGGGAATGTGGTTCTCCATGAAATCGATGGTCTTGTTGTAGTATTGAAGCTACAAGGGGCATGTGGGTCATGTCCAAGCTCAACAATGACATTGAAGATGGGTATAGAAACTCGATTGATGGATAAAATACCTGAGATTCTGGCAGTTGAACAGATCCTTGACACAGAAACAGGGCTGGAGCTTAATGAGGAAAATGTTGAGAAGGTGAGATAATGCTCCTGTTGATTTGGTATTTGTTAATATACTTGGAGCTACAGCCACTCACTAACATCTTTTGTCAAAATTCTTTGTGACATTCCATTCCTGAGATCCATTTAGTTTCCACAGACATTAACAATCTTAGCATGTGTATAGGTTTACCAAATCTATAGTAGTTTTAGTATTTTTGATAACAAGTATGATAATTTGTTCTGCAACACATTTTGAGCAACCAGAAAATTGAAAATCACATTAACTTTGCTTTCATTTACTGCATTTTCCTTGCCAAACCATTCAATGCCAATCGTTGACAGTGTTATAGGCTATAGCACCCGGTAAACCACATAGTTACCAAAAAAGTATAAATTGTGTAATTCGAGAGCGGAACCAACAACCATCTTTGACAAAATATTGAAACTGATCACTATTCAATTCAGTGCTTTGTATTTTTGAATGATTGAGTTTTCAATTAATAGATATGGACTTCATCTCCATTGTGCATGTTATTCATGATTCTTGTGCTGTGTTAGTTACACTAGAAATCACTGTTGTCATGACGAATACAACTTTGGCTTCACCATAAGGATCCACATTTTGATTCACATTTCAGCTTCTTGCCGAGATTAGACCATTTCTTGCGGGCACTGGAGGCGGTGTACTTGAGCTTGTTGAGATCAATGGATATGTTGTCAAGGTTCGTCTGAGTGGACCTGCAGCAGGGGTCATGACAGTGCGTGTGGCACTTACACAGAAACTGAGAGAGAAAATACCTTCTATTGCAGCTGTCCAGCTGATAGAGTAAAGAAACTGCATTGAAATTGTTTATTGTAGAATGGAGAACACACAACCTGTTTCATGGGTTTTTGTCCAGAGCTGCTGATAATGTAAGTTTGTAGAGCAATTATAATCCATTTACTATAAATCTGTGTCTGGACCCTAATCTTTAACAGAATGCTTTAAAATGCTTTTTGGTTTCCATTGCCAATATAAGGAAGGGTCAGCAGCCATTTCAGAAACCCAAGTAATTTGGGGTGCATATGGATGTAACCCACATTTTTTTTATTTATCAATTTCAGTCTTACAAGAGTCAGTCATGATTTGTGATACAAATTACAAAGAAAAAAGATTCTTGAAATGGGGAAGTTGGGAAATATGGATCCTACTTAATCTGTACATCATAACTAGCTCAATGCAAGCATCAAACCTCATGTTGTACAGAGATGCAAATGAATCAAAAGTTAAGTTTGTGTTCTTTTTTAATGCATATTATCAAATGGAAGACACATTTGTCATGGATAGATGGAACAGGTTTTCTCTTACCATCCCTCCCTCAATCACAACCAAAAGAACCCTTGTAAATATGGAAGAACCTTTGTAAATTTGCACAGACATGAAGGTAGATAGATGCTTTCATCATATGTTAAATACCAATTCTCCTCTATTTCTTAAGAAAGAAGGTAAGTTGGTGTCCCAGACCTGCAGTCTCAAGGTTGCAACTCTGAGGACCTTCCACTGTACGGTTGGCTACATTAGATAGTTGAGGTTGGAACCCAGAGAGGATTTTCCGTAGAGATTGATAGATGATTTTCTCTCGCAGCCTAAGAAAAAATATTGACAAATTAAATTTTTTGTTGTAAAAAAATAAAAATGGGTCAACATATCAGGCAGTATTAGTCATTTGACCTGGTTGATATCCATAAAATATCGGCGATATTTTCAGATATCAGCCAAAATTTAAAACTTTTCTTATAGCTCCATTTCAGGTGTTGGTGGGGTAATAGGTCCCAATATTTTCAAAAAAAAAAAAGGTTTTATTAAGCTTTGCTAGCAATTTATATAAGGACTCTAGGTTATCTACACTCTCCAGCAGCTAGAATCCACGAATGGCCAGCATGTTGATATATGTGGCTCGATTTAACTCAGCCCAACTCAGCCCATCACTGAGTTGGTATTTATGGTTCCATTTAATTTAGCCCATAACTGAGTTAGTATGCTAGTGAGTTTTAGCCTTGCATTATATATATGTAATTGCTCCTTATTTGGGGTAAGAGTGAGGAAAGGGATAGAGATATAAATAGTCTCCACATTGTAACCTCTCATTATGGTGATAATGAAATCTCTCCCCTGTGTTGCCCGTGGACGTAGGCTTTTAGCCGAACCACGTAAATCTGCGTGTTATTGATTGTGTGATTGCTTTATTGATTGTTTTTTTCCGCTGAATACACAACAATTGGTATCAGAGCTCGAGTTCGATTTTCTCGGGATTTTCGGGCAAATCACACAGAACGTCGGCTGAAGAGGATATTGCTCCATTGGAATTTTTTTTTCTCAGATCTGTGAACAGTGCGTTCACCGGGGGGTTCCCTTCAATCCACGGCAAACAAAAGGGGATTTCTGAATCCCCGCCGCCAGAGAACGCCGGAACAGCAGATTGAAAAAAAAAAAAAAAAAAACCCAGATCTGATTTCTCAGATCTGAGCAGAGACTGCCAGCAGTGGCAATCGGAGAAGACTGCCGCCAGTGGAATCGCACCGGCGTTTCGTCGCCGGAAGAAGACAGCAGCGGCGGAGCAAGGGCGACGGTAGCATCAAGAGGCTTGGCTAGCAGCAAACCCAGTTTCGAGTTGACCGGTGGAATCACCGGAAAGCCTCATCCCTTCCAGCGAACGGCCGGCACAGCGTCAGACGCCGGAAGAAGACAGCGGCGGCAGCTGCCGTTGGTTTGTGAAGAAGCGAAACCCACCAGTGGGTTTCCAGCGAAAGAGAGAAAAAAAAAAAAACAGATCGTTTTTCAGGATTCGATCGGGAGAGAAAGAAAAAAAAAAAAAAAATTCGGTTCTGTGGTCCGCAAGAGCACAGTTTTTCCTGCGCACCCGAGGGACTACCATTTCGGGTAGTCCGCAGCAGCTCCATCATTTCCTGTACACCCGCGGGACCACCAGTTCAGGTGCACCCGCGAGACCACCATTGCCGAGGGACTACAGATTAAGGTATTCCTGCAGAGCGGAAATCAACGGTCCAGATTTGTTTTGCAGTTTCCGGAGTCACCAGGACTCGGAATTGAGATCCGTCTTCGCCTATACGATCGTGGCAGTGAGATCTACACAGTGACCGGTGTGGATCTGGTTTCTGGAGGAATCAACAGTGAGCGCCAAGCAGTAGCGTTTGTAAAAAGGAGATCAGCTGAGTTCTCTTTTCTCTTACTTTTCCATCACTGTCATTTATTTTTACACATTATTCTGCTATGTGTATGATTGAACCACCCAAGTGGTGAGGATTTAGGGGGTAATCGGTTGGATGCCAGTAGTAGATCCTAGGTTTTGTGCAGGGCTACATTGTGCAGAACAATTGTTAAGCAGATACTGTTTGTGCAGTTTGTTGAGTGTTTAGCTGATGTCAGAAAAATTGTCCCTGAACCTTCAACCTCTAAGTCTTCAACTGTATCAAGAACTATGGTTCGAATGCAAAATTCGAGGTGGAAAGTTTGATGGAACAAACAACTTCGGCATGTGGCAATGCGAAGTTATGGATGTCCTGTATCATCAGGAGTTGGATATTGCTCTAGAGGAAGAGAAACCAACAGATATGGAGCAAAAAGACTGGGTGAAGATCAATCGCCAAGCGTGTGGTACCATTCGGCTTTGTCTCGCCAAAGATCAGAAATATTTGTTATGAAGGAGAATTCAGCTAAGAAGTTGTGGGAGATGTTACAAGATAAGTATATGACCAAGAGTGTTGAGAATCGTCTCTATCTCAAGAAAAGACTCTTCCGTTTCGACTACAAAGAAGGAACTTCTATGACTGATCACTTAACTGCTTATAACAAAATTCTTGCTGATTTGCAAAATTTAGATGTTGAAATTTTGGATGAAGACAAGGCAATATTGTTATTGAATTCCTTGCCTGAGCAGTATGATCATCTGACTACCACCCTATTGTATGGGAAAAATGAGATTAAATTTGAACTTGTGGTGAATGCATTGATCAATAATGAGTATCGGAAAAAGGACAAACATGCCCAACGATACTCAAAGTCAGAGGCTTTGACAGTTAGAGGCAGAAAAACAAGAAATTTGGTAATCGGTACAAGTCTCGCAAAGACGAGAGGAGCATCAACATCATCTAATAAAGAAGAAATCTTGCTAAGGATGAGTGTGCTTTTTGTCGAAAAAAAGGACATTGGAAAAAGGATTGTCCAATATTGAAAAAAAATGACAACAAGAATCCAACAGCAAATGTTGTTCATGTTATAGATGATGATACTGAGTTAGCAATGATTGGCTCATCATTGCCACACCATTCTGAGGAGTGGATTTTAGATTCGGGTTGCACTTATCATATGTGTCACTACAGGGACTGGTTTTCCAGCTTTGAGGAGTTGGATGGTGGATCAGTTTTTTGGGTAATGAAAATACCTGTAAAACAAAAGGGATAGGTAAAATCCGTTTGAGACTGCATGATGGAGCAATCAGAGTGTTGACAGATGTTCGATATGTACCAGATTTAAGAAAAAATCTCATTTCATTGGGTGCTTTAGAATCCAAAGGTTTTAAAATTACCTTGGAAGGTGGAGTTCTAAAGGTTGTCATGGGTGCATTGGTAGTGATGAAAGGTACCCGACAGAACAATTTGTATTTCTTGAATGGAAGTACTATCATAGGTGGAGCAGCGACAGTCACTAATAGTAAAGAGGATGCTGGTTCTGATACTACAAAATTATGGCATATGCGTTTGGGTCATGCGGGTGAGAAAGCTTTACAAGGTTTAGTAAAGCAAGGACTGTTGAAAGGTGCTAAGACTTGCAAACTTGGATTTTGTGAACATTGTGTTCTGGGCAAGCAAACTAGAGTCAAGTTTGGCACAGCTATTCATCGCACTGAGGGGATACTAGACTATGTTCATACAGATGTATGGGGACCTACCAGAGTTGCATCTTTGAGTGGTAGGCATTGGTTTGTTTCTTTTGTTGATGACTTCTCTAGACGAGTGTGGGTGTATCCCATGAAACACAAAAGTGAAGTCTTGGATGTGTTCCTGAAATGGAAAAAGATGATTGAGACTCAGACTGATAGAAAAATTAAAAGGCTCAGGTCTGACAATGGTGGTGAGTACAAGTCAGACCCGTTCATGCAAATATGTCATGCAGAGGGGATCGTGAGACATTCACAGTCAGCGACACTCCGCAGCAAAATGGGGTTGCAGAACGAATGAACCGTACTTTATTGGAGAAGGTACGGTGTATGTTGTCCAATGCTGGATTGGACAAAGCATTTTGGGCCGAGGCAGTCTCATATGCATCTCACCCATCAATCGGTTGCCTACAGCTGCGAATGAGGGTAAAACACCATTGAGGTATGGTCTGGAGCACCTGCTACAGATTATGATTCTTTGCATGTATTTGGTTGTCCAGCATATTTTCATGTCAAAGAAAGCAAATTGGATCCTAGAGCCAAGAAAGCTATATTCTTAGGCTTTAGTAAGTGGTGTGAAGGGTTTCGACTTTGGTGCCCTGCATCGAAGAAGTTGATTCTAAGCAGGGATGTTACTTTTGATGAATCTGTTATGTTTACTAGAATAAGCATAAGGTTGATCAGAAGGAGATCAAGACCAAGGGTGTTCCACAACAGGTGGAGTTTGAGGCTCCAGTAACTTCAGTGATACCTGTTCAGACAGGTGATAGTCTCACAGATGATTCAGTTGGTGAGGACACAGTTACAGATGAGTCTCCAGTTCAGGCGTCTATACAGCAGCCAGACTCCATTGCAGTCAGTAGACCAAGAAGAGAGATTAGAAAACCTGCACGGTTCACAGACATGGTGGCATACGCACTTCCAGTTGTTGATGATGATATTCCGTCTACATACAGAGAAGCTATGAGAAACTCAGAAAGTATAGAATGGAAGGATGCAATGAGTGAGGAGATGCAGTCTCTTCACAAGAATCAAACTTGGGAGTTGGTACAACTTCCAAAGGGAAAGAAAGCAATTGGTTGCAAGTGGGTATACCAGAAAGAGGGTTCTACAGGAACAGACAGTGTGAGATTCAAGGCTAGGTTGGTAGCTAAAGGCTATGCACAACAAGAAGGGATAGACTACAATGAGATTTTTTCTCCAATTGTTAAGCACTCTTCTATTCGTATTTTACTAGCTTTAGTTGCACAGTTTGATCTTGAGTTAGCACAACTCGATGTCAAAACTGCTTTCTTACACGGTGATTTGGATGAGGAGATATACATGTCTCAACCTGATGGTTTTAAGGTTCCTGAAAAAGAAAATTTGGTTTGTAAACTGAGAAAGTCGTTGTATGGTTTGAAACAGTCTCCAAGGCAGTGGTACAAGCGATTTGATCGGTTTATGATAGGGCAGAAGTACACAAGAAGCCATTATGATCATTGTGTGTATTTTCGTAAGCTACGTGATGGTTCCTTCATCTATTTGCTTTTATATGTGGATGACATGCTCATAGCCTGTAAGAGCAAGTTAGAGATTGACAAATTGAAAACTCAGTTGAGAAATGAGTTTGAGATGAAGGATCTTGGAGAAGCCAAGAAAATACTTGGTATGGAGATTGATAGAGATAGAGTGAAGGGCACAGTGTGTTTGTCACAAAAACAATATCTGAAGAAAGTATTACAGCGTTTTGGTTTGGATAAAAATACAAAACCTGTAAGTACACCATTAGCCCATCACTTTAAGCTTAGTGCTTTGATGTCTCCTCGCACAGATAAGGAGCGTGAGTACATGGCTCAGGTTCCATATGCATGTGCAGTTGGTAGCTTGATGTATGCTATGGTGTGTACTAGGCCCGACATTTCACAGGCTGTCAGTATAGTGAGCAGGTATATGCATGATCCAGGAAAGATGCATTGGCAAGCAGTGAAATGGATTTTACGGTACATTTTGGGTACCGTAGATGTTGGTTTAATGTTTGAGCGGGATGATCAGTTTGGTCGACATGTGGTTGGTTATGTGGATTCGGACTATGCTGGTGATTTGGATAAACGCCGGTCTACTTCAGGCTATGTGTTTACACTTGCTAGAGGGCCAGTGAGTTGGAGGTCGACGTTACAGTCTACAGTTGCTCTTTCTACTACTGAGGCAGAGTACATGGCAGTGACAGAGGCCGTTCGTGAGGCCATTTGGCTACATGGGTTGCTTGAGGACTTGGGTCTTATACAGAAGCACGTGGATGTCTATTGTGATAGTCAGAGTGCTATTCACTTAGCAAAGAACCAGGTTCATCATGCACGAACAAAGCACATCGATGTCCGTTTCCATTTTATTCGAGAGGTGGTCAATGAAGGTGTTATTCTCCTTCAGAAGATTGGAACTGCAGATAATCCTGCAGATATGCTGACCAAGGTGGTAACTGGGATCAAGTTCAAGCATTGTTTGGACTTGATCAACATCCTGCATCTTTGAGCACCTTCGGGTGCGTGGCACCTTCGGGTGCATTTGAAGGCAGCACAGTTTTGTTTGTTGGGCGTGAGATTTTCATGCCAAGGTGGAGATAGTTGAGAGGTGAGGAGGAGATGGCCTGCAAATCTCGCCAAGGTGGAGATTGTTGATATATGTGGCTCGATTTAACTCAGCCCAACTTAGCCCATCACTGAGTTGGTATTTATGGTTCCATTTAATTTAGCCCATAACTGAGTTAGTATGCTAGTGAGTTTTAGCCTTGCATTATATATATGTAATTGCTCCTTATTTGGGGTAAGAGTGAGGAAAGGGATAGAGATATAAATAGTCTCCACATTGTAACCTCTCATTATGGTGATAATGAAATCTCTCCCCTGTGTTGCCCGTGGACGTAGGCTTTTAGCCGAACCACGTAAATCTGCGTGTTATTGATTGTGTGATTGCTTTATTGATTGTTTTTTTCCGCTGAATACACAACACAACAATGTTTGTTTTGATTCATAAGAACATCCAAAACCCCCTCTATGTTGGTGGGGTACATTGCAATATCAATGCCAAGTGATGGTCAGGAATCCTCCTCAGGAAACGAGAGTTTTGAGTTCAATTCCCATTCCAATCCAAAGAGTCACTCCCCATATATTTACCTAGTCTGTGTGGGTAGGAAGGCCTTCTCATGTCCCGAGAATTAGTCATATGCTCTAAGAGGCCTGAACACCTTGGTCTTAAGAAAAAGGTCAAAAACCCTCAGCCTATTAATGCATTAATGTAGGAGACTCAACATATGCAAATTGCTAAGTGGAAGTAGCCTTAAAATCTTAATGGTTGAACTCTTTGGTTAAGATGTTTGAAGATTGTTGATTCAATTCAGACATCACACTAATCTTTAAAGTTACAAACCTTGGATGATTCATTCATTAAATACTCTCATATTTATATAAGTACATAAAAGAGAGATCCAATAGATAAGATAACTCAAACCTAAACAGATTTGGAGATAATCCAAATCTACACAATCATATTATAAGCTAATCTATATTCCAATATGATGACGATCTAATCCATATCGTGGCATAACACCCATGTTTTTAGTATATACAACAATCTTTGAACCAGTTGTTTAAAATTCGGACAAATGGCATTTGTAAGGATGGGGCCAAACTCATTGTAATTGAAGGCATTCAATGACCAGGCTCCATCAGAGTGCAATTTATCCTCATTTTTTTGGGAGTCCAAACATTTCATACTCCATGCTTGAGGAAAGGACCAAAAAGGAAGAATGCAATAAGAATACAAGTTTCAGGTCTTGACGAAAGGCACACCGGAAGGAACCCTTCTTGCATATTCCTCATACTGGGATCCAAAGAATTGCCTCAAAAAGAACTCTTCATATCTGTTGGTGCAACTGAAGCTAAGGAACTATCAAAATGTCAAAAATCAAAAGCTCTTGGCAT
Organism: Chimonanthus praecox; assembly: GCA_022113865.1. Taxonomy (NCBI): domain Eukaryota; kingdom Viridiplantae; phylum Streptophyta; class Magnoliopsida; order Laurales; family Calycanthaceae; genus Chimonanthus; species Chimonanthus praecox. Next base: position 2,666,007 of record CM039095.1, on the reverse strand, counting down.
CGCATACAGAACAAGGTAAAACAAAACAATATGAATAAATGGAAAAAAGGACTTCTTAAACTTTACAAGCAAGGAATGGATACGGTATCCGTTCTGAGAAGAAGCGCCAAGTGACAAGTGTAAAAGCAACTGTACAGATAGGATTGCAGAGCATTATCTGAGTATCAGGTGCCCAAATGAAAAATCCACAATACCCTGGATGACGGATGAATCTGGCACAGCATTATCTGAGTACCAGGTGCCCAAATGAAAAATCCACAATACCCTGGATGACGGATGAATCTGGCAAAACAAGGAATCAGATGAATGAGTGACACTCAAAATGAAGGTTCCACAACTAAGATCGGACCTTGGATCTCAATGATGCTCAAACTTAGAAGGCAATCTTCTTTAAATCAGGACTCTACACCATCCTTCATGGAAGAGGATAGTAGTGTTGGGGCTAGCTGCGAACAAGTCCCACATTGGAAGTATAGAGGGAGATTTAGGGATTTATAAAGGACTTGGGTCACTCCACCTAATAGACTAATCTTTTGGGTTGGATACCTAGGTCCAAACAATTAGGAGTTGGTGTAAGGATCCTCACAAGATTTTCTCAAGCAAACATCATTTATCTTCTCTTATAAGACCTCTTCAGTTGCATCTTTTCCTTATAAAGCTATTTGGAAATCCCTTGCTCCATACAAGATATAAAGTTCTTGATTGGCTGGTATTTTTAAATTGAATTCTTACCCAAGATAATTTGAAGCAAAGGAACACTTCCCTTCCTAACATGTGCTTCTTGTGCTGGAATGAGGAATTGGTTAACCATATTTTGATTCATTGTGCCTTTGTCCTTTCTATTTGGTCTTTCTTTATGTCCTAATTTTCTGTTAAGTGGGTCTTCCCTCTTTCCTTCGAGGATCTCATCTTGGGTTCGGGTGGGGTCCCTTCTTGAGGAAACAGTCAACCCCTTTAGAAATTGATGCCTTCAAAAATAGTATGACTCATATTGGGGGAGCATAACTGGTAGATTAACAAGGCTTGTTCCAGATCTTCTTTGGTTTGAGTTGTCTATCATCAGGTGAGCCTTGGCATCTTTATGTGGTGCTTTGTAATTTGTAATGCATTCGATTTTGATGCTTTGGTGACCTAAAACCTCTTTGGATTAGTTGTCATACTTGTTTATTTGCTCAAACAAAATTTCTGTTCTAGTATTCTCTCTCAGAAAAAATCTTTGATATTGACCTATTTGCACTCCCTTTTTTGATAAATATGGATGATACTAGATGACCTAATGGTTCCACCACCCTAAGCAAACTCAATGTCTTCTCTTTTTTTCAAAAAAAAAAAAAAATCTCACTAGTTACTTATTCTAAACAGCAAGGGTGAAAAAAAAAACATGTTCTGCCTGAAATAAAAACCTTTTCTTGTTTAAGACAAATAATTTGCAGAAGCCATGCATTACAACTTTCATACTGGCGTTCATTTGTAAGGACTTACCTATAGATTCCATGAGTAACCAACTCATGGTGATCTTCATGACAAACCCTGATTTTGTGGGTGAAAGCACGGCGAGCTGTTAGAATAGCAGTTTTACGTATGCCCTCTCCAAATATGACCATCACAAGGCCAATGTTGCTTATCCACAAATGCCCCTTAAGTCCAGGCAGTAGAACAATCTCTAAAATGTACTCCAGGAGTGAACACACAATTGCAAGAACATAGTGTTTGCTAATCAGAAGTGCTGCAAGTAAATCATGATTATCACAAGTCAATCAGTAAAATCGATTTTTCCCAAGGATCACCTTCCAGTACTGCAAGACTGCTAGTGTAGTCAACATATGAGTATAGTTCAAGATTCTTCCAATTCATACTGCTATATAAAGATCCATTAGCAAGTAGGAGACCCCTTTCGGGTGCAATGGGCAGTGGCATCAAAGGGGTTTTCAGGTATTATTTTGGTGATTCTTCTGAGAGGGGATCGGGCAAACATATCATAGCTGGATTGTCCGTACTGCTCATGTTTTTATTTTTCTTTCTTTTTGTGTAGTCTGCTCAAAACCTCTTCTGTAATCATTCCTCTGTCTTCCCCCTTTTTTGATGGAATAAATTTTCGTTCTCTCAAAAAAAAAAAAAAAATGGTAGCAGACCCCTTTGATAATCCAGTCCCCTAATGAGGCATGCCAGTTACATAATCAACCAACATGACAAAATTGGCAAGAACATAACTAGATAATTTTCATGGGACACAGTTCATATCTAAATAACAAAGCAAGTTCTCATTGATAATAGTATGAGATACCCAACTTCAACAGTAAGATCTTGCAAAAGTTTACTGCTATAAGCATTCAATATTCTCAAATTCGTGTGAATAAACAAAAATGATACAAGTCTTGATGGTACATGATCATGTATGCCAAGAACATGCATGCTCTTTATCTGCATGTCTGTGCATGTTTGCAAGTGTACATTTTGGGGGGCCATATAATGTTGGTGCTTGATCTTTTGTGGGAGCATGTGTTAAATGTTAAAGAATGCAAGTTTGTTTCTTGGATGATTCCTCAATAAGTTGCCCATTTAGCTTTCCTCTGTAAAGGACAAAGACGAATATAAGTAGGGAGACATCTAGGTGTTCATAACAAAAATTGGGATTAGTCTGTAACTTATTGTGAGCTCAACTAGTTGCCTCCCGCCTCAAGGAGCGGGAGGTTGTGGGTTCGAACCCCATGGCCTAACCTTGGTGTGCTTTAAGGATAGTGAGCTCATCTGTGAGGGTTTTATTAGGACTGTGTCTGAGTTTCTCACACGTTAATAAAAAAAAAAAACAATTTCACTGTTGTATGACTTGTTTACTCCAATAATGTAAGCAAGCACAAGCACATGGTTGTGAGCACGCGGTGCACCACATGTGTCTAGGAATCGTAAGGACTCCAAAGCGGTCCCACATTGTATCACTTTGCCCTCTAATGGGTTCGTCTGAAATGTTTGTCCTTGAATTTAAAGCCCACCAAAAATCACCTTAATCAGATCAATGAAGTCATATTTTTTAAGCATTCTAAAATTTTATAAAAGTGATCAAATTTAGGAAGTTTGAAAAACAGGGCTTGATTGATCTGATTTAAGTGATTTTTGCAGGCCCCATGTTCAAGTATCACTCTGCCCTTTGATGGGTTCATCTGAAAGCTTTGTCCTTGAATTTAAAGCCTGCCAAAAATCACTTTAATCAGATCAATGACGTCATGCATTTTAGGCCTTCTAAAATTTTATAAAAGTGATCAAATTTAGGAAGTTTAAAAAGCATGGCTTGATTGATCTGATTTAAGTGATTTTGCAGGCCCCATGTTCAAGCATCAGCCTTTTCAAAGGGCCCATCATACGGGACCCATCACTTGCGTTTGCATGCCTGTACACTTGTGTCCATGTGTGCATTCATGTAAATGTGTTTTTCATAAGTGCACACATATATTTGGATATTCGGACTTAAAAGAGGCCAGTGATATGGATACTGAGAATATTGATTATAAGGGATGCTGGGTTTGCCTTTTTATATTCATGTCACCATTTAATAGGTAAAAAGAAACACCAAAAATAGCTCCTACAAGTATAAAAATGGATACAAACATACACATGAATTCAAACAAAACAGAAAATGGGTATGGATTGATCAACAAAACCAATTCAATGAATCAAAATATGCAGAAAAAGGAAACAGCAAACAAGAGAACAAGAACATTGTAGCCCTCAAAATGTTCATCCTACAAAATCAGTATTTCAGCATCAATATCATTTCCTTAAATGATCTTTAACTCTAACCCAATATCATTTTTTTTTAAAAAAAAAATTCATCACCCCAATAAACAAAGAACTTGAAAGTTGAGCTACATGGGAATCTAATCAAGAAACTCATGTAGGTTCTGTGGAGCCTGCTTATCAAATATGTATTGTAGATCCTTTTGTATACAGTGATTCATAGAGAGCCCAAAAGGTCATCAAGTCAGTATGAAAGGCAGAAGGCACAAGAAGTCTGGGCTGAGTCTGATCCATATACAACTATAGCCGAGACGTAGGCCCAAAAACCCAAAAAGCCTACTCAGCACATGAAACTTGGAATGGAGAAGGTCCAGCCAAGCCCAACCCATTTCATGTAGAGCCCTAATGATCCACATGGAATTCATAAATGTGGGGCGAACAAGAGTCAATAGATGCCCACTAAAGAAGAACCCATTCATTATAAGCTAAAATCTCATTTATCTGAAATCCATTTTTTGAGTTTTATTTCTTCATTTCCTCGATTATAAACTTTATCATCAGTCACTTCACTATCTATCGTGTTTTCTCCTGTCCTTTCCTTCTATATATTCTAGTGCAAATAATTTATAACTTTACACTCTATTTACTAGGGTCATCTTCGATCTTGGAATTGCGTATCACATTTCTTTCGGTTTGTCCTCTATTAGAGCTATTTTTACATTGTTTTGTAACTATGTTTAACTCTATATCTTAGAGTTAGTCCGCTCATCCATCATACTATGTACATATCTGGTACTCTAATTTTATCTATTTGATTTTTACTCCATAGCCCATAATTTGGAATTAGAATTTGCAATGGGATCCTGCGTACTTCTTTTTCCATGAACTCACTGTATGTCTAACACTCGCAGGACTAGAACTCACAGCTCCAAGATTGAAATGACGACTGTGTTAGAGGTTCCTTTTTCAAGACTCCACCTTCTATTGTATACTGAAACTCATAACATTCACCCAAATTGTGAAAATCTAGTTTGTATCAGGTGCTTAAAGAGGTTTTTATTTAATAATTTGATCTATTTAAAAATAAAACGTTATTTTTTAAAATATTTTATCTAAAATTAGGTCAAATAAATGAATACTCTTGTGCGTATTCTTATATCAATTTTTAAGAAATATTTTTTTAAAAATATTTAATATATTTAGAAAATATATTTTACTTCTACTACTGAACATGCCACGTGTTAAATTATTAGTGTGTGAAATGATGAGAGAGAGAGAGAGAGGGCTTTACAGCTGACAGATACACAGAGTCTTCTGTGTATAGCAAAGGCGAGCATGTATTCGGAGCAGTGAAAGAAAGCGATGGCCGCGGAGAGGTGGCGCAGCTGCCTGTAGGCCGTATACCCGAAGATGATATCGGCCATTCTCTTCTATTGGACGGTCAGGATCTCTTTCGTAGCAACGGGGACTTTGGTTTTCAGAACATCCCGTAGAGAAGAAAAGGCTTCCATTGTGAATTCCATTTCTACTATTTATTTGGCCTAGGCATCTGGATTTTCTGACTGTACACACTCATTTTTTATTTTATAATGAAGTATTCATTCAAGTAATTGTATTCATCCTAACAAACTAGACTAATAACTCATTTAGATGAATTAAAACACAGAATAGAATGGTAATTTTACAAAAAGAAAACAAAAACAAATGTGTAAATGCAGAAAATCAAAGTATCAATGTGGCCCACCTTTTATTTTATCAACTTACCAACATCAGATATTAAACGAATCAAAGCCGTTGGATGAGCGTCAGAGGGATAAGGGATTTTTTTATCGACGGTGATGGTGGAGCCCATCAAATATACGGCTGTTAGTGGCGCAGGCAACAGCGCGTGCTAAGTGCAGAAGATTGCCGTCAGATGTGTTTGTCTACTTTCATTTTCATGTTATTCAGCGTTTTGTCCTTTCTCTTTCCTAATTTGTCCCAACCTTTTATACGGTTTTACCATTTTGCCCTTTTCCTCTTCTGTTGACAATCTTTATCTCATGGTAACTCATGGCTCGTAAGTGTTAATAAAAAGTAAAAAAAAAGGTAGAATGAATAAATTATAGGAAAGGGGAGCTTAATAGTTCTCTAAACTTACTTAGTTTCATCACTGTACAAGTGAAAAAAGTTTTATCTCAATTTATTTAAGAAATCAATGAGTTTATATAATAGTTAAAGTATCATTTTCTAAACGACTAACTTTTAAAAGTAAATTTTAATTTAAAAATATTATCAAGTTATTATTTTCTAATATGATATCAAAATAAATTTTACGTGCATCTATTGAAAAGTCAATGTTTGTAGTTGTAAAGATGGAAGCCTACAACTGTACAATTATTATCAGTGTGTTTAGAATTAGCTGAGTTGATGATGGAATAGTTACAAACAATAAGGCTTTACTCTTTATCTTTGAATTTCTGTTCATCTTTATTTTTTAACATTTAATTTATTTATAAATAAATGAACAGAAATAAGAGCATTGGATCTTTGGAGAATAGAATTTTCAACGAAGCACTTACAAACAATAGGAAAATTATTTTCTTTAAGCTAACACTATAAAGATGCACTTCGCTTATTTTCTAATTTCTTTAATAAATTTTAATTTAAGTGATTCATTCTCTATAATAATTTTCTAATAAAAATAGAAAGGGAAAATTATCATCTCAATAAATACTTAATATTTAAATCTAAATGAAGGTTTTGATAGAGTGCAACCTTTGTTTTTACGAATCAAACTAATAGCTATAGTCCTAACACCTCTAAATGAGATATTTTTTAACTAAGATATTCAGATGTTTCATTTGACTAATTCTAGAAACATGTATATGTTGGGTTTTATGGCTCAAAGTCCTTTTGGGCTTGGATTGTATGTTGGGTCCACACCCACTAAACCCACTTTGTGTATGTCTATATATATTTTTTTTTCTTTTAGGGTTTCTAGGCTCAGAGAGGAGAAAGAGAGATTGAGAAGAATAACGGGTAGGATAATAATCCTTGTTATTTGAGGATAAAATCAGTGAAATATTTGTAATTTGATTTCCTTTTTTAGTGAAATCTTAGTACGTACTGTAAAATCGATATTCTCTTGTGTGTATGTATGAATGTTTGATTTTATGATTTTATTTTTCCGCCAACAAGTGATTTCAGAATTAAATATAAACCTCTTAATCTAGAGTGACTCTTTAAAATTGAACATAAATTAAACACAACAACTCTACTTTTATAAACAAATTCTTGATAATCAGGCGAATCCGTCGGTGCTTACATTAAAGAATCTGATATGAGATAAGACTCCTGCCTTACTTTAATTACCTCAAGAATGAACCACATGTGGCTAAGGTTTCGTTGGGTACAAGAGAAAAAAAAAAACAAGTGGATCATGAAAAGGACTAGATTCTCTAATGGCTAGAAGACTGTAAAGACAAGACCTATACACCAAATCACATAGGAAATGACAGCACCTCCAACAGCAAAGGAAGGATCTGAAAATCCTCTCCTCCACAGAAAATAAATTACAATGAGAAAATAGCAAAGAAGCTTTTGCTTTTCTATTTCTGACCTTGAACAGTGAACAGTCAGAACCCATGTTTGTCTAAAAGCAATCTGATGGTATTTTCAGAGCAAATGTAATCAAGCATAAGACAAAAGGAGGTATGCCCACATAAAATCCAATTCTGAAAGGGTTTGCAGCAAGTGAGTGGCTTGGATTTAATCAGAAGAATCAAATTAGAGACTTGTTAGCTTTTTTTTTTTTATAATAAATTCACAAGATAAATAAATGTCTAAAAGTGAAAACTTTAATTTTTGAATTAAAATAAAGACCTTAAAGTTCTCTTTTTATTTTCATTGATTCACAGTTCTGAAACAAGTTCTGATGTTTAAGTAAATCTAAAAAACATTTAATATTAAATAAAAATAGTAAGCAGTCATGGCAGTACTGAACCCAAAATTATTAAGGATTGGTACGTGTTTGAAGTGGTAGCTTTTGGAAGAAAGGTGATGGATGTGAAGCTATCTTTTCTTCTCTCCTTTTGTTTTTTCTTTGTATAGAATCTATATGAGATTTGGGAGAAAAGGAATGCTGCAGATGTCATTCACTTATATTTTTAAACAAGGATCTAGATATGGCCTTTCAAGGAAAATGGGTGTTTGTTTTCTAGGAAGTTGGAGCATTTCATAGATGTGAAAGAGGAATTTCATTGAAATGCCAGGTGTCATGACATTTGTTAATTAATGATAAGTGTCAGATAGAAAGTTATTTTCTTTATCAGAAATAAAGAGTTGAGCCTTGGAGGCCATGACTTTTCTTGAAAGCTTGCTATAAAAAATTAAAAAGAAAAAATTATAGTTGCTTTCAAAGAAACCTAGACCAAAGAATAATCTCATGGGTAAAGTTTAGGGTATGTAAATTAAAAATGGTTATTTCATAAAAAAAAAAAAATTCAAAGTCATAAAGATAATAAGGTCGGGTCTAAATTTTAAGCCCAAATCCATCTAAATTTCGAAAGTGTGAGTCTTCCAAGTATTATTAATTCAAAACCTACCCATTTGTTCAAATTCATTTATTTATTAGAATTATTAATTCAAAACCTACCATTTTTTCCACTGCAAATCAACTCAACAGATTAATTATTATCATTATTTTTAATGACTAAGGTGTCCAACCATCTCACTTAGTAGAAGATTAAATTTGACTAAGCATATAAAGACCTTCCAATTTTGTACAAATAAAGTATGCAACTAAAGCGAATAGTTTATTAAAGTTGAGCATACATTGAATTCAAGACTCCTCTTCTTAAGATTAAGACGGGTATTTTAACTGTCATTTCATCGGATTGATCAAAAAGATTCGAACTATAAATATCTTTCGCATAAAATAAAAATCATCACACCAGACAAAGCATGATTCCCACCATAAACAAATGGTACTAAATGAAAATAATAGAGTTATCAGATCTCCTTGGAAAATATGTTTTATTTTAAAGTTCAATATATTTATTAAATGGCTTCATTCTGAGCCTGTTTTGAACCTGTCAGCCATTGTTATTTGACCAAGCAAAGTTCAAAAGAGTAAGTTTGCCATTCAAAAATATAACCTAATTAGTTTACAAGACTTATAATGTACCTATTGAAGGAAGCAGCTGAATATTCTTTTATGCTCTATTAAATGATATCTAGAGGAGAGGTGGGTATGGAAAGACTAAGAATTTTTTTTTTTTCCCTTTTAAATGCAGCTTTTCCTTATCAAGAAAGAATATTTTCACTGAACCGGGTGGTTGGTTTTGGACAGTTGGTGTCACCTGATTGGCAGCAGAATAGTAACCCATTAAGGTTTAAAAAAATCCCGTGGGTGTGTTGCAAGTACTGCCCCTTTCTTTCACAAAGAGAAGAAAATCCAAGCTCCAAAGTAGATTGGATCAAAATCCAGAGCTGGTTACTGAAGTAGACACAGAAAAATCAAATGGGTCTTTCTTCAAACTGTAATTCATGCATGTTTCAGGCATTCTTAATGAAATCTAGAGCTTGGTTTTAATGGATACTTGGAATTCTGAAAATCCATTAAGTGAAAGTAGCTCAGCTGGAGGTCTGTTGTGCAGAGCAGTCAGAATAATCTCATGGTATCTTTGAATTTTCAAAGAAAGAAAGATAAAAGGAAGTGCTTTTGTTTGAAAAGAAGAGCATCTTCATGTCTTTATGCCCTTGAAGTTCTGTCTGGGGCTTATGCAGACGAGTGAGATTTGTTTTCTTTTGGCCTGTTTTGTTCCCCTCCTTGACCAGAGTTGATTTCCACCATAAGCTTCCCCACCTTTTCTTGTCTCTCTCTTCAGATCCTGTCAAGATTGCTTGGCTGTTTCTCCAAGTGAAGTGTGGCTTGTTCTGTCTGCAGTAATTGGATATCTAAATCTCTGAATCTATCACCTCTTGCTTGGATTTCTCCATGGATTAAGCCTCGGAGGAGGAACTAGTAGTCATGGGGGTTGATGGGGGAGGAAATTTCTTTTTTGTTTTATTCAAGGCAATGGCAGATGAATGAAAGGAGTAGTAAGGAGGAAGATGCTCCATAAGCAGTCCAAAAATAGTGTTTTCCACTGTAATATCTCAAAGGTAATAACATTTTAATATTTTCTTTTGTTTTTTGTGTTAGTTTCTTGGTTCAGTTCTATTGCTATTCTTTCTTCCACGGTTATGTAAGCAATTTCTACCACAATTTTACGGAATCATGCGTTTCTTTATACATATGTGGGAATAGGATGTGTTTCTGATTTTAGTCCCATGTCAAAGACTAAAGGCTAAAAAAAATTGGGGTGTGATTTTTTTCCTTCTTTTCTTCAACTATATGAGTTCATGGCATCAAGAGACATCACATGGTTGGTTCCTCTCTGATTGATTGAGGAACACCAGTCATTTTCTCTTCTTCAAGACTACAGAAGAAGCCCATCGACAATCAGCATCTCTGCTACAATCCTCCCTCTGCTAAATACTAATTCCATCCTTATTCCAAATGCCGCCTTTATGTAGAAAGAAGCCCTTTTCTACTACCTCATGAGCAAATTCGCCCTCAACATCACTAGCCAATCTGGGTTGTTGCTGCTGCTTTGAAGATGCATTAGCTTTCTTGTTCGAAATGCATCGCTTAATCATGAGCAAGAACTTTCTTCATCAGCTTTTGCTTTTGGTTGAGATGATATTTACTGCATATCATATGAATAATGGAGAACGTAAATGATGTAATTATTGTTTCAAGTGATGAGGGCTTATCTGGTTCTTTACCTGTTTTCCAAACCACATTTTATTGAAAAAAGAAAAAAAAATCTTCCTTTTGTCGTGAGTTTCACCTTGAATTCCATGACAAGAAGCAACTTGACAAAAAGGGTTTTGTTGCTATAGATTTTTACCTTAATGTTACGGACATGAAGCTTTTATGCATTTAGAAATAGTTTCAGGATCGGGTGGTTAAGAATGATGTCGATTTTTTGTTGGAATATCTTGTGATTGCTGAATTGTGTCAATTTCTTGCTGGGGTGAGCCTTGTTATGTGTAACTGATGTATTTGTTTTGTGTTTATGGGTATTATTAATTATAAATCTGGTTGTTCTCATATATGATTTTTTCTGTGTCTATTCTTGTTTCTGGTAATGAGAAGCATCTGATTCTCACTTTTACATGACATGGCTGAAGTTTCCAACACTAGAGCAGAACAACCAATGTATTGATATAGTGTGTTTGTGAACCAAAGTCTTTTCTGGTTCATCTCATCCATTTTTATGATCAAGTGACAATGTAAGGTCAGATATTAAACAGATTTTGAGTGGTAGAACTCATGAAACAATTCCTATGCTTGAGTTTATGACAACATATGGAACTTGGAAAGCATGAAATACATCATTTGTAATCACTAGGAAATGTGATGATTGCCTATAAATTGTGACACAACCTTCTACCGACATGTAGTGTTAATTAAAAAAGGTAATCCCTAATATATGCTTACCAGCTCTTCTAGAATGTTGCTGTATTGTATTCTTAATCAACCATTTTTGGGTCACATCAATTGAAGAATTGGGATCTTTCACAGCATCAATCATCGAAGTCATCATACATGTACAAAATGCAAGTGTTCATAGAATGTACATTCATTCACTACTGCAATGGTCCAAGCATATTTCCTAAGCTTTATTATGTGTCATATCAAGATCCTACTGCAGCAAGATATTAAAATGGGGGAAAATACTGACAGAAAACTTGTCACTGTAGAATGTAAACTGTGGTTCTTTAGAAATCAACAAATTGTAGTATACCACGGGCCATGGATTTTCTGCTGCACATTAAGTTGTTTGAATATATGAAGGTATTTGTTTGAACTATCAACTTGTTATCTGTATCTGCTTTCACAGGTACTATTTAATATGTAGCTTGCAAAATGTGGTGACCTGTAGTCATCCATTGCTTATCGATTGCATTTCTTACATAATTGTGTTCTGACTCCTGGAAATAATGAAGTATCTGTCAGCTTGAACTATCTGAACTTCTGATTTATTTATAGTACCTTTTTTTCCTTCAAGTTGTAATTTGCTGTTATATCATTCTCATTTCTCAAATGTTCCAGGCATGGAACAGATCTGCAGAATACGTTGAATCCATTAGGCCCACTGCAGAAAGGAAATGGCGATGCATTAAACATAGTTGGTGTCCCTGCAGATTCCTGGGCCTATCTCAAAAAGAGATTTTTGAGGGAGAATCTGACAAGTTTCAACTGGCTTCAAGAGTCTATGGATAGGTTGCTGGAACAGTACAACAGAGACTCCTTAAGAGAGATGATGCTGAAACAGGAAGGGATATTCAAAGAACAGGTAAAAATAAAACAAAGTTCTACTTCTTTCCTAAGGCCTTGGGTGCACTTGGATGTACTCCGACTGACCGTCTAGCAATATGTTTGAAACTTTTGGAGTAGAAATGATTATCCATTCAACTACATGCTTGGTTTTGAAAACAAATATACCATGATGCAACGAACACACAAGCAATCACATAAAAATCCATGAGATTAACATGGTTTGACATTGTGGCTACATCTATCTTAGAGAATATGATTTCAATAATCTCTTCCTCTCACCTCTCAATACAAATGAATCCATAACCCTAGAAATCCCTCAAAAGTACAATATATAGACGGCACTAGGTACAAAATTATAAAAATACCCTTTATGCCCTAAAAATTTTGGATGGTCATTACAGCGCAAAACACAAAGTGGAACAGACAATGATTTCCATTTCTTTAGAACATGTAATGTGCACCCAAATGCCTCCAAATTTTGCAATCTGGTGCAGGTTATATTAGCTCAATATCACATCCTTTAATCAAATTCTGACATTTTAGGCATTTATTTATGTCTGGAGAATGCAGGTGCAAGAACTCCATCGTCTATACAGAATCCAAAAGATGCTGATGCCTGAGCTTAGGGGTAATAGGGAACAAACGCATGCATCACTCGCTAGTACTGTTCCTGGTGCAACCCATATTGGTTCTGACTATGTTAAGTTAGATACTCAAACTCAGTACTGGATAACTGGTACAAGTTCTCGAACTAGTCATTGCCCTTACAGTAACATTCATCTCCCTACCCAACCAAATTCTGAGCACAATTTTTATCAGAGTTTTTACGTGAGGTCTGAACAAAACTCAAATGAAGTGAGTAACAACTCTGGATATGGTTTTAGAATGCAGAGAGGCTTCAATCTTGAACATCCTGATGAAGATGACAATTTCTCTGAATTCAATTTAATGAGAGATAGGACCTCAATCTTTAGGGAAGCTTCTAAAGATAAGATGGCAAACTACGGACCTCAGGATCTACATTTCTGCAGTGATAAAGGGGGACATTGAACTGACATTAAGCATTGGGCACACCACAGATAAGAAGAAACAGAAACATCCATGTTTGAATCTTAAATTAGGCTGCTTTGAGTCTCCTCCCAATGAAACAAGGCAGTTGATGACATCCATGTCAGTTAGATCAGACCAAGAAGAGTGCAATGATGCCACTGCTGCAAGCTTCAACCAAGGAAGTATACACATTGGCTTCCTAAAACTCTAAGATTCAACAGAACATGAAATTTACTTCAGATGTAAATTTGTCTCTGGTATATGTTATGCAATTATGACATGATCATTCAGGTAGCATATCATCAATGCCAGGCAGGAAAATCATGTTCTCATGTTTTCCATGTATCAGAACATCTTGTCAATCTACTGACTCAAGTTCCTATGGTTGGTTGTGGTGATTCTTCACAACTAAAAATTCATTTCACTTTGCACACTTGGGCGATATAATTTAGTGGGATTCTTCATTCGTTCATTCATTTATTCTTTTTTTATTTTTATTATTATGACCGAGGTGTCCAGGCCTCTTAGAACACCCGGCTGATCCTCGGGGCATGTGCAAGCCTACCTACCCACACACACAGGGTAACTCTATGGGGAGTAGCCCTTTGGTTCTAACAACTCTTCATTCATTTTGTACACTTCCATCATATAATTTAGTGGGATTCTTGATTCATTTGTTCGTTCTCTCAATTCATTTACTCTCGCACACTTTGGTGATATAACTAAATGAGATTCCTGATTCATTCATTCATTCTATATGTGCCTAAAACAGATATCAGATCAGTAAATCAGGAACCCACAACCTAACAAAAGTTAAAACTTTTACTACTCAAATAGAAGTGCAAAGCTTATCATGTCAGTTTTAGGTAATAGAGATGAGCTAAGTAACTAGTGCAAGGTTTTAAGCTATAATACTTAGCTTTAAGATACTAATAGGAAATAAAAAGAATAACTCTGTTACTTCTTCCTCAACATCTTCCGTCGCATCAATTACATGTACATCTTCCTAATCATCTACAAACAGTAACTATCAATTACATTGACTAACCCATGGTTGAGTTAGGCCAGCCATACAGCCCACGGGCAGTTATTTGTTAGATTAGATTGTATCTATGAAGGTACAACTGTTGTAGTCATTCTGTATGTTGTAATTCTAGTGGAAATGCAACACATATATATAACTAAATTAAGAATACCAAGTTAAGAGATGGGGGAGAATCAATCACAATTCTAATCATAGATCCTAACAAGAATTTTTTTTCTAACTTACCTACCTAACAAAAAAACGCCATGTGACTATTTCTCTAGGTTTTTTCAATTTTACCTTTTTGTCTAAGGTTCCAATCAGGCCTCTGTTAAACCGTTTTACAGAGATTAGACGATACGGGCATTAATATGGAGATATGAAAACAATCCTAATCAGCATTTATTAATTGTACTAACATACAAATAAGCTACTGGAAGATAATTTTTAAAAATAGACAAAATATCACAATAGGACTAAATATTGCAGAGAAGCTTTGCATTGATAATGGTTTTTCTTCTAGTTCAGAGCACTGCAATCCCGCCGGATTTCTCCATTATTGCCAGTCTTTACTCCCACCCTTCCAAGTTTTGTAATTGCAGTGATGAATGCTTGCTGGAATGCTGTATTGTTTGCGGCAAACAGATTTATTGTGTTGCGTGATCTTGCATCTGTGAACAAGGACTGATCAGAGGTGAACAGTCCCATCCCTTGCTGAACATTTTTGAAGTAGGCATTGTCAAAAGTCTTTGGGGTTGTTGGGTCCATATTAATGGCAATTCTTGGGTCGACATTTGGAGGGCACATTTGCCTTAGCTGCCTTGCATAAGAAGGACTGAGTGTTGGATCGATCGGTCTACCGGGGCTGAATCTGTAAATTCTTTTAGAGAACTTGCCACAATGAGAGAATCCAATTGTATGGCCACCTACAGATCCATCAGTAATGAGGAATCTTTAGAAGAACAAAATATTTTGGAAAATCTTGTTTATAATTTTTAAATTACTATAAAATTTTAGTACCTGATAGTGCAATCATATCTGTTTGGGTAAGTCCATTAGATGCAAACATGGCATTGAGCTGGTCTAAATTGAAGGTTGGCTTTGGAAGGCTGTGTTTAACAATAGGTACTGTAGAGATTCTACCGTCGAGTCTCCCCAATTCAACTGGGTAAAAAGGTCCACCAGCCTGTAATTTTATAAAGATTATCAAACTACAATATCATACAAATGTTAAATTTCATAAAATATGAAATTGGATGAAGAAAAAAACAAATTGAGTTTTTTTTTTTTAATTACCATGGATATCTCCATCTTAGATTGGAAGTGAGTACATGAAGCTACCTACAAGCCTCGTATATTAGGTAAGCCTGGGAGGAGTCAAACCGAAGACCTATAATCTAATCTTAGAGGCTTAGACAAACTGGGTTATCTTTGGGTTAAAGGGTTAAGTTTTTTTTTTTATCATATCTAATGACAGATCAGTCTAAGGAAATACAATGATAATTCTAATACTTTGGTTATAAAAAGCATGGTGTTAGCACTCATTTGTGTCAACTAAAAAATGCAGAGTCAACTCAACTCAGTCAAATTTTGATTTGAGCTCACCTTCCTAATTGAATTTGACTGAGACTTAGACAACAGGTATGATCACTTTGATCCAAGTTCACCTTCCTATTTCCCAGCTTTGCTACACTATCAAATCTATGTTTTGAAAAATTCTTTGAGTGCAAGTATTCAAGTTGAATCAACATTGATGAATGCGATTTTTTTTTTTTTTTTTTGGGTTTTCAAACTATGAAATCAAAAAATAAAGGAAAATGGAAGAAGCAATAGGTGAAGAGTTCTGTTTACCAGAGCTACCACATCTCTAGTTGCCATTGCTAATATATCAGCACAGGAGACCTTATTCCGGCACTTCGGATCACTGTCAACAGCAGCTTTTGCTTTGATCACTGTATCAAATCCATCTCCTGCAAGTGAGATATCATCAGGGCTGTCCTTCTCAGCTCTGCCATTGGGCAATGCAAGCAATACCGATGCATCACACCCCTGCCACCGAAAAGGATTATAAGAACCATTGCAAACTATTCATAACATGTGATACACCCATGTCGAATACTCATTTCTTCACAAATTCTTTGTAGACTCTTCTAGTACCTTTCACGTTGGTTCCAAGATGATCTTGTGAGAGAGACAAAAGTTTCAAATCAGTTAATTTGAGAAACGAATGATTCCATTTAACACTTAAGGTATCCTTCTCTAAATGGTTAGATTTTGAGAACGAGTTCTACCTCAAGAATGTTATGAAGTCATGGTTTTCTAACATGATATCTAGAATCTAACTGCTCGTAAGGGCGAGTCTGAAGTTTCCACATGCAGTCATAGGGACAAGGGGCACATGAGGGTGGGTTGCTTGTCTAGAGTAAAACTAGTATATTGTTTTCTATTTTCATTTAAAATAACTTAAATTTCGATAAATAATGATTTTACAGGAAAATGACAATGAGATCAAATTGGAAAAAATTGCACAAACCCGGACGAAACAGTCATGAAAGAAAAGCCTGAGAGTTGCAGGGGCCGTCACAAATGTCTGCTGAAACTTCTGCTCAACGGCAGACCGCACAAGGGATTCAACATTGGGACATATGTTGCTGTAGTAATTCTGCCTCAGTTGAGCAGAAGCTGTGGGTAGAAGAATACAGAGAGGAAGAAGAATGGAAAGAAGAATTACATGGAAATGTTCCATAGCCGTTGACAGTACTTGTTGTTGCACTTGGAGAATAGCTTTTTGATTTTGAAACAAATATATATATATATACACATACTTCTGTATATATCTATATGCAAAGAAAGAGAAGAAGCAGAGATGGGTTGTTCTTATCTGTCAAGAATCTTCAAATGTGTAAACAGCACATGGGGCAAGAGGCTTTAAAAATGGAGACTTCCATTCAGACTCAACTTGGGGAGGAGTTTTTCAATCAGTGAATTTGTTTGTATTACTGAATTTTGTGTTCATATGCTACCGCATTTGCAATTGCTGATGTAATGACTTTGAAAGTTTTCCTTGTTGAGGAAGCGAACTACATTCACCCTTTCCTCTTTCACATATGCCAATGAGAGAAGAGCTTAACCCTAGCCTACCCATATAAAATTTGAGTTAGATACTTTTTGACACAACCAATTTTTTCCACAGGTGTTATGTGTAATCCGACACGAGATTTATAATATTGCCCATTTTACCCTTCCAGTATAGTATAAATCGGCTTACTGACCGGATCACTGACTGGTTCACTGAAATCGAATCACTGAAATTTATTTAAGTGAGACTGTTTTTTTCATATAGAACATCAAATCGAATTACTCAAATCGGCTCACTGATTAGATCACTGATTTTTTTTTTTTAAATACTTTCGTACAGTGGTAGAAGGGTAAAATAAGCAATACCTTAAAACCCACGTCTTATTACACAAAATGCCAGTGAAAAAATTCCTACTCCAAGCAAATGTAATCACTTAAAACAAGTTAGCTCTCTAAAATTTATCAAAGAAACATATAAAAGAATATAGTATATACTATATAAAAATAATCTAAGTCACTCGAGTGAGTCAGATTATACAAAGTTCGACCTTAACCTAGTTCAAATTAGAACCAGAGCAAATTATTTTAGTTTAGATTAAACTCATATATTAAATAAATTAGATTAATATGCTCATATTCCGTGCCAAATTAATGAAATTCGTATTGACTCAAATCCAATTTGCATCCCTAAGAACATCTAAAGCAGTGTTTTGGAAGGTTCATGAATTGGACATTGAGGAGTCAATGAGTCACATGGCTCACCCATAAGAAATGGCAATGGAGAAGTAAGCAGTCTTATCTTCTTCACATTATTGCTAACTACCACATGCAATGGGTATTCTTCTTATAATTATAAGATCATCTGTACGTATATGCTTTGTCTGAAGGAGTGTGATTATTTTTATTCCCACACTCCTATACTTTTATTTAATTTTTTAATCTTAAAAAGAGAGTTTTGTAGAATAAAATATATAAAATAATCCCTCTCTGCTAAGCTTCATCACATGCAATAGACTATAGAATGCCCATGAGACCATGCCGTTATCATATTGTGGCAAATTCTAATTTTGTTTTTTTCTTATAAAGAACTTAAGTATCCGGTCTAGACAAGGTCTGGTTGATATAAT
This sequence comes from Chimonanthus praecox, assembly GCA_022113865.1. Taxonomy (NCBI): domain Eukaryota; kingdom Viridiplantae; phylum Streptophyta; class Magnoliopsida; order Laurales; family Calycanthaceae; genus Chimonanthus; species Chimonanthus praecox. The sequence continues at coordinate 2,647,622 of CM039095.1, read as the reverse complement.
ATTTTAAGATTATATATAATTATATTAAGATATTTGATAAATTTTAGTTGTCTTTCTCAAGTAATTATAAAAAAAAAAAAACATTTTCACTCCATTTTCTTTTTAATTTACATATCGAAAACTACAAAAAACTTAGCGTAAAACCCCACGGGTGATGGCACACCTGATGAAGTATGGAGACTAAAACTTGACACCTTAACACCTCCCGCTTCTTGAGGCGGGACATTATCATTTGAGCTACACTTATATAGGCGCTATATTCCATTTTCCCTCCATTTTGAATCTCTATATTTTCAATTTCATCTTACGAAATCTATCGGATATTTTACTTCTTTCAGTTTTGAAATCTATGATAAATCTTTTGTTTCCAGCATTGTTGGTTTTTTAAAGTCTATTAAAATGTCAAGTTATGTGTCTAGTTTTTTAGTTTCATGTGTTTTTTTAATTTGATGGTTAGAAAAAATGTATTTGAATTCATCAAATAAATAGTGACCATTAATTTATTAAATAATTGATCTATTTTTATCTAGTGTGATGGATTCATTATCAACATTTTTAATTGAGTATATGACTTAAATAATCATCTCAGTCCAATTATAAAACCCACTTGAAATTGATGTTTGGTAGGGGGAGTTTTACCCTTTTTCATTTTTTTTTTTTTTTAAGACTAAGGAGAAATCTCAACCCACTCCAACTTAAGTCTTGGACATATCACTTCTTTCGTCACAAATGAAACATATTTAAACCGCTACGCGATAGAAATCTGTTTTGAGAATTTATGATACCACCAAAATTCTCACGCGGCCGCGTTTGGATGGAGGGTAAATTTTTAGAGAGTGCATCAAGGGGAATGCATCAGGAGTAATGGTATTCAAAAAGTGAGAAAAGAAGGATAAAGAGGAGGGTTATCCCCTTACCATCCAATTACCAAACAAGAATAATGGGGGTAACCTTCGTCACTCACTTTACCCCCAACCCAAACGCAGCTCACGCTTCATTTTACTGAAGATCAAGAGTAAGGATGCAAGACAAGTGGGTCAGGTTCGGCCTTTAGTCAATTTGGCTAGGGAATCCCTTGAATTATAGAACCCAAATTTAGATCGAAGCCCAAGAAGACTCTTACTAATTTAAATGGGTCTGAGTTTTAAAAAATAAATAGAGTCTCAAATACGCTTTAAATTTTTGGGACCCTTTCTCTATATATCTATTTTCTCTCACATTCTTTTTGTATTACTGCCTAATATTACTAATAGGTAATTTTTAAATGTGACAAAAGCTTATTTACATAAGCATATGTATAATTCCAAGATCTATTTAGATATGTGGATAGGAAGAGGCTGATTTGAGTGAATTTTATATTAAGAACAGGTTGACTTTAGAGTTGGATGTTCAGAATCTTGAATTATTTAATTTTTATGTTAATTTTTTTATCTAAAATATCATAATAAATTATTTAAGATAAATACATAACACAAAAGTACAAATTTTATATGTTGGGCCCTCAGATTTAAATTGGGCTCACCAAAATATAAGATTTCATGGTCATACCCTTTAATGAAACACTAAGTACCAACTCAATTTTAAATTGGCCCGATTTTTTTAGCCTGAATTGATCTCAGATTCTAGGGCACAAACTAAGTAGGCCCAAGTTGATTTTTTTTTTTTCCGGTCCCGATGGTGTGGATCAAGCCCATCCTAAGTTGCAGGGCCTAAGTTTCATTTTATTCGATGACTTATTGAAAGATCTTAATACTAATTAATTTCTTGATATTTAATATTTTTAGACATTTTTTTAATAATTATAAAGTAGCCAATATTTGTTCTTCGGATAAAACTCATTTTCATCCATTGTTGGTTTATGGATATTTACATACATATAAATTATAATTTAAAATATACATATAATTCTAAATAAATCCATGTGTTGGTATTATATTTGTTAAAATTTATAATTTTTTTATGCACATGAAGTATGGTATTATAATTTTTTCGTGTGTAAATAATTTAACCTCGAACAGCTAAAACTCGTATATATTTTGGTCCCTGTTACAAAATTATTTATGGTAACATTTCGAGTTCATGTTATCTTGATCTGAAACCTCATACTCTCATAGAATATAATAATAATGATATTGACATAGTTTCTTTATCCAAAAAAATGCAATAATTTATCGTCATTATGTTAGAAGTGATTATCCTATTTATCCCATTGAATCCAAAAATGGCTCTATTTTGCACGAGTGTCTATTAGTCAGGGCTGAAATTCAGGTAGGTTAGACTGAGTTTTAATAAACCCAACCCAATCTATAAAAAATATTAAATCTGACTTGATCCGACTCAAATTGCTGACCCGACTCAAGCCCATTAAATTTTTTAATGGGTTGAGTCATAAAAAAGTTTGACCTGATCCAATCTGAATTTAATTCGTATTTTTTTTTTCTTCAGCCCAATCTGATCCTAATTTTAAAAATGTAAAATTCAACCCACTTGATTTCCCAAATTGAATTGAGTCAAAATAAAATCCGACCCAAATTTCACCCCTACTATTAGCCATCCTTAACAAAGTCAAAAACTTTGTCTATCAATTCCCTCACCATTTCCATTGTGCAAAAAGTCTCTACAACTAGCTCTCAGTCGTCACCTCCGATAGATCAGCAACAAATGAAGTTATTGAAGTTCCCATCAGCTCCACTCAGCTAACCCTTTCCCATCATTTTCCAGTTTTCAGATATTCAAAATTCCAAACTACAGTTTTAGAATAAAAAATTAGCTAGTAATAAGATATTAGGAATTTGTTTTTATGCAATGTTTTAGGATATTTGTTGGGCTGTACTTTGCTCTCAATGTTTTGGATTTATGTTAGATGTTTATCTAACATTACCATGTGCTTCAATTCCATTGCTTTTATATTCATAATGAATACCTCTATTCTGCAATTTGCAATTAGAGTGCCACTAAAGTTAGGAAGCATTTCATTTATAATATTTGGATGCATTATCTTAAAAATTTCACTTTCTTAGAATAAAGTTGGGTCGACAACTTCATCAATATAACCACAGTCCATTAAATAAAATCAAGATTAAAGTCGAACTCCCGTTTTTTAAGATAAATTCCTAATCATCACTATGACCTTTTTGAGTTATTTAAATATGATGCTAGGAAATTAAGGGTGAAACTCTGCATGACTCGACTTGAGAAATCAATGGAAAGTTTTAAAAGGGCCAAACCTATAATTTTGGAAATCAATGCCTTAAAAGGGTTTTTGGCCAAAACCACTAGAATTCCTTTCTTTGAAAAAGAATTCAGTAATTGTCAATCAGCCTAAGGACCAATAATCGTATGCTTGATTGCAAACGTTGAGTGGGTCAGGCCTTTACTCAATTTAAAATTTTGAGTTAGGCCCTCGTTGAAATTACAGTCCAAATTTAGATCTGGCCCAAATGGGCCTTAAATCTAGCTCAAATCCTAAAAATATTTGGGCCTTAAATCTAGCTCAAATCCTAAAAACTAATAAGGGTCTAAATAGGCATTCGGGTTTTGAGCCCCTTCTCCATCAACCCTACCTTTTTTTCCTCTTTTCCACTGTTATATTACTATAGATATTGAAGGCCATCTCATGTCCTGGCTGAAAATTTTAGTTGTTTTAATAGAATTTGTTAAATGATGAGTCTTATTTGATGATCACATAAATTATATAGATTGATAGATTACTATGTGACAATTATACTGTCATAAATGAGACTTATTAAATCATTTGCCCTTTAATTATTTAAGATTAAAAATGAAGCATTTAGATAAATATTTCAATCTATTATGATTAATCGGTAAATTAAAAATTATAAAAAATAATTTAAAATTTAAAAGTAAAAATAATATCTGCATGTGGATCATAATATCTGCCGCTTTTGAATGAATCCATTTTTATGGACCAAGTGAAATATACTGTGAGATCCATTTTAAGGTACTGATCCTCCATAGAAGATTTTTGTTCACTTTACCTTCTACTTTACACCTTTGATTGGAAAATTAGTAGAAAGTTTTTTAATTAGATGATCCAAACCATCCAATCAAAGAACATTTTTCCCATGTAAAAGAACCATTGTTTTGTTGAGATTGTCCAACTCCAATCTTCTTGATTAGTCTTTCTTGTCCATTTATGGTCTCTGACTATATCAATAAACGATTCAGATCTTCTCACCCACCAGGCAAGAACATATATAAGTTTATAAATCTTCATCAGATCTAGATTTTGATGAACAATTATATTAGGAAATCATCAGTAAACATTTATCCAATAACACAAAATCATTTGAGAGAGATCTAGGGTTTGGTGAACAACCATTTATCCTATATCACAAAATCATCTTGAGAGAGAGAACATGCCTCAATACTAAGATTGTCTATCTCTATGTGTGTCTATTGTCTCGTGATTATCTCCGACTAATAGTTGGGAGATCTCTTTTTGAACGAGATGTCCTTCTTTGAGATGAAGATGTCCTTTACCACTCTCCACCGTCAAAACATCATTTTTTTTAAAGTCGAAGGTATTAAGGTTTCTTAGAGCACCTAACTAAATCCATGGAGCATGTGCAAATCTCTTTATCTACACACATAGGATAAAACTAGAGGGAATAACTTTTATATGTTGAGAGTGAGATTTGAACCCAGAATCTCTCATAGCTCATTAGAGTTTTTAATCGTCAAGCCAACCCTCATGAGTTACTATGAAAACATCCTTTGCAACCAACTCTTATTCTTTTTCCTCCATTCCCCGCCATTGTGATTGCCCTGGGCTCCTCGCCGGATGTCCCGTCAGTTTGCTCTGTTATCGTACTCTTCCTTACGACGGTTCTCTTCCAATCCCATCGCCATAACTCTACTTGTGCTAGGCCAATATCACGGAAGTGTGTGTTTCTCACCAATATATAAAGGGAGATATCATATGTAAATGAAATCATAACTTTTTTATATTGCTTTTTTAATGTGATAAAAGAGTTATATGCCAATGAGTATTAATAAGGTATAATTTATAAGTAAATTTATTATTTTGCATAAAAAATGCAAGCATGCAAATATATATATATATATATATATATAAATTAAAGAATTGATTTTGTAATAAGGATGATTTCAAATCATGTCACTTGGAACATGTAAAGCCCAATTTTTAATTTTCAAATGTAAAAAAATTTATATATTTTTTAAAATTTATGAAATTATTGGATCCACTTGATACAAGAGTGACTAAACTTTATATATTTTTAATCAAGTACTTGTTATTTGATCCATCCAATGTGAAATTCAATAATTTGATAAAATATAGAAAAATATATATATAAATAATTTATATTTAAAAAATAATGAACAAATTAATTTAAAAAACCATATATTTTAAATAACATCATTCCCTATAATATTTACCCATAAATTACAACCTCGGATGATTCCTTAGTATACTATTTTTTTTATGATATCTTCATTTACCAAAAATCCTATACTTTAAAATTATCATAATCTTTAAATTAAAGATATTTTTTATAGATCAGACTTATGATTTTGGTGAGAAAGTGAAAGTGGCCCCCACCATTTTACATCTCCTCAAATAGGCCCCCCCTTTTTATCCATCAGACGAATGCATCGTAACGGCTCTCTCTCCTCGAAAGCGAATCCGGTTCTCTCTGCTTCTTCCTTCCGCTTCCTGCTTCTTCCTCTTCCTCTTCCTCTTCCTCTTCCTTCTTCTTTTCCTCTCTCCCTCTCTCCGTTTGTATTTATACCAACAGCCCCTCTCTGGGTTTCTTCAAAGCCGATCCATTCTTCTTCTTCTCCTCTCATTCGCTTTGCAAATTGGAGACGCTGAGAGGAGAAAAAGAGAAAGATAGAGAGAGATGTCGGAGGAAAGGGTAGGAGTAGAGTTATGTAAGGGCGTTAACGGGCTCGATAAAATCATCTTGAGAGAGGTTCGAGGTTGCTCTGCCGAGGTACCGCTTCATTATCAACGTCTTTATTTTCCCCCAAAATCTTCCAATTCCACAATTTATTCTATCCCAATTCCTTCATTCCTTTCCGGGTCCTTCTTTTTCTTTTCGTCCTCAAATAAATAAATAATAAATTTATCAATTTTATTTGTGTTCCTTCTTAATGAAGCTTGATTCATTTATTTGCCTGGCTTTATTGGATCAGATGTCACCTCTCTGGTATTTTTTAAGTGTATTTATGGAAGTAAAGAGGTGTGTTTGGACGTGCCTCAAATTATAATGAGCTTTGAAATATCTAATTTGGAAGAATCGATGATATCTTCTCTAGTTTGTTATGGATTTCTTCGTCACCCAAATTTTTTTTTGAGCATATACTGTAAGCACTTGTGATTTGGGTTATCCCCATTTTATGAATGTAATGGATTTTATGATCATGTCAATATTTTATGTGAGAATTGATTGTTTTGTTATAACTGTGTTTCTTTCCGATGGATGGTGTGTTTTGGATCTGCCCATATTTATTTTTGGGATAACATGGGTATCCCCATTTTTTTTTTGTGTGGATCTGCCCATATTTCAACACGAATGAGATGTATCAGTGGCATGGCTTTCTTTGTTTTGTTGCAGTAGCAGCTGTATTGTGGGGAAAAGGGACCAAATAATTTTGGCAATTGCAAAACAAATTCACCAAATTACCTGTTACAAGACGACATGGGATTTAAAGGAGGAGGGATGGGCTTTATGTAGTTTGGAGTTGATGTCTATGTCCATAGACGAAAGAGAAGATGGCTTCACTATGTGTCGAAGAAAAGAAGTAGAGAGCAATCTTAGTGTACTTTACAAAACCTTAGAGACAAAAGCGAAGATCCTCAAAGGCCACCTCTTCAGTTCCAAACCTTCTATGTGCAAGGCAAAACCTTAATTGTATCCTAGGTTTGTACTTGGGAGAGATTTTTTTTTTGAAGGTTAGGAGAGATTATTTTTAGAACCATATTTCATATCAAAACTAAAGTGTAATACCTGATGGTACTTTTTTCAAGTAGAAACAGAATTCATATCAAAACTAAAGTGTAATACCTGATGGTACTTTTTCAACTAGGAACACAAGCCACATGAGAGACCACTACCACCACCACCACCATCATCAACAACAACACAACAACAACAATGAAGCTTTATGCCATCTATTCGGGTTCGACTTTGTGAATTCTATTTATCCACTAATCCTATGTTAGGCTATTTTATTTTTCAAATTTGGGAGTGTAATATGTTACTTCTAACTACTTTCTTTCATGCCCCAATTGGTCACCCCCGTTTCATAGTACTTTGAATTAGCAACCCTAGTCCTTTGGACAAGGGGTGTCTTTGTTGGAGATCAATCAACTCCAAGAAATACTTGTACTTCTCAATGATTTGGTTTTATCAACATTAGTATTAGTTTTTTTTTTTTTTCCTGTGGGTCTTCTCAACGAGATTACATTTTCAAAGATAACAAGTCAATATAGTGATATTTCAAATACAATTATACCTCGCATAATAGACCTATTTCTTTACCAAATGAATTGCACATATCAAGTTCACCAACCTTTCAACAAAGTGATTTCTTTTGCATTTATCGAGTTTACAAATATTGTCAAAATATTATGTTTTTTGTAGTAGATAGAGAAATTGTCACCTGTAGCATCAAATTTCAACTATTGAACCAATTCCAAGCGTGAAGATGTAGCATGTTTTATAGCTTCTCAACCCACTAGGTGCTTTCATAAAGGATAGTGTGGTATTCCTGAAGAAGACTGAAATAGGTATTAATTTCTAGAAAAAAATGATGGATCATGATTAGCCTAATTAAAGATTGTATTCTTGACATTGAGGGATAAGGACAATGAGAGTTCGGTGCAAAGATCCCATTGGTACCCTTTTGTACAAATGAGTCTTCTCTATTATTAAATCTAATGCTTACTTCTTATTTACCATTTATATTACTTTGGAAATACTTAGCACCACCTAGAGTAAAGGCTTTTGGTTGGACAACCTCCAACAAGATTCTCATTTTGGACAACCTACACTAAAAAGGTATCCCATTCATAACGTTTATTTTCCTTCTTGTTTCAAAAAAGAGGGACTTTTGTTCATGTTCTTACTATTGTTCCTTTGCATACCCCATTTGGATGTTTAATTTCTTAGGGCTAATACTAGTTTCTTTTCAATCTCTCATGGATGGATGGAGCCATGGGCCTTCCTCAAAGAAAGGTTCAGTAATATGGAATATGATACCATTGGCCAGGGCATAGAGACTGTGGAAAGAACTTAACAGGAGGATCTTTCGATATAAAGCCTCATGTAGGTCTTCACTAATTTTGAATATCATCTCCTTCTCAAGTTGGTGGTCCCACATCTAGCGAGATGATCAACATTTTGATAGTGATGTAGGGTGGCCAGCAAAATGTGAAGTGTAGACCCAAATAATGGAAATCAGCTAGGAGTTTGGGGGTTCAGTTGGTTAAGGTTGAAGAATAAGGTTTTTGAGTACTGAGGAAATTGTGAGAAACGGTTAGGTCAATGTTGCTAGTCCAAGATAGGACTAGTTCTTTTTTTTGAAACATTGACGACTTCGACTTCATTCATTAGAAAGACAAAGATTGAATACATGAGAGGGAACCAAGTATTGGAGAATTATAACAGGTTCCAAGATAAAGGAAAAAGAGAAGAAACAACAAAAACAGGAGGTCAAAGAAAAGGAACAATCAACACTATATGATCAAAAGCTCCTCCCAGCAATAGGTACAATAAGGAGTCCCCTACTCCCCAATTTCCCAAGGCTCATATGATGCAAACAGTTCGATAGCCGGTCTTTGCTTGTGTACACCCACTTTTGCTAAGAAGTCTGATACACTGTTTGTTGATTGAGGTGTCCTGCATAACCTCTTGACGTCCTTAATACTTATCAACCTCCACCCGCCGGGGGCATAGGGAATTTTTTTATTACTAGCCCAGGAGACGGCGTTAATCGAGTCACCTTTGATAACGAGATTACTGTTGTGGGACCCATACATCTGGAGTGGGTCGCAGAGTAGATTTGTCTAGATACAGTGTATATTGAAAGTCAACACAGTAGATTTGTAACTGATTGTAATTTATTAGACGCCTGGTGTATTTCAGTTTTAGGTTCACCTAGACCAAACCTTGAGTGCTCTCCTGTTTGCTTTGAGTTTTGCTCATTTGATTCCATTTTCCCTAAAGGCTTGGAAAAAGCTAGAAGCATCCTACCCCTATCATCATGCAACACCTCTCCTATTCTAGTTGGCCCCGGTTTACACCTTGTTGCCCCATCCACATTGAATTTATATAATCTTAGGGGTGGCGCTACCCACTTGACTTTATGCTTCCTAGCTCATTATATTAAAGTCTAATTGGCTCTTCTTGCATCATACCCAGGGACATGCTTTTATCTCCACTACAACGCTATGACTCATCAACAATTTTGGTCTAGGGTGAGGATTTTATTTATAGAAGAGATGAGCCTGTAGCATAGTTGCAAATGCTTGCAACTAGAGAGGCTGTAGATCAGATGGGCATCAGATAGGCAATTGGCTCATGGAGTCAGCTTGCCAAATCCAATTAAGAGTGCCAACCTTAGATGGGATAAGTGGCTTTTTTATGACAATATTCAACAACAGGATTTGACTCTAGATGGCTCCATGACTCAACCCCATTCTCTTTGCCAGCCATTTGAAGTAAGGTATTTGAATTAAGTTGATTCTCATCTTTTAGATGGACAGATATGTGCACTTATGTTTTTCTGTTGGTTCACCTTGTAACATTTTACTTATTTTCTTTCACACTATATGTTTCTGTTGAACTGGATGAAATGTTGCTTATTGTGGACAATATAATGTGTCAGTTATTTATTGATGGTACAAAAATACTTTGTAGGCAGATCTTTTATTCGATAATCTCTTATTCATTTGCAGGTATATTTATATGGGGGTCATGTGACCTCTTGGAAGAATGACCACGGTGAAGAGTTGCTTTTTGTGAGCAGTAAGGTAATTGAGGAAGCTCATGGTCTCCTGTTGTTTTGAGGATATTCTTAAAAATGGTGACTTCTTTGCTGAGTTGATATGTTAATAAAGAAGTCTGTTTTTTTTTTTTTTAATATTTATCTTCATGTTGATGTGATGCTCTGCCATCAAGATAGTTCCACTTACTGTAATGCACCAATCAAAACCATCCACACTCCACACACGTGTACATGCATGCTGATCTTCTATTCATTTCCCTTCCTATGCAGTTCTAGCTCAGATGAACCAATCACAACTAGTCCACCCTCATCTGCACATGCTCACACATGCTCAAACTTTGCACATTTAGCTTCTATTTTTTTTTTTTTTCTGATGATTTCCAGCTCAAGATAAGTCCAGTCACTGTTTAAAACCATCCACACCTCCACACCCATGTGCACATGCATGCTGAGCTCCCATGCATTTCTACTGCTCTCACTTCCCATTGCTATTTTAGCTCAGAGGAACCATTCACAACCAGTTCACCCTATTCACATACATGCTCAAACTTGCACATATAGCCTCTATTTCTTCTGGCAAGTTCTAGCTAAGTATCTGGTTAGATGTTTACAGCAATAGTTCTAAATCGTGGATGCCATTCATCTTTTGTTCTATTGGATGGATGCCATCCCATAGATCTGCTATCTATTTTCATAATGGTACTGTATTCTGCCGTCAACAACTCAAGATAAGTTTTTTGGCAAACATTAACTCAATTTTCACATGAAGTAGTTTGCTCATCATCCCATTAACACGATTTTCTCATGTAGGAAGTTGTTTATCGTCCTATTTCAAATAGAGAGGAAGTTGGATAAGATGTTCATCATCGTAGCGTCTATCATTATCTCTTTGACTGAATAATTATTACTTGGTTTTTACTTGCTTTTGCAGGCTATTTTCAAGCCTCCAAAGGCCATACGTGGGGGGATCCCAATATGCTTTCCTCAAGTATGAACTGTAATCCATGCCTCTCTCTCTCTCTCTATTGACTTTTGTTTCTACATAATGAATAATTAAGAATACTATACCATTCAGTTTGGAAACCTTGGATCTCTTGAACAACATGGGTTTGCAAGGAACAGGCTTTGGAGCATTGACAAAGACCCTCCACCATTTCCAACAAATAGCTCCAATAAGGCTTGTGTTGACTTAATCCTCAAGCCATCTGAAGAAGATATGAAGATATGGCCTCACAGGTACAAAGACCAACAAATTGAAATGAAAACTGGCCCTTTTTTCATTCATAAGAAAAACTTGGGTCACTGCCTAATCATGTGAAAGTTATAAAGCATAATGTTCCATGTACACTGTAAACATGTAAAAAATTAGACTAGTCTCCTAGGTCCTATTGTAAATGCTGGCATAACCGAAAATACAATTGATCAGATGTCCCTATTTATATACTGGAGGCTACTGATTGGGTGTTCTTCGGAGGATTAAAAATGAACGGTTTAGGTGAACAAGGTCACTGAAGTCCCAATCTTTAATCCACTATGATTTTATGATCCATCAACTGTCTGGATCTCATAGGCATATGGCATGCAGATTCAGATTGAGTACTTGCTAAAAATATGAACTGAAATTGTAGTCTGTTCCTCTTCATAATACTAATGTAATCTCTAGAGATTTGTGTTTCTTGAAAAGTTCATCTCCTCTTCATAATACTAATGTAATCTCCAGAGATTTGTGTTTCTTGAATTTTTTTTGAAGGTTGGTAGACACATTTAAATGGAGGGAGTTCAGAGTATAATTTGGATGCAGTTTCCTAAGTTTTCTTAGTTGATGTGGTCTCTTGTTGTTATGTGCAGCTACGAGTTTCGTCTTAGGGTAACTCTTGGTCCAGGAGGTGACCTGATGTTGACATCCCGCATCCGCAATACTAACACTGATGGAAAGACTTTCACATTCACCTTTGCATATCATACTTATTTCTATGTTTCTGATATCAGGTATTTTATTGATAAACAACAAGCTAATTCCATGCTTTCTGCTTGACTGTGGCTGCCAATATCAGCTGCCAGTCATGAAGTTCATGTGCTTTGTGAAACTCTCTTCAATCTTGTCCGAATAACTATAGTGGGTCACTATGGTATATATGATTGATATTTCCTATGTTCTATCACATGAGTTCAAAGGGAATAGGATTCAGCTACTTACTAAGAACTCTTTTTCACAATTCATTAAGAATATAAATTTCCTGATGAAAAAAAATGGATATAATCATATAAATTAGTTGCTTATGATAATGATCAAGATATAGAATGCATCTTCGAATCTCAAACATATGGAATGATGGAACTACTGTTCCTGGCAGTTGCTAATATGGAATAAATTCTTTTTGAGAATAGAAACTACTGTTCAGAGCAGTTGAAGTGGAACTGAACTGTATATAACAGAATTCGACATAAGACTTTCTCATCATCACCACCACCACCATCATCATTATACTAGAATGGTGATTTTTGTTCCATCTGAAGTTGAGATGTCAAGGTCAAGGAAATTGGTGATGTAAAGGAAATTGTTATATGTTATTCGTAATTTAATTTCAATTGCTTGTATTCAGTGAAGTACGGGTAGAAGGATTGGAGACTCTTGATTATCTAGACAACTTACGGGACAGGGTACGTTTCACAGAGCAAGGAGATGCAATAACATTTGAATCAGAAGTAAGTATCCCTTAGCAATTTGGTACTAGCATGTTTATTTTGTTTTCTCCATACCTGATAGATGGGATAAGGATTTAATAATGATGATACTTATCTTACTTTTCTTTTTTTGTTTAAAAGGTTGACAAAATATATCTCAGCACACCAACCAAAATAGCAATTCTGGACCATGAAAGGAAGAGAACATTTGTTTTGCGGAAAGATGGACTTCCAGATGCCGGTTGAGTTTTGGCCTCCCTTGCATCTCTTACATCTATTGTTTCAAGATTTGTGCATGTGCTGAATTGCCTGACCATTCTGATATACAAGGAAATCATACCCTCTAACGAACTTATAAATGGAGAATAAGTAGGAGGATGACACTTCTCCAATAATCTTCATATCTTATACTCTTGGGTGTTTATAGATCACACCTGCCCCTTTTTCTATTTTTTTCTCTTAATTTTTGTTAACCTATAGAAAAATCAATCATTTGGATTAAAATTAGACTTGATGAACTACAAGTCGACCAAGTTTCAGCCCAATCAATTTTAGCCACTTGATCTCAATGGTTAAAATTATTAAGAGTCTTTAAAAAAAAATCGAAGATACCGGTGATCTCGACCGTTAAGATCAAGTAGCTAAAAATTGAGTTTGGATGAAATTTTGTCCAATTGTAGCTGATCAAGTGTATATATTTAATCCATATGGTTGATTTTTATGGACTTAACGTAAAAAAAAGAAGAGGAAAATGGACTAAGTGTGACCAATGTGACTAGTCGCACCTAATTCAGACTAGTTAAGTGAATATTAGCCATTAATTTTTAAATGATTGACCCACTTTCATCAATGTGACGGGTCAATTGCAAAGTTTTTTAATTGAGTATGGGATATAAACAAAATCATCTCATTATTGAAGCAACTTTTTAAGCTATTTATATTTTCATGACTTCAAATTATTTTTTATTCACTCAACTTTTGCATCCTATGTGGGACCAACTTTGCCCCCCTATGATGGATCCTTTGAGTAGATCTTTTCATATGTGAGCATGATACACAAAAAATCTCATCAATTCAATCATAAAATTATTTTTAAGACTTCTTAAATGTTAATTATTTTAAATTATTCTTAAATCCCAACAATTTTCATCCTAAATGAAAGCCACTGTACTCCATTTGATGGCTCATTGAAAAATCTTAACATTAATATGAAACCCCATAAAAATCACCGAATCCAATCTTAAAAATCATGTTCTTTAATATCTCGCAATTTTAATTATTTTTAATTATTTTTTTAATATTTCATATTCTTTTTCTTTTTATTCTGGTAGTTATGGGGTAGTCAATACTTTTTCTTTGGACAAGACCCATTTTGGTCCAATGTTAATTTGTAGATATACACGCATAAAACATAATTTAAATATATGTGTAAATTTAAATAAATGTAGGTTTTGGTATCATATTTTTTATAGTTTATATTTTTATGCTATAAATTATAGATTTTATAATATAATTTTAATAAACCATTCAGTTCAATAAAATAGGTGTTAGATCTCTTGCAAATTTGTAGGGTTATATTTCACTAAAGCCTGACATATGTGGGCCCAATTAATTGTATGATCTACATGGTCAGAGATTTCACTGCTGATGGAGGTTGCTTAGGTGTAGTGTTGCATTCCTCCATGTTGTTTTATTTTTTGGATAATGAAGAACTCCAAAACCCCTACTTCTCCCTGAGTACGAGAGCATTGGTTAAACTCCGGGTTCCTGAGCCAAAGTGAGTTATCCCGTGCGAGGATAATCATTCCTCCATGTCATAATTGCAGATAATCAATTTCTCTTTTTTTTTTTTTCATTTAAAATAGCATGACAATAACTGGTTGCTGGTTACTGTTTCTTTCAGTGGTATGGAATCCTTGGGATAGGAAAGCAAAGGCCATGGCAGATTTTGGTGATGATGAATATAAGCACATGTTGTGTGTAGAAGCTGCAGCTGTAGGGCAGCCCATTACTTTGAAACCTGGTGAGGAATGGAGAGGAAGACAAGAACTATCTGCCGTTCCTTCTAGTTACTGCAGTGGGCAATTGGATCCTCGAAAGGTTCTCCAAGGAAGCTAGATGAGTTGATTGTGCATCTTGTACAGGTTTGTTCCTAAAACAAAAATTTTGCTGCTAAAATTTCGGTCTACTCTATATCCTTGAGGACAGATCTGTTTGTGCAACATCACAATTTTCCCATGAAAACTTCATTCTCATGCATGTTTGTGTGATTGGATTTCATAGAAAATCAATTCACAAAGAGACTCAAATATTTTCGATCTCCATAATGCTTTATGAAAAAGTGAGATCATAAAGCAAGATTGTGACCCACCTATTGACTTGATCCATCGATCAACCTGGATCTCACCTGCCACCGAGCCTGATCATAACAGAAGGGAACCGAAGCTGACCTGCCTCACTAACCAACCCAATCCTGATCCATCGAACTTATGTTTCGGACAAATTGAATTACGCCTCTTGATGTTTTACCAATAGCTCAAACTATTTAACCGAATGCTGTTTTAATCCTATTTTGTTCTTTCTTCATCTATATAAAAATGGATTTTCTCATGAAACATTTTTGCAGGCACCTGGTGCATCAAAGGAATGTGTGGTGGTCAATGAATTCCGGCCGCTTCGTTTTTGCTCGCGGGCGAATTCAGAAGTGGAACTTTATCAAATAAAAAGCTGTTTTCGATTATTGTTTGGCATAAAAAGGGAAGGAGCCTAAACCCTGGCTACCAGTTACTGTTTTTTGTATATGAACTCCTGGTTCTCTTTAAAAACAGAGCCATGTGAAGTTCTATTTTGCTTTTTACCTTTGCAAGGTCCAAGTCGGTTTTTTCCAATGCTTATGCTGCTGTGAATCTGGTCATTTTCTAAAATTTGGAATAGCACATACTCTACTATCTTGAATACTCTGCTGTGATCTTCTTCTTCCATGTCCCAAGTATGTGGACAACTTGTACACCTCTTTCTTATTCATGGCTTCAATATCTAACTGAACAGATTTAGGGTGGATGGCCTGTTGATTTTTCTTTCCCAACCCGAGATATACAAATACATAATATAAATCCACTGATTTCTCGCGTCGAGTTGTGCGAGTTAGGTTAAAACCCAACCCAAGTTTCACCCCTAGTTTTCAATGTCCAATTAAGGTGGTGTTTTGCAAGTTATATTTTTAAACATACGTCTTTTAAAGGATCTATTGCTATCATCATTGGTGGGCCCTACTCTTAGCTACACTATCTTCATTGGTGGACCCTACTCTTAGCTACGCACAGACTGTGTGTAGAATCACTTCATTTATTATAATACTATTTACTGGAAATTTATCTTCTTGGAATATATATAATAATTTTGCTTTTATTTGGAATATATTAATCAAGAAACCTTATAAATACACATTAACATATCAAAAGCTCAAGATATCCCTTTTAGGATTTGTATGAGAATGTCATAGTTGATAATATCACATAATATTTATACTTTCACCAAATTATCATACAGTACATGTGAATTTTCACTTGCGATTGCTCTTAAAATGGAAATTAATTACTTTCTAGTTTCATGTCATCAAGAGTTTAATTGAGCATATGAAAGGCCTGCTAATCCAAAGGGGTTAGAGTAATAGACAGGAACCTGCCTCAAAAGCAAGAGTTTTGAGTTTGATTCACGCTCCATTTCAAAGCGTCACTCTTCATAGAGTTGTTCGGTGTGTGTGGATAGAGAAACTTATACATGTCTCGAAGATTAGTTGCTCTCAGAGTCTGAACACCTTAGTTATAAAAAAAGAAAATAAAAAAAGAGAAAAGGCTTGCGGCCTGGGCTCTTTTAACGATGAGAATAATAAATAAAAAAAAGTCGTATTTGACACGTGAAGTTCAATTATTAACATTTAAAATCATTTAATATGTTAACATGCAACTATCATTTTTAGATTTTATAGAATTACTAAATCTACCATTGAATAAATCAAATGAGAGGAATAATATTTTTTTTAGATTTTTTAAATCATAAGAGATATGCCTAATCCATTTTGATCTTCTCATCTCAAGAGAATTAATGTGAAAGACTATAGTAATTTAGCCTTTCATTTGACGAAAACAAGACAATTAATAGAAATTGATTTGGAGCTTTGATTGAAGCATTGAAATCAAACACCTGAGCTTGTTTATATTGACATTTACAATCAATTTATCGATAATTTTATACTCCCTCCGTCCCATTTTAATTGTCTTATTTGAAATATTTATGTTTTTTAAGGAACTCTCTCTATAAGGCTAACATTTCATCTAATCTCATCCATTTTCAATACACTTTATACTAAATGAGACAATTATTTTGGGACAATTCTAAAATCCATATAGACAATTAATTTAGGACAGAGGGAGTACTATTTAATAAGAGAAATGCCCATTTTGGACCCTCTAATATTAAGAGAACTCATGTAAAGGATTATATTAATTTAACCATCATTTGATGAGAATAAGACAACTAATAGAAATTGATTAGGAGCTTGGATTGAAGCATTAAAATCAAATGGCTGAGATTGTTTGTCGACCTTTACAATCAATTTATCCTTAATTTTATGCCAATATTAAATATGAAAACTAAAAGAACGTATTAAATGAAAAGTGAAGGACATGATAGCAAAGAACATGATAAATAAAAAAAGTAACTATCAAATATGATTTTTTTTTGGACTTTTAAAAAATATGATTTCACTCATTGATGATTTTTATAAGATCTTTTCAATCTACTTATTTACAATTTAACATTGTTCAAGTGAGTCCCTCCTATAGAGATGAACAAATGGATATGATCTTGGTTAAATATTTAAAATGATCTATATTCAAATATTTAAAAAAAAATATTAATAATTTTATGATCATTAAATGGCCCCACAAAATGACATAAAAGTAGTGCACTTTTCTGATGGATCTCAAGTTCTCAACGGATCGTATATCGTTTGAGAGAGAGAGAGACATTGCAGCAGCGATCGAGGGCGCAATCTTAAAAATTTCAAGCACGAGCGAGGAAGCGAAAGTGCATACACCGAAACAAAGAGCGAGTACCGACCCAAAGCAATAAAAGAGCGAGAATATACACCGAAAGCCTCTGCTTGTAAGCGAGTAACGAACTAAAGACCAAGACGACCTGAAGAAAAGAATCGCAGTTGAAGAAGGAAGAGCTTTTCTTCGGAAATCCAATCCTTCTCACTCCCAGAAGCTCCAAAACAAGGTCAGATTTGAGAAAATTCGCTACTTTTTCGGTTCCTCTTGCATTCCGTACTCTCAATTTTTCTGCAATTTCAAACCCTCGAACTCCAATTCTTACTTGATCTTGTCCATCTCACTACGCCCTTTCGATTGGTCCCCATTTGGATGCTTTTCACTTCCAAAATTGTAAGAAAGATGAGATTTTTCTGGGTTTTGCAGGAAAAATAAATCCCCTTGAAATGGGTTTTTCTTTAGGGTTTCGATTACAGGGTATTGGAAATTCGGATTTGAAAGTTTGGATCTTTCATACATCCGTTGAGTCGATTATTTGCTCTGATCGCCAATTTCTTAAGTCTAGGGTTTCATTCGGTTGATAAGATTTCAGTTTGAGCATTGTATAAGTAGGGCCGGATCCCGTTAATTTTAAAGAAGTTAGTTTGTAACGGCAAAAACCCTTGTTTTGATTGGCAGAGGAGATTAGGGTTTTAAATAATTCTCCAAGGATGAGGTTTTGGTTCAAGAATTTTAAAATTAGGATTTAAGGTGCAATTTTGACAATCTCAGATTGGAACAGCAAGCACCCATAATTTGAATTGGAGAAGGAAATTGGGGTTTTCGGAGGTTTAGATTATCTGGGTATTGCATGGACCTTATGATGCACTGAGAAATGCCTCCACCGCCGCCGCAGCCAATGCAGCAGCATACACGAATCAACCTGACGGAATTGAAGGATCAGATAGTGAAGAAGGTTGGTGTCGATCGGGCCCAGCGGTATTTCAGTTACTTGAACAGATTATTGGGTCAGAAACTTAGCAAGGCTGAGTTTCAGAAGTTATGTCATCTGACACTTGGACGAGAGAACCTTCCACTTCACAACCAGTTAATCCGGTCGATTCTGAAGAATGCTTGTCAGGGGAAGGTCCCACCTCCAATTCCCAGGAAAGAAGTTTCAAAGTCTGTCAAGGTTATTCGGAAGAAGTCTCCTCCAAAAGAAGATGGTTATCCACCAACTGGGGTCATTTCACCATCCCAGACTCCAAATTCGACTCCATTTATTGGGTCAAATGGGGATCTTCTGCCAATGTCTCCCCGTAAGGTCAGGTCTGTAATCCGTAACCAGAAGCTCAGGGATCGTCCTAGCCCTCTGGGACCTAATGGGAAGACAGATTTTGTATCCCACCAGCTGATTGGAAATGAAGAAGCCATTGGAAAGATTGTTATGGAAAATGGGAATTTGAATTCGTATGATCTGCAAAGGCCATTTCGGCATCATCAAGCACTCGCAGAACAACCTGAGAACGAACGGGATGCTTTTTTTCCACCCCCCACTAAAAGGGCGCGGAAGAGCTCACCGAGTGAACTTGTTTCTGCACATAGCAAAGGTCCTGGAGAAGTTATTGCTGTTGAGGATGGGGAAGAAGTGGAACAGGACAAACAAGACACCTGTGCTAACATCTCTAGTAGAAGTCCTCTCCAGGCACCACTTGGTATACCATTCTGCCATGCCAGTGTTGGTGGGGCCCATCGTGCTTTGCCTGTTCCAAGTATTAGTGGTGTTACATATTCTGTTGATGAAGGCGAATTGTGTGATACTGAGAGTTTGAGAAAACGGATGGAGCAAATAGCAGTAGCTGCAGGGCTTGATGGAGTGTCGCTGGATTGTGCTAATTTCTTGAATAACAGTTTGGATATGTATTTGAAGCAGTTGATCAGATCATGTATTCAGCTTGTAGGAGCAAGGTTTGGGCATCAACGGGTAAAGCACTCTGTGTACAAGCAGCAGCCTCATGGGAAGCTTATTAATGGCATGCGGCCAGGTCATCAAATGCACTTACAGAGTAATGGTGGGCATGTAGATGTTACACAAGAGTCAAAAGGCCATTTTCCAGTCTCCCTACTAGATTTTAAAGTGGCAATGGAGCTGAACCCACAGCTTGGAGAAAACTGGCCAGTGTTGCTTGAAAAAATATGTCTGCATTCATTTGAAGAGTAGATATTGAAATCAAAGTTAATTGTGTCTGTATCCTGTGGCTGGGTATGGGTAAAGGGGCATTTTTGGGTATCTGCACTTGCGACCACTCACAAATGCTCTGTTTCAGCAAAGATGAGCAGCATAGCATATACCTCGGCTTAAGCTCTGCCAGATGAAAGATAAATCTGCAATTGAGCAAAGTTCTTTGTATCGTTCTTCCATGAGGCCCATGCACATTCTAGACCACGTTTTAATTGCAGCCAACGAAAAATGAATTTCAAAGCTGCCCCCGTTTGGCTGCACTCTTGTATTTTTATGATTCATGAAGGGTACTTCCCGCCATCTCAACAGTTTCAAGTTTTTGTAATTTAAAGCAAATGCAGAGGAATGTGGAGGCAGTTTTGCACGAATACTGTTGTGTAGCATGGTAAAGGTACAATCACATTCTTTAAGGATCGCAATGTTGCGGTGTATGTACTATCAAATCAGAAAATTGCTTTGATTGTTTCAGTAGTAAAATTCCTTTTCATTCAGTGTATTGCTTCGATAACTGTAGTATGAAATTTCCAATCAATTGAAACTTAGAAATTCGACCTCTCTCTCTCTCTCTTGATATCATATTCTTCATGAAATCTTCATTAACCTCTTTAGCATTTTTTTTCCTAGATGACAAAATACTAGTATTATTTTTTGAAATGGTGAATGACAAATTATTTATAGAGCCACCTTATATAAAATATTAAAGTTTTTACTATTTGTTCTGTTAGATTTTTTTTTTTTTTGAAGACCAAGGTATCCAGACGTCTCACTTAACTAATCATTGGGGCATGTGCAAATCTCTCTATTGACACACACCGGGTAACACTATGGGGAGTGGCCCTTTTGTAGTGAGGAGCTTGATCCCAAGACCTCCCACAAATAAGGGTGGGAATTGACCATGAAGCTAACTCCTCAAGGTTTTTTGTTCTGTTAGAGTTTAATTTGTACATTGGCTTTTAATTGGTGTTATTTTTACTATTTATTTGATTTTAAATATTTATTTTAATTAATTCATTTAAATATCATTCCAAAGCAACTTATCGTATATCTTGGTATTCACTTCCAAACATTTCATTCTAGTAGTTTGGTTGGATGCCCATACCCATATCCCTGCAACATAGCACATAGGTATCAATAGAATCCATGGCATGATTCATTAGTGTATCTTGTTTTGGGAGGGGCGTATTGATGTATCTTTTCATATTTTTTCTCCCATTTCTTTTCCTTCTCCTTCTTTTGGAGCTGAGTATATATCTCCTATACCTGGTTTCACTTTTTGTACTTGCTTTTGTTTTTTAATGAATGAAGTCATCAATGTTTCAAAAAAAAAAAAGAATCCATGGCATGATTCAAGCTAATGGTTTCATTTGGACAAAAAGTTCTCAAGAAATGACCTAAAATGGATTTAAGAATCCAATGCTTTGCCACTTCAATTCAATGTTGAAACTTCCATTTCGAGTTTGTCAATTTGAGAGGAGGGACTTTTCATTTCTGCAATTTTTTGGGTCATTGAGTCATGGTTTGTCATAGTTGTTCTAATCCTATTAGATCAGCCTAGCCACCACTCGTACACATGCCCTTTAAAGGATGATATAGATCTCATTGAATTTTCATGATTATGAAGAGCATGCGTCAAGGAAACTATTTTATGTTATCTCTTGGTGTCAGCCATCCATAAGAAACCAACCCAGATAATCAAATATGATTTAAGAAATAATAGATATGTCTCAAGAGAGGAAAAAAGAAAGAAATCGTGGAGAGAGATAATCATCATTCTTTCATTGAAGCCATTTATCCTATCCAGTGTTGGTACTTATTGAACTTGCCAAATATTTTCCATGGGCTGAGTGTTTGTGTTACACCATTGTAACTCAAATCCACAACCTTTATAGTTTCAACAATGAGCACTTACCAACTGTGTTATAAGCTCATGTCCTATCGGAATGCACAACTGTATTTAAAATCTCGGATATATAACATTCAGTTGATTAATAATGTATTAATCTGTTAAACGCTGTCTCATTTGAATGGTTTGTAATGGTGAAAGCAGTGGAGCCAGTAAATCATGTTATATATATCTATAATACCTAGAGATTATTTTATAGGACCCAACGACTATTTATGACATGTGATGAACTATAGAATATGGATTTTTCTGAATAAAAAGAATGTAACTGATAATACAGTTGATTATGAATTGTCATTTAAGATTTTTGATTGTATGAAGAAGATACTTACAATAGAAGAGGATGACGTGTATGTTTTACTGTTGAAGTGTTAAAAAGTTTGGAAGTTGCTCACAGAACCAATAATCTTAGTTTTTGTGTGATCACATTATTTTTGTGGTGCCACACTTTTTTACCCAGAATGCTGTTTTAAACAGGGTCGGCCCTGGGCATAGGCAGCGTAGGCCGCCGCCTAGGGCCCCCATACACATAAACTCCTTAATATACCAGTCACAAAGGGCCTCTGAAATCTCACTCCGCCTAGGGTCCCTGAGATTTTAGCAGATCTCAGGACCGGCCCTGAGGCTGTTTTCATTGAGACATCAAGCCTCTAGAAATGTTATGATAAAGAATTTCTACATTCAATAATTATACTCTCCTAATTTCAACCAATTAGCCCTTGTATTTTACCTCAGTTGTACCTGCCTGTAGCATTCTCCTATTATATGAGATATATAGGTTCAAAGCTTTTTTATATATAAATGGGAATTGGTTTATACATATATTAGGAACTTTTTTGAGTGACATAAGTTGGAACTCCATTATTGACAATGATTTTTTTTTTTCACTCTTGGTACATTCATCAGTTTCCCCTAGCAGCTTTTACCTAATGTTCAATTCCTGCGATGGCTCTCATTTTGGAATGTATGTGAGTGGGCTTGACCTATGACATGGTGACTTCATCCCTTTCTCTTTTCAGAGATTCATAAAATTTCTGGGTGCATGGAGACAAGGTGGGTTAGTTTCGACATGGCTGTACCAAGCAAGGTGGTACATGTAGGTGACATCCAAGCTGTACAAGGTGAGTCCTACTCTGTAGATGCTCATGGTCTAAAACACATTTTATGAATCATTGTGAGGTTCCTTTGAGCTAGGTGATCTACCTGATGTCCATCTCCAACCAATTAAAAAAGAAGAAAATACCTGATTCATGCCTTTTGGATGTCGCAGCTACCGCGTGGAATGGACATCAATGCATGGTCAATAGTGAGGTTCCTTTATTCTTTTGAAAAGGTGACAAAATATTGTCAAGCTATTGCATTGATCATTTTGGCTCAACTCCTCATTCTTTTTTATGTAGGACACGGAAGATGCAGCACACAGATTTCACTTCTATTTATTTTTATTTATTTCTTAATTAGCAAGTAGGATTTGTTATTTTCGTTTGGGATCTTAGCAGTCCAACTTTAGTTAGTTTCCTAGTTGATTTAGAAGTCCTTTTCTATTTGATTTAGGAGTCCTTTTCCTATTTGATTTAAGAGTCCTTTTCTGTTTTGATTTAGAAGTCCTTTTCCTATTTGATTTAGGAGTCCTTCTCTATTTTGATTTAGGAGTCCTTTTCTATTTTGATTTCTTATTTTTTTCTTATAAATACAATGCATGAGAGAGGGACTCACCTCTTTCGAATATATGAATTGATATAGATTTATTATCTTATTTTCCTCTATCATCTCTGCCGAGTTGCAGACCTTACCTTCATTGCTGATTTTGTTCCGGCCATCGTTGATTCTGGGCTTAATCCCAGAGGAGATACCCTGTTGTCGCTGCCTTGGGCTTTATCCCAAGCTTATCTCAGTTACAAGTCTTCTGCCCCCTGCCTAGTTGTAGGTTGTTCTACATTACTTTTAATAGGTTGTTCATCAATCTTGAATAATCTTCTTATAAACTTCACAAATTTTCTAATGCATTCAGAGATTGGAGTTCTTGAACATCACATAAACAAATGACAACAGGAAAAAACCAAGCTAGAATGGGCTTTGGTCTTAT
This sequence comes from Chimonanthus praecox, assembly GCA_022113865.1. Lineage (NCBI taxonomy): Eukaryota > Viridiplantae > Streptophyta > Magnoliopsida > Laurales > Calycanthaceae > Chimonanthus > Chimonanthus praecox. Next base: position 2,623,677 of record CM039095.1, on the reverse strand, counting down.
TTGTTGGCTTGGTTAATCAAAAGACAAAGTTTGAGACTGAAAGAAAATTTACAAAATCATGATTTACCATCCCATTTCTTTCATAAGGTGTTTTTTCAAACTTCTTGTTGGTAATGCAAGATTTTGTCTACTGTTTTTTTAATGCAGCCTGATCCCTTACTACCTTCTTTCTCCTTGGCACATGGGTGCTCTTTCGATGGACCATTTTCAACAATCTAAAAAGTGTTTGTTATTTGCATCTGTCTGCTGTTCCGATGTTTAATTGCTGCACTCATTCAGGGGCACAAGGTTTGTTTCTTCTTACCTCTTCTTCTTCCTGGCAGGTTCCATCTTTGCAATAAAAGACGTTGTCATAAGAAGGTGAAGATAAATGGCTGGAACAAGTATCCTGAAATGTTCTAACATGAATAGTGTTCTAGTGTGAGACCACTTCATGAGTTGGGAACCACTATAAACTGTACTTTTACCCCCGCAAAAATAAGTTGTACTGATTGTGGGAAAAACGTGTATGCGAAGGTGTCTTACCATTTTTCAGTTTTGATTTTCTTTTAAACAAATTTTATCCTTCAATGATAATACCCTTTTCTGATTGGTCACTGGATTAGATAAATGGTTGGAACAATTTAGTCCGTAGTCAATTCGACTATAATCATCCAATGAAGTTGATCTTGTGCATTTTGTTTTCTTTGTATCCAACTCAAACAGTACTACAATGTGCAATGCGGATATGCTTCGTAGTCAACTTGATCGTTCATCTGGATCAGGGGTTTAAAATTCGGTATCGTACTGTACATCGGCTAATATTTCTCTTTTTTTTTTTTTTTTAACAAAAATCGCCGATATCGGCCGATATCAATACAAAGTTCATAGTTTTGTCAAATCCAATTGAAGTGTCAACATTAACATTAAAATGCAAAATAAATGATTTTGATGATGTACTTTTGAAGTATGTTGCACGCATCAATGTGATTGGGACCTTTTTGAGCAGAGACAAAATTCATTAAAAAAAGAAACAAATATACATATAATCTATGGTAGATTATATGGGATCATAAGAAGCTATAAGCAAAAGAAACAAAAAGGAAATCCTTTCCAAACAACAAACAAAGAAACCCTATATTTCCAATCCACTCTCACCCTTCCTATAGAGCCTCGTTGGTACCTTCTCAATTATAGGACTTAAAACACCACTAAAATGGATAAGGGAGACTTTAGCACCTTAGATGATGTGAATTTTTTTTTAAGAGAGATGTTATAATTACTCTTTTAAGTTATACCTTTATACCTTGGAGTTCACGTGAAAAATTATAATTAATTAGTTTTTCAAGAGTTAGTAAGATACCAATCAAATGACTTGTCACATCAAAGTGAGCGTATAAAAGAATAATATGATATTTTTCTATTTGATAAAAAAAAAGTCATCAAATATCAATTTATATTTCAGATATCGACATACATTTGAATGTAGATCTCTTGTACCACTAGCTTAGGAAGGTGCAGCAAACTCTTATCATCAGATATACCTGGATAAGTGTGGCCCACTATGATGATATCCGGACCATTTCAATGATCCATCCCATCCACTGAAGATGAGCCACGTGCAGGTCCAGGTTGCTCAGTTGGGTTGCCATTATTATTAGTATGTTGAAGCTTTTTCTCCTAATTTCGGGTGCAGGTGATTAGAAATTTAGGATATTTCTATATCTTGGATGTTCTTAATCATCTCATCTTAGGAGGGCTCATTCTGCGAAGGCCTCCAACTCGGGCAAGTGTGCTGGGTTGTGGGCCAGACAGAGCCCAAACAAATTTGTGACTAAAGGGCCCGAGCCCAGAACCAAGTTGGCTCAATTTCTTCAAAGCCCAGCGCAGACTGATTTATGCAAAATATCATTTGATTTGTAATCGAAGGGGGCCAAGTTTGCTCAATTTCTTGACAATCAACGGTTCTAATAGCTTTAAAAAAATAGATGGCTATGATCTAATAGAGTGAAATGATTCTAACTCAGCCAAAATACCCATATCTTAACTCAATTTTCCTTCTGAAGTTGAGTCAGCCACAACAACCATTATTTATCTAAATTTTTTGAAAAAATTAAGATGTATGGGCCAAATTTTGAATTGAACGTGTATCTGTCCAAGATATTTGAACCCGAAGGGTTCATTGTCCACAGTTCTTGGTAAGAAAGAATTGTAACATGTTCTCCCCACCTAGGCTAAAGAAAGTTTATGCACCAAAACCCAGATTAATAACAATTGCAGCAGTCAACATAAAAGAAGTATAAAATCAAATAACGACATAATTAATCTTTACTGTAATCTTTTTTTTTTTGTTAACATGGGTATCCCCACTCCACATTGGAGGTGAAACTAATCCCACAAACATTTATAAACCTCTCAATCCACACACTGATAAGTCGATGAATAACTCCATAGGGTGAGAGAGAGATTTGGGCGTGAATCGGATTTAAAACCTCCTTTCATGAATGAAACCTCTTGACTGTCAAACCAACCCCTTCTAGGTTAATCTTTGAGGTAAATTTGACTGGTTCAAAACGACCCAATATCTTAGTGCATTAAAAAATAGGAAAATCTAGATCACTACCCTTACGTTGACATGACAAATGATCTGCCGTCTCAGAGAGAGAGAGAGAGAGAGAGAGAGAACAAGTTTAAAGAGTGGAATTTTTTCCCATTTCTAACATTTATTATCTTGGCGTCGACAAACGAGGTCTTAAGCCATACTTAATTCAACTTTAAAAACTTCTTAAGATAGCATAAGGATCTCACAGTTGCAAGCAAAGAACTGTTTTGTCCAGACTTTCGATGACAAAGCACCTGTTCCAATACAAACTGATGATCAAGAGATCAAAAGAAAAAAAAAAACTTTCACAAAGTACAAATATTTTTATTTCATTTGTCATATTCAAATTAAGAGCATTTCCAATATTGAGTGAAGAAAAAGTAACTAAAGGTGTTCACACCTAAGTTTATTTCATGGGAATGATGATGAATGTAAAGGATTATATAGACAGGAAAAAGCTATCAGCCTAACTGTACAAAGAGCGCCACTGACTAAGAGAGCCATTAAACAGAGATTTTGTGTGTACAGTATTTGAACGGGCGCCATTGGCCGCAACTAGGCGGTTTGACTAAGAGACCAGTGCTGAAGCTTTGCAAACTGGGCACCAGTTCTTCAGCCGAAGCCACTGATGGATACATTCTACATGGTATCGGTGCTCACAACCTAATTTGCCCACCTCATCTCCTGTTGCATACTCTTCCTGGAAACCACATACATAGACACCAGGCATTAGAACATTATGTGATTTTTTTAGAGGTGATCATCATCATCAAGCAATTTATCCCCCATCAATCTAGGTTGGCAATTATATTTGAATTTGGCAAATTGTTTCCATGAGCCTACCTATCTCATGCTCATGGGACTTGAACTCACAACTTTTAAGCTGCAACAATGAGCCATTTCCAGTTGTGCTAGAGGTTCTTGTCTTATTTTCTTCTTTTTTCAGAGAGAGAGAGAGATCACTAGAATATTAGGAAACATTGAAGAGAACAAGGAATAATAACATTACACGTTACTAAAATGCCTAAAAAGGGTGAAGGCACTGGAAATCAAGTGAAGTACTGCAGATTCGCAATGGAAGAAATCGAAAGTCTGGTGCCTCATGTGCACTGCCTCATCAGTGTTGTTTCTACGTATTGTCTTCATTAAAAAATAATATATACCTAATATATTTAAGCTTAAATATGCCCAATCCACAAATCCAATTTTTTGGGATTGACCAAAATGACACAAGTGACTGTCCGTTCTGATACTGTTTTTTGGCTCTGTTTTGAGGTTGTATTATTTTCTCTCTTTAAAATAGTTACCCTTTGTCTCTGCTTCAAAAAAAAAACTAAAAATAAAATAGTTACCTTTCAAAAAAATGACGAAGTACCATTACCAATGCAACATTGCTAAAAACCAAAGCCCAAAAAAAAATGATGAACAGAAAGTAGAACATCCTCAAAATCTTCATGGATGAACCTTTTTGTCAAAAAGAAGTTTGGAGACCATCAGCTCCACCACTAAAAATTTTAAATTCCTGCAATGAAAGTTTGCCTCATCATCAACCATTTTCCCATATATGGAGTCATCTTTTTTTTAAGTTCGATGCTTCCATTCTTCTTTTTGGGAAGAATTCTGTTCTTTGTCAGCCTACTTTCTATCCATGTCTCTTTTACCACCTCATCCAAGTTTTTAGAGGTCTCTCTTTTCTCCCATTCCCTACCACCTACAGCTCAAAACTTTGCTTCTCTTACTCTTCAAAAACAAAAAGAAAAATCTCACATACACACACATATAAACGCAAGTAATTTAGGAAAGTGGAATGTGCATGAGTAACTCAATCAACAAGAGTGGACCACCAACATTTTCTAGAGTTCCTCAAAGACGAGGGTTTTCTGATGCAAAACCTTTTTGATCCAACACTGCAACTGAGGACACAAGACACCCATTATTTGAGTTACCGGCTTGCTTCTGTCCTCCAGTACCTTAAGGATACACATTCAAGACTTAATACACTCTGTTTACATTTAAATTTTTTATAGTACAAAGAACTTAATAAAATGTCATTTTTGCTCAAAGTCAGAGCTCATATTGAGAAATTATCTGTTGTGAACTGGTTAAAAAAATGGTGTGAACTTTCAATCAAAGCCTTCGGATGAGTACAAAATCATCAGGTTTTACTTTTTAAATTCAGCCAAGATTTCAATCCAAGGGCTATCCTCAATCAAAGCCTTCGGATGAGTATAAAAGTTGTCAGGTTTTACTTTTTAAATTCAGCCAAGATTTCAATCCAAGGCTATCCTCGAAAATTCACAAGCACATCATTGTGAACCAGTTCACAATGGATTAAAAGAGATGCTTCACTGTTCTTGTTGAACTCAGCTCAGTAACAGCTTTCCCACGAAGGCAACATATGCTATTAACTTAAAGAGGCAGAACATTGTAAAATAATTTATTTTAAAATGTCCATGTACAACTCATATCACGAACAATGAATATACCTGACAAACGCTGCACTTGATATCATCTCCACAACCAGCAAGCTCTGGGAGGATAGTGGGTGTATAGATGCTTCTTGTAACACATTTTGACAAGGCTTCTTCTGTAAGGGCTGTGCTGACAGTACCCATTCTCTCCTCTAGAGCTAATAATTCCTGTTACACCAAGTTTACAGTTTCTTTAAGATGGTACACCAAGATCAAAGTTCGCAATGAAATATTGAAGTACAACATCAAGGTTTCTTGAACATCCTTTATCATGCATAATTATTTTTACACTAAGCAATTGGGAATGGCTCAGCCATATCGAACAAATATCATTTAAGTGTCAGGTCAACTCCAAAACAGGTGCCCTGAAGGATTTCACTGGTATCATGAAGGGAGAGACATGGGAAAGCTTTAGATCATTTCCTAGAAACTTCCAAACAATTATTTTATTTGTATAGCTCATCACCATCATCATCATTGTCATCATTAAAACTAATAATCCCAACAATCTGAGGTCGGCTTTCATAATGAGGATTTAAAATATTTTTCAAATGGGCCAGCTGCGGACCTGACACACATTTGTATAGCTGTTCATTTAAAGAAATTTTAAAAAAGAAAGACCATCCCCTTGAGAATAATTACTTGGTGCCACATGAACTGGGTGCTCTCTTACAATATCAGAACTGAGATTCTTAAAAAAAACCTCGAAAATTAACAACAAAACCAATACTAATTACAGAAGATTCTAATTCAGAAAGCAATCATGATAAAATGGTTGATGGACAACAAACCTCATATGACATGTTATCAATATCCAATCTCATGTCTCTATGCTGATCATTAAAAGTAAGGCCACCCAATAACAAATTTGTCTCCAGAACCAATAATTGCTGCAGAGAAGGGAAATCGATTTTTTTTTAGCTAGTTTGTACTCAGAACTGAAGTATAATTCTTAAATCAAGACCAAAGCAAAGACTAAGTCAAACATTAGGTAGAGACGGGATTCAAGGCTGCAGGGCAAGCAGGTGGGTCAAGAAATATTACTAATAATGCATTGCAGAATATGTGTGATATATGGATCTTATCCACTATAAAATTTGTAAAAGTGGTCATTCATATCTTTTCTTGAAATGGATCTAGCAGCAAAGAAAAATGAAGACAAAGAAATAATGTGTTTCTATTGAGGAACTTTCAGAAAGAATCAGATCGGGCATTTGTGGAACCTAATTGAGTCAAGTCAGAAGAATCCTGCATCAAGTGTGTTTCAAACAATGAAGCGGAACAATCAAACATATAGAGTATAGACCAACAACCTCATATGTCAATTCTTCATCTTGTTCAATCCTCTCCAAAGCCAACAACATCTGCATAAAATAAAAAGCCAAGCTTCAATTGCTTAGTCCCAAGCATGTAGAGTCCATTGATAACAGAAGGCATCCAGATTATATGTGTGAACTTCCTTGAAAAAATAAATTCAAAACAAAAATATTAGAATTCAAATTATAGATTTGAATTGCCTTAAAAATGAAAAATAAAATTTAGAAATTAAATATGCATCATTATCACCTTTAGCCCCTTTCCCATTTGGGATTAGTTATACATCTCCATCCTCTTTTTTTGAAAGGTAACGAAGTTATACATCTCCATCCTAGCATATCAATAAAGTATTAAACATGGTAAAACCATCTGATTTCTCCATGTTAAACTTGCAATGTGAACAAGTGGCCCTAATTATCCATTTGTAAGCAATCAATTAGATAGGAGTCATTCAATAAGAAAATGTTTGGCACTACTCAGCCCAATAGAACTCAATTATTGAAAGATTGCATTACCAAAGGTTGTACACCCTTACTGTTAATGTTTAGCATATCTCAGCACAATGGAACCCCAATGAAGAATTAGATTACCAAACGACTGCCCATTTCCATACAATTGATAGTTGAACAATGAAACACCAGTTTCTTGATTCATCACCGAATAAATCTACAGAGTAACAAGCTAACCACAGTTGGGGCAAGTAGCAGTCAATAATTTACCAGAAAAGAAAAAGAAGAATTACCTCAGCAATCCCATCCATATTAATACGCCGTCGGTAGCCATCTCGATCAACCGAGAGGCCTTGAGACACACGGGTACTGCCATCTTCAGGAGGAGAGATTGGCCTACTGTGCATCATCTCATTGCTAGAATCCGATTGTCCATAGGAGTTCTGGTAAATAGACCGAAATTCTGTTGGAAATGACACTGACGAACTGACAGGAGTAGACTCACTGACCAAAATATTAGTTTGAGGCAGAGGTGGAACCATAACAGGCTCTGTTAATGATGAATAGCTGCCATTGTCAGATACCCTTGTCCGAGTACCCACACTAAATGTCCTAGTTCTTACTGAAGAACCACTACTATTTCCCTCTGACCAATTTCTCATCTTTCTTGAAGCTCGTTGAGATGTCGAAGCTTCAGAAAAGGAGAGGCTTGCACTAGACAGAGCAGTCTTCCTCTGGCAGCTTGAATTTCCTCCAGAAGATGACCTGTTCATGCCAGTTGTTCTGGAAGAAGAGCTCTCACCATCAGTATATCTCCTTTTAGTGGCATCAGCCTTTCTCGCATGACCTGAATCTGAAGACAAATAACCCAAAGGAAGAAGATTAGATACTGAGCAAAATGCTTTCTGAGGCTATACCTATGATCATTAGAACTCTGACCTTGTGACACAGACTTTGCAGCCTGAGCATTGTTTCTTGACAAGAAAGACCGTCGAACCGAGGAACCCAAAGAAATATCTTTACTGCCCAAAGCTGACTGCTGATGTACCTGCTTTCGAACTCCCAAATTTGATGTTGCATTGTAGCTACCCACTCCTGCTGTATTTACAGAAAAATTCTGGATAACTGCAGAGCCAGTAACTTCAATTTCAGGATGTTCTGCACGAACCTCTTCAGTTAAGGGAACAAGTTCTGAAACTTCTGTTTCCCCAGGTTCCCTATTGCTTTCAGCAGGAACCTTTCCTTTCAAAGATGATGAGTTTTGCTGCTCCTGGCGAGTCTTTCTAAGGTCACTGCTGCCAGTAAACGATTTAGAAGAGCTTCCAACTGTGGTCTTACTGCTTGCAGACCGGAAGGTCGGTCTTGAATATTTGGCCTTCTCTTGGTTGCTAATCTGTGTTCCTTTCATTGAACTCAGACTGGCACTGCATCCTATTCGGTTACAGTACCTAACGTGTCTACCCTCATGGTTTGAATCTCTTAAAGAGAGAATGGACCCCCTTTTTGCTACACCAAGACCACCAACACTTCTTTTACTTGTGCACTCATCCATGTATAAGATTTGGAATCAATGAACAGATATGTCTGAATTGAAAAGTTGGCCACTTGGTTTCTGCAACGATAATATGAAAATGTTGTTCTGTCACTGAAGTAGGAATATCATTCCTTGACTACTGTGAAAAACACATCTATCAACAAAGAAAAAAGAAAAGTTACAAGTATACTACAAACAAAATGTCTTGTTAAAAAATAATTAAAAAGCCTAAGGCCACATGAAATTGAATGAGACCATAGACGCAAGAAGCCCTTGGCTAGGCAACAATCTTTAAGGAAGAAATTAACATGAATCTACAAAGAATAACTGATGATTGAAGCATACCTACTATGCATACATAATCTTTGAATAGTGGTTGTGGAGTATTACATTGTAGAACCAAAGGATAAAAATATAACGTACTAGCCCACTAAAAAACAAGAATTGATGTGGTAAGAAAGGACACTATGGAATTTGGAGTGACAGAGAACATGATTGTTTATAGAGTTTCATGGTAATGTAGAACTATGAGGTCCAACCACAAACAAATTGGAAATATGGCTCTGATCATTATGGTAATGACAGACAAAAGATCGTAATGACATAAATAATGATAAGAAATTTCAAAGTGTCCATGCAACTGAATTAGAAATTATAAGTTTCTTCATGGAGAAATAAATGCCTATCCAATTCAGATTTTTTTCTTTTAATTTCTATAAAATTCAGCATTGTATATCACTACAATCCAACATGCAAGTGATATTTGGGTCAACGGCAACCAAAAGATGGTTTTGAATCTTTTGATCCATGGCCTGGTCTGTCTCAACAAGAAGTTGGTCCAACATCACTTTTGGGGTCGAAAACAGTTTTGCGGCTGTTGACACCATACATTCTCTTTTATGTCTATGAACAAATATCTACCATATAAATAGACATCTAGGAGTCAAGTATGATAGGTAGAACCCTCATGGATTGTGAATTGGAAGAAAAAAAAAAAATACACCCAATAAAAAATCATAGCAATCACTGTAAATGGCTGTTAGTTTAACAGTTTTACACTTAAAGGGTAGCTTGATGCAAAAACAGGTAAAGGTCAAGGGAGTAAATAAGCTCTAGCAAATGAAGGCAGCTATTAACAGAAAGATTATTCATCTAAAACCAAGGATGAGTTATAGAACCTTTAAATACGGCAAAATCAGAATGCACATCTATGAGATTGTTCTACCACTTTGCCACAAGACCCATAACATATTCACAATACAATCAAACATTCAACAAGTAACAAAAGGATACGATCATACTTCAACTCAAAGCTGCCAATAATCCACACCATGAGTTAGAAATGGATACAGTTATATTTTGGACCCTCAGATCTGAGGATTAGTATTAATAATCCAGTCTTTTAAAAGTTGCAAGTCCTTCCATAATATTTGGAACCACCAAAGGTTATGTCTTCATTGAAGTTTCCTATGCCTATGTCATCTTTTTTTCGAAAGATTGATGACTTGATATCATTAAAAGGAAGGAAGTACAGAGAAGCGTTCCGAGTATACTCAGAGCCAAAGATGAGGAACAGAAACATGAAAAAGAACAAGGAGAAATAAGAAATAAAAAGACATCAAATAAACCACCTAATACAGGATCCAAAAGTAGCTTTATTCATAGGTTTTATTCATTTCAAAATTAAGTAGAATTCACAGTTGTCTCAGGAACAAAAGATTGTACAAAAGGGATTTGCTTTTTCTTTTCCTTCTGAATGGGATTGAACAACAATTGTTCGGAGGCATGAACGATTGTAAATGTATTTTCTTTCCTTGCTTTCTTGTTAACCCAAGATTCTACTCATAAGGCATCAGATAATAGGAAAGATGTGTAAAAATACATATTGGATCAACCAAAGAACCCAAGGTCATCACATGCACTTGTAGTAAAAGTTGTTCCTTTATGGAAGATAGATTATGAAATAATCAGAAAAGAAGTACAAAATAATTTCTCAAAGAATGTCCAAATTCTTTAAAAGATTACCACCACTAGATCACGAACAAACATGAGACTAAAAACACAAATGGTTACCTACAAAGCCCAACCAACTAAAGGAAGCACCAATTCAAAATCCAAAAAAAAATTGATAAATTCCTTCAAAGGATTCTGTCATGAGACAATCGGGAAAGCTTGCCTTTATAAGATAACAAGATAATAGTATATTATTTCAACAGAAATGACAACAAAAATAAATCAAAGAGATTAAAAGCTCACAACCACGAATGATAAAACCACCTTGCCCGCAAAAGCGAAAAAACCTCTGGTTCCAAAGTAACCTAAATAAATGCCAATTTTTCCTACATACGTAACAAACTAAACAACCTTTTAAGTTATCCCCAATACTCCAGAAACTTGTGCATTCTAAACATTATAGAAAATTTCCGCCATATTAGGGGCAAAAACGATCAACCACACCAAAAGAAATGAAAGAATAACCGACTTTCCAGTTTCTCACCAAAAAAAAAAACGTAAAAGGGATAGGGAGATTATCGAATAACCATGAACAAAAAGAAGGATTTTGAAAGCAGAAAACAAATATGATTCTTGGGTCCTAAATTTAAAAGCCTACTTTTCTCCAAAAAGGGTGGAACTTATCTCTTATAAGATTAGAAACTAAAGACAAAAATATCAAATTTGGATTCAAGTCTAACAATAGAACCATGAAAAGGCTTCTCTTCTTTATACAGAAACTTATTTTTTATCCCATACAAGACACTGAATAACCATAAAACACGATACTTGGATGCTGACAATAGGAACATGAAAAGTAAACAGGGATATGTTATCTCAAATTCAAGAACACGATTATCTCAAAAAGACGGAATTTTTCTCATACAAAACCAAGGAATTTTACATAAAATTTTGAAATTTAGATTTCAACAATAGAAATCCGAAAAGGTTCTGTTGTCTCATATTCAAGTACCCAATTTTCTCCATAGAAACACGAATTTTGGATTATCACACATAAAAAAAAAAGTATCATTAATAAAATATCCAAAGAAATGAAAGGATAAATGGGGTTCTCAAAACATACTTAAATTCAAAACCACCAAGGAATTTTTCTCGGACAGAGTCATCCAATAACCATAGAATCATGAAATTTGAATTTTAACAAGAGAAAAATAAAAGGAGCTCTGCTGTTTTAATTTCAAGAATCCAATTTCTTTCTTCTTTTTTTGGAAAAGATGGAATTTTTTTCATAATACCTCAGGTCGCAGTGCCCGATACGGAGGAGGGGAGAAAAGGCAAATGGCCGCACAAAAAAACGTGTGAAAAAAAGATGAGAAGCTCTTTTATAAGAGCACGTAGAACTAACCGTTTTGACGAAATCAAGCCGTTCACTCAAGCTAGACCTCCTGTCTGCCGTTGGATCGGCTACAAATGCGGGTTGGGTGGAAAATCAACGGACGGCCGTGATTCTTACGCCACCTGCGGGACCACCGCGCCGACGTGGACCGCAACGCACGAGCAAAAACCAAAACCCAAACCTCAGCCTCAGCCGCCTAAAAATTCCGAGTCGATTTTATTCTGTGGATGGAAAAAGATGAGAAGAACAAGTCGAAATTAAATTACAAAAAGGGTAGAGAAAGATTGGCACTTTTTCTTCTCTTTCGATTCTGAAACTTAAAAGAATTTTCCCCCCTTGATTTTAACAGATGTTTTCCTTCTCTCTCAATCAAATTCACCTCATTTCTCTGCTTTTGAGCTGAAATTCACCTCGGATTCAGGTTAGGTATTTCGGAAACCCCAATCGATCATCGATTCGAGTGAACTATTTGATTTTCTTCGGATGAGAAATGAATAGATGTTCTTTCCAATCCTTGAAGAATTTTGTTTTTCTTTACATTTCTCAGCTGGAATTCAGGTTAGATTGTTTCAGAAATCCTGTATCGGTCGTCGATTTTATTTTCAGTAATTTGATTTTCCTGATTAGAGACAAACTGATCTTCTTTTCAATGTTCGAAGAGGAGGGATTTTTTATTTATTTTTTCGTTTCTAAGTTGAAATTCAGGTCCGATTGTTGCAGAGACAGACACTGAAACGGATCATCGACTAAGGCTAGAAGATTTCTTCTTCTTGTGAGAAATGTTTTCAGCTTGTTTTCGATCCTTTAAAACAAAAAGATTTTCTGTTCTTTTTCGTTCCTCAGCTGAAATTCAGCTCAGATGTTGTATAAACTCTAACAAGTAATCGGTTTTTAGCTAAAATTTTGATTTCTCTGATGAGAAACGAATCGATCATCGCTTCCGATCTCGATCTTCAAGGACTTTTTTTTTTTTCTGTTTTCGTCTCTTAGCTGAAATTCGACTTTTAGCTCAGAAATTTGAATTTTTTTTTTTTCTGATAAGAAACAAAGCTACCCTGATTCCAATGCTCAAAAAGGAAGAAATTCTTTTAAATTGATGCATAGTCCTTTCGGATGAGACCTTTTTTAACAACAGGAATCGGAAAAATCAAGAAAACAACATATTCCCGCCTTTTTATTCCCAATCAGTACCTCCTGAGCAATATTCCTCAAATTTAGAGAAATCGAGGAATTCTGTGCATTTTTCTCCAGCTGCAGTAGCAAGATTCCTGAGAATTTCAGAGAAATTACAGAAAATTTGTCTTTCTTTGCTTTTCAAAGTTCCAAACCTTTTAGAAATAAAAGAGAAAGCAATTCTTTCTTCGGCCACACTGTCTCCAGATCTTGAGTCGGAAAGTTCAAAGGAAAACTGATCCAACGCCTCAGATTCAACCAAAAGCAGGGACGTTTTTAGCGAAACTGTCGCAATAATCAACGAGATGCCTGCATATCACTTCATATTTTCCCCAAATCTTGCGCTTGACGACTGTTTCCTCTCTTTTTCGACACGAATTTCAACGGATTGGAACTTTCACCGCAGGAATTTTGGCTTGAGCAACGAAACTCAACACCGAATCGTTCCCTTTTTCCTCGAGAATCTTGCATCTGACGATTGTTTTTGTTTTCTTTTTGTATTTTTGAATTACTGATATTATTATATTTAATTACTTTTTATTATATAAATATTTTTACTTTACGATAATGAAACATTTGTTGCGAGATTGGCAAAACCAGCGGTGAAGTAAATATCTCTCGATATTTGATATATATCAGTTGATAATGGTGGATTTTGTAAAAAAATAAGAGAGAAAAATATATAATCAGAATTTTTACTTCTGAGCCAAATGATCAAAAAACTTACCAAGAAAGTGTTATTCCATTTTAAGTATTCCTTATCAACTTAAGTAATGTGTAAATTCAGAGATTTATATGTATTTGTACAATTAATCTCACTTTCAATAATTCTATTCAACCATAGTCTTATTAATTTTGAAATTTACTTAATTATTTAAATTTAAAATTTAAAAGTCATAAAAAGTATACATGTTTAAACATACATATTTTTCTTTAGAATGTATTTTATTCATCTAAACTAAAAAGGAATATAATAATCACGTACTACCAACAACATTAAACTGTCAACACTAACTGCTAAAAAAAAATAATTAAACTGTCAACACTATTAACTATTTATTTAAAAATCAACACTGATCAGTTCACAAAAAAAAATGATAAATATTATTTTAAAAATTAAATCTTATTTTTAAATATGATTTATGAACTTCAGATAGGATCACATGTTAAATTATAGGAAAACTGTTCTCCAAAATTTTAATTTAATATAATTAATATCTAATCTCAAAATTCCACTTATTTAATTGATCCAATTTGTCAATTTAAAGTGTCCAGTGTCTATATAAGTCATCGGCAATCCCTAATACCTAAGTACCCAATAGATATTAGATTAACATAGAGAGGCGAACGTTATTTTACTTTAATAACAAAGAATCAATGGGTTTGGTCTTTAATGGGATTTATTTAAGTGGATTTGGTGGGTTCTGTGCGTCGTTTTAGAGGAGCTGATTTTGAAAGACGGGAATGTCTGCTTGCGAAAGCAGCAGCAGCAGCAACACGAGCAGAGAAGCTTGGCTTCTAAGTTTGAAAAGTTCAATGTAACTTATTCCCTTATTGTTCTAACTTAGATTTTTAAAACTTAAAATTTAGTTCTGGACTTTATTTTTTCACTCAATAACTAAAATTAATTATAAATATTGAGTTAACCTTTTTTATAACTAAGGTTTTCAAGTCGCTTAGAGCATCCGATTAATCTCTAAATATGTGTAAGTCTGAATATGTGTCTATTTACAAAGTAATTCTATCAGAGATGGTTTTTTAGATGAAATGAGAATCGAACTCAAGACTCACTCTCAAAAAATATTAAATTAATATATTTGAAAATATCAAGTCTAAGTCATTCAGATCTTTGAATTTCTAAAGTTATACTTTGATAAAAATATAATTATTTACTCTATCTACGTAGGTTCTCATAGTTAATTTATGAGAGTTTGAAATATGCACAATTTTGAATAGATCCAAACAAATTTTCAATGTTTTGAAAAATGCAATCAAAATATCTAAAACTCTAATCAATCGCCTAATATTTTTTTAAATAAATATTAATAATTATAAATTTAAATATCGACTAATATATATGGTATCCATCGATATATAATATGTATCAGTCAGGAGTTCAAATCTCAATGAGTCTGATTTTTTTTATTATTAAAACTTGTGAATATCTAAGAAAGATTCGTGATCCGAGATATGTACACCTGTTAATATTTTTATTAAAAATACGTATATTAAATTAAAATTCATTTCAGCCAGAAGAGCCCGCAAGTATCAAAGACAGTGACTACACGCAACTTCTAAACTCTTCTCTCCTTTGTTTCCACACAACCACTTAAAAAAAAATCCAGTGCTTTCTTGAGTCAGACGTGGTAACATGCCACGTGTCATGCAATGAGACTCGGTATGTGTGGGACCCATCTCTTCCCATATCCAGAGTCCAGACTCAACTCAAGTGTGTCATTGTCCAATCTATTTGTGGTCCTCTTCTCTAGGGCAAGCCAGGGCATGAACAGTTGTGGTGGTTCTCTCTTTCACGTCTAATGACACGTGGCATTAATCCCAACCTTCACTTCAAATGGCAGGAAAGAGAGGAATGAAGACGAAGCAATCTGAAGCAGATTGAAACTTGAAAAGACGGATTTAAGCTGATAAGTATATTTGAGATACAGGCTGATATATATACCAATATCAATCGATATTTCAGTTTTTTTTTTTTTTAAATTAAGTGAGAGAAAGTTTTCAACCGAAAAATTAGTCGAGAACCGAATATCAACTGATATTGAGATTTGAACACTTGTTTAAAAATGAGCTATGCACCGCGAATACCATCAAAATTGTATCCAGTGACTCCATCTATACTTTCATCTGTGGCCCAGTTTGACCCTTCACTCCCTTATGTTGATCTCTATGCTTTATCTCCTTGAACTTAGTAACCTAATCCATAATTTTAAATCAAACATTCATAAAACCTAATTATTCACTCTCTTTCTATTTCTACAAGCAGCTTCAATTGGGTATTTTCACTAATTCAAACGGATGAGTTCAGATTTAATCTAAAAATGTTGATTGGTTAAGATCTACTTGAGCTTTTAATATTAAAAGAACTTAAAAAGAAAATTAAAATGAAGAAAGACTCATCTAAACTTAAAGAGTGTGAATAACTCTACTTTTCTTTCCACAAAAGAATCATGCATCAAGAGAATCATCTTTATATAATGACTGAAAGATAAGAATGGATGTGTGAACTTAAATGGAACAAATCATTTGACAAGCACCTCACAATCTCACATAGGCTCAAATGGAATGTGAGAAGGACTCATTACTCGAACAAATGTGAGCTTAGCTCATATTATCCTTAATTTGGTATTAAGGTATGTTTAAGAGGATATGATTTTTAACAAAAATTAGACTATTTAATTATAGAGAATTCAAAATTTATAATTTTTTTTAATTTACATGTGGGAAACTGTGATATCCTAACCCATGAGCCAGAGGCCAAGCCCTAGAGAGACTAATCCAAGTGAAACTGGGTCCTGTCGAACTGACCAATAGAGTGGATCGGTCGGATCCGACAGCCCAGCAGTGGGTGGGAGTTATGGAAAGTCCAACATTGGAAGTTGAGGAGTTTGAGAGGGGGTTTATAAGTAGCCTTGTTATCTAAAACCAGCAAGATGTGTCAAAGGCGGGTCCGATCCAAAAACCGTGTTGTCTCGTGCATGTGCACGTGTGTGCACTTGTGGACTCAAAGCGAAAAGTATCTTGCTAGGCCGAATCCCAAACCCTTTTTATGGGCCGGGCTGTTAAAGAAACTGCAGCATACCCATCATAAAACCCTCACAGGTGACCCCACTACCCCTAGAGCACACCAAAGTTAGGCCATGGGAACTTGAATCTATAACCTTCTGCAATTAACCTCTTTAATTCAAAAATTATAATTTTGATGCTTGATATTTTTTTTTATTTTCAGTTGATTATTTATTTATTTATTACTTGACAATATAAAAATAAATCACAACCGTTTAATAAATAGATGATTAATTTTTCTTTCAGTCACTTTGAATTGCCTCTTTATATATAAATGAAGTAAAGAGGTTAATTGCGATTTTGTAGAATATCACCAATATTAAATATATTCTAAAATTGTAAGAAAAGAAAAAGAAAAATGAAAACTATAAATCTATCTTGAAATTAAGTGCGGCCCTTTCATGTGGGCTAAGTCAAACAGATTTCAAAGGTCTAATTTGACTTGGTTTAGATATATTCAATGCATAAATGAATAAAAGATCCATCAACTACTGGTCAAAACTACACCTATCAAGCAATTGATTCCAGCAATTCTCTCAGACGTTTTTTGACCATTTGATGTGGATAATTACATATATAATTATACACCTCTCATTTAATGGTTCTAACATCTTTTGTTTATTGGACCATTCTCATGGGTAATGAGTGGTCAAAATATCATTACATACAGATTGGACTTTAAAGAGAAAATATCTCTAACTTCAACATATTTTTTTTACTAAAATAAACGCAGAGGAAGGACAAATTTTTTTTTTTTTTTTTTTTGAATTTATGTGTGGAAAATTTAGAAATAGTCCTACTAAAACTCTCACGTGAGCTAACTATCCCTAGAGCACACAAAAGTTAGACTATGAGGGTTAGAACCCGCAACGTCTCGCTTACTAAAACTGGAGGCAACCAGTTGAACTAAACTCTAGAGGACTGACAAGACTATTGTTCAGCTTTATATATAATTTTATTTTTTTATGATCAAAGTATTTAGGTCTTTTAAAGTACTTGATTAATTTTTGGAGCATGTGCAAAGCTCTCTAACTATACACCGGTAGTAGCCCTTTGAGATGAAATGAAAATCGAACTTAAGACGTTCACTTCCTACAAGAGAACGATTCTTGTCCATCACTCTAACTCCATGTAAAATTCTTTTATTTTATGAAAATCAAATGATTATTATCATACATGAAAAAATCATAGAATCAATACACTAGTTAAAGTGTATTACAATGGGGATTTTGTGGTTTTCCACACGGAAATTAAAAAAAAAAAAAAGTGAATATGTGACTCATCATTTGTTGATGGCCATCTACAGTGTAGTGACTTGTACGAAGAAATTATCGTTTTGAAGTGTTTGATGTAAATTTGGATAATTAATTTTTATTAAATCTATATTCACATTAATTTTTACTTTTTATAAATTAGATCTTTTATTCAATTTAACTCATTTTAAGATAATTTTACTAGAAGCAAACTATGTCTTTAAAGATTAGAAAAAATGCCGAACTAAAAAATAGTTTAGAGATTAAAATTTTAAAAGTTTACAAATATGATTTTATATTGTTTTAACTAAAAGAAGGAAAACTTTTCAACAGATTCCATGTATGAACTCTATATTTATGTTCACAAGTGATCATTGCCAATGGTTTTTTATGGAGAGTGCCTTAAATAGGCTGCCTCAATGAGTTGTTGAATTAGTCAATATCATTACAGTTTATTAATAAATAAATAAGCATCCATAAGTGCCTAAACCCCCATGTAATGGGCGGCGTTATGTTATAACTTATAAGCAAGGACAGGAAATTAATTTAATCATGACAGGTCAAGTGGTGTGATTATAGATACATTAAGAATAAGATTATCTTAATCTAAGCAGTTGAGTGTTAAACTATCATCGTCTAAAAGCTCGCTATGACGACACGTGTAAAATAACATATTATAATGAAATAACTATATAGATTAGAAAGATTCAGGGTTTTTAAATTTTTTTATCTATGATACTAATTAAATTTAGATAGCGACGTAGATCCAATTAGAGGTGCAACTTCAGTCAGCATTTAATCTGATCTACCTCGAACTAATCTAAAAAAATGATTAGTTTAAAATAAATAATTAAATATGCTACACATGTATAATGTATAATAAGTATGAATCAATCCCTAATTTCCTATTGTATGCTCACTGATGCCCTTTTTAATCCCGTTTGTAGGGTTGCAATGGGCCAACAGAGTTCAGACCGAATTGATTTCTCAACTTGGGTATGATGGTTAAGCAAATTTAAAATTTCAACTAGGGCTGCAACTCGGGTCAGGTTTTGACCTGACCCGTATGACCTGACCCGAGAAATCATGCGGGTCGGGTCAAGAATTTCGGGTCAGCATGTCGGGTTGGGTTGAGAAGATGAGAACCTATATGGAATTCGGATCGGGTCGGGTTGAGGATTTTACAAGTTAACCTGACTTGACCCGACCCAACCCAACCCAATTAAAAGTAGGCTAAAATGGATTCAGAATACCGGTCGGATCAGAATTCGGGGCGATTAGTATTAGAATTTGTATCGAGTCGGGTCTATAAATATCAACTCGGATTGGATTGAATTTTAAAGAACTCGACCAGAGTTGCAGCCCTATGTACAACCAATATAAAATTTGATTATCCAAAAGTCAAAAACAGTGATGCCCAAATCAGAAGAAATAAAATTAAGTAATTTAAAAATAATTATCATCATTAGTCATTTTTCATCTATTAGAGTTTTAGGGATCAGTTCTTTGAATTCTAGAATTTCATGCTATCTTATAAAAAATTATATTCTTTATTACCCCACCACATACTAAAAAACTGAGGAAAAAAAAACTTAAAAGGAGTCTATCCGAGTTGACTCCATTGATAGGATTTTAAGTTAAATGAGTCAACGATTTTTACTGAGTTCAATTGAATTAGTTGAAAAACTCGTTCGAGTTATTCAACTCAATACAATTTTGAGTTGTGTCCAGTTTGAATTTCCAATCTATGCACACCGTGTATCACATCTTTGCAACATGGTGAAAACTCATGGTGCGCAGATCATAACCCGTATATACGATGTACATGCGATACCTCAGCTTTTAAAAATAATGATATTTATGAACATAGTCAAAATTTAATGAAGGAATTGATTGGCATTCAATCTGTAATTTGTTGCAGGCCAAAGATTCTCTCCCTTTGTTCACAAATGAGATGATTCAATAATCATCCAACTCTTGAACATTGTCCCTTGTCAAACAATCAATAATATCTAAGTTCTTTTTTTTAAAAAAAAAGACAAATTGTATACTTAGATACTTGATAACCATCTCAATTTTTTTTTTTAAGGTAAACAAAATAATGATAACAAAGATGCTATGCTAAGGTGGATATGCAAGATGACCTCAAAATAGAGGAAATAATAACAATATTAGAGTAAACCCTTAAAAAATAACTCCAACTGCAGAGGAATTGGAGAAAATCATTGAAGGTGTTTTGAAAGAGTATTTAGAATGACTAGAATTCAGTCCCCATTTATAGAATTGAAAAGTTATACCTAAAGGTTTAAGAAGAAGATGGAACATATAAAACCCAGATGCAAAGAGAAAAAGGGTCATGGCAATTATGGAAAGATAGACAGAACAGTTCATAATACAGTGACATGAAAGAATAAATGTGAAGTGGCAGTGATGATAATGATAACTATCTGCAGTACTAGAGATAACTTGAATAAATAACAGAATGAATGATGAAACTCAGTCCTCTAATACAACTGAGCAAGTTTTGAATCAGAATGAGGAAGTTTCAAGGGAAAAAATGATTCAGGGAACAGTGGATATGAGCAGTAGCCTAGGTTGGTATTTAGCATAAGACGTAGTCTAGGTCCCCAGTTTGGGCCTTCTTTGTTAATTAAAGATGTATTGTCAATCCAGTCGTGGGTTGAGCTCTGTGCTTAGCTCGGGCGGGTCAAAGGGGGTGCCTCCTTGTCCGGGGGCACAGGGGTGGAATCCCTGACCCAAAATTTTATAGGGTAATTTTTTGTAAATCCTAATTAGAATAGTATACATGATCTTTTTGTTAAGACATAGAGTTGAACATGTGTAATGAGAGTACTTTTTTTTTTTCCGTTTTTCCTTTGAGTAGAGTTAATTGGTACAAACCTGTGGACGTACTGAAAGGAAACTACGTAAATATCTATATTGTGGTTTGCTTCTATTTTCTATGTTTTTTTATATTGTTGTTTGTGTGTAGTCAATAATGTGATTTTCTCCCAACATTCCTAACTCAATTGGCCCAGGTTTCAGCCTGCGGAAACCGTTAATATAATTTTCACTAAAACACAAAATTAATGAGAGATGTATGTAGATGATTTGTATCAAAATTATAAAAATTACAGTAGACAACTAAAGCAATAAAACCAGCTCCCTGAGTTCTCTGAAGCACTTGAAGCACATTCATATCAGAAAGCAGAAAACCATGATAGAGGCTACACATAACAACAGTCTAATCTCATGGACACAACCTCATGAAACTTTTTGAAAGTAAATGATAAAAGGAAATTAATCTTTGCAGGTGAAGAACTAAGCTTGAAAATACAAAGATAGAATTGGCATTGGACCACTGCCATTTGGAAATATAATTTAGTCCAAAAAAAGCTCAAACAAAGTGATAATCACTATTTGATTGAATTTGTTTTCTTCACATGGTGGTCTCACTTTTTTAATTTCTTGCAGTGAAGAAGGGACAACTTCAATGCTGAAGGTGCTGTTCAGGTCAGTTGCGAGTCATGTGGATCTGTCTTGATTTATCCAACGGCTTTCCTCGACAAAAAAGAGAGCCAAAAAAAAGCACACATACTCACCATTATCAGAATTCACAATTCTCTGATAATTTGTCATAAACAAATAAATGAAAGTGGCACAGTTCTGTCGGGGTTTTAATTATCTCAAACAAGAGGAATTTCATGAAGGATCTCTGTTACTATGATGGAGTAGATAAATTTTCACCAAAGTTCATCATCTCTCAACTGAATTGGTTGGTTCAGTCATTTGGTAGAGCAGAGCACATTTTTTTTTTCTGAGTTGTCTTTATGTTTGGTAGGCGAAATCTTTTGCTAATGCTATTGCATATGGTCACCCGCCTATTGTAATCTGAATCTTATAGAACACCTTGACTTTCAGGTTCTTCTAATGAAATGACAGACTCAAATGCCCCAACTAAGGCCTTCACCTTGCTCTTCCTCTTCTCTACAAGCTTAGATGCTGTCTCCTCAATCACATCATTGTACGCTGGAGCATTTTTCTTCCCCCGCACATTCTGTCGCTGTGGCTCCACTTTCTCTACCTCCAGCTTTGGATCATCATTGCCAACAACTTCCTGAACTTTGGTATCCAAATTACCTTTTTCCGCTTTCTCAACCTCCTCACTCCTACCGCCTGCGTTAGATATCAACTCACCATCAGCATCACCACCCTCTTCTTCTAACTTAAGTGGATGCTCCTCATCTTCAAGTCCATCATTTTCATCTTGTTTCTTTTCTTCCTGATGGCTGTCACCATTGCATTCATCATTCTTTTTCTCAATTTCCTCTACTGCAGTGGCCTCATGTACTTCCAAAGGCAATGAAGTATAACAACCTTCAAGCATGTTAATTTCACAAGCATTCAGTTCCATGTCTACATAGTCAATTGGCTGAATCTCATGCAGGGCTTGTTCTTCTCCATCCACTTTCAAAATCTCTAGTTCTATTTCAGGCATAATTATTGACGTTTTAGGTGTATAACGGATTGAACTTTTCATCCTACTAGTAGCAGGACTAGCCTTACTTTCTCTTTTCTTCAGACTACATTCCCTTGTGAGGCTCTTTGCCTTCACAAGTTGACGAACATTTCCATTTCTTGGTGTTTTTGGTGCTTTATCTGACACAGACCTGGGGAGACTGACAGTTCTAGGAGAGTGACATGAAGGTCTGAGCAATTTTTCTCTCGGGCCAGTGAATGTTGGTGTTCTTGGAGTCTGAGATGGTGATGGAAATCTGTCAAAGGACTTTGTTGTAGTCAAGGTTCTTGGAGTCTCAGATGGTGGCGGAAATTTGTCGAAGGACTTTCTTGTAGTCATGGTTCTTGGAGTCTGAGATGGTGACGGAAATTTGTCAAAGGACTTTCTTGGAGTCAAGGTTCTTGGAGTCTGAGATGGAGATGGAGATTTGTCAAAGGACTTTCTTGGAGTCACAGAATTAGGAGCTGGTTTCTTGCTTGGTTTGTGCAATTCATGAGAAGTGGACACTGTAGACTTCAGGTAATGTGGGGTTGATTTTTCCAATACAGTTGAAATTCCTCTTCCACGAGAACCTGACGAAGCCAATTTCGACATTCTTCTTCCTCGGGGGCTACTGATACTCGGAGATGAAGAGGATTGGATCCTCCTCTCCTTCATTTGAGCATCTTCCTTTATAGACGTAGCCATGTAGATTGAAGTCTTGTATGCTGAGAACAGAAGATAACAGAAAAGAATGAGAATGGCAAATGACAATAACGAGTACAAGAGCGTTGCTAATTTCATAGGAAGGACTGAGACCATAGTTGGCAAGTGTTCATCATCACAAGACAAAAGTTGTGGGTTCAGGTCCAATTATCATTTAAAAATCTCTTCTAGTTTCAACAATTGAAAAGTCATTGATTTATGATCCACATACGCACACAAAGAGGCAAAAGAAATATTCATACATGAAAGATTAATGGCACCCTGTGTTTCTAACTACTGACATGTGTAAGAATAGCTCATGTTCACAAAATGAAAAGTCCATTCATGAGAGAAACATTATGAGAATGAATGGAGGTGTTCTTTTTCTTATTAAAATGCTCTAGTTCAAAACAATTCAGCTGTTGTTGAGTGTGGCATCTAAGACACCCTAAAAACAATCGAAAGAGGTTACATAATCAGACATCATTCACTTGTGTAATGAAGGTGATTATCGAATTCACAAATATAATAAGCTTTGATTTAGATTTTCCTAGTTCAACACACCATTATTATGTACTGGTATTTTTCTTGGTTCTTTTACAATCTTATGCACCTTTCTCTGCCAGTTCCCAATTTTATCTGTCATGTTAAGACACTCATTTTCCATTTCTTTTTCATTTTCCACCTATCTCATAAGCATGTTGTACTCATCTTTGATCGTCATTGGTGTCGGAAACAGAAACAAAATTTCCTTAAACTGTGGCTCAGTTCATGTATAGATTACAGAAAGGAATGATCCCCATATTGAATGCTAGTTGGACTCATGTCATGTGTTTATTAGAGGAAAAATCCAAAGAAAATTACCTAGTTTTATGTAATTTCCTGAGGAGGATAGGCTCTTTCATAAAGCCTCGTACATGGGATGCAAGCCTTTGGGGTTTAGGAGAGTTTCTAGTTGGGTTTTGCGGTATTTGGAAGACCTACATCACAATAAACTATTTATATTGGTACTTGGGTCTATTTAGGTTTAGAGTCAGAGGGCTAGTGAGCCTCTGAGGGTCCTGCAATTGAGAAAGAGGGTTGTCAAAACCTTGTAGAAATGAAGCTTTGAGAGTGAGTTTTGCCTTTGGAGTTTCATTGTAGGTACAAATACAATATAGTTAAGAAATTATCCGTTGTGGACTGGTTCATTGTGAATCAAAGAGCCAACTTTTTGTGCGGGTTACTTCATATGATAGGGATGTGTTTGTTTAAAAGATCTATACTTTTAAAAATCATAGCTGTCCATACAATTTGAGCTTAACCCAATGAGTATATCTCAAAATGGATTCAAATTTAGTATGAATTTATGTTATAAGATACTAAGGAGTAGTGTAAATCTATCTTCTATCAAAAGTTGCCTCCCCAGTTTCCAACAAACCAGTTCACAATGGATAATTTCTTCACTATAGTTCTCTCACTCTTATCTCTTTGATGCAGTGGAAGGGTCTTCTTTTTTTGCAAGGAACACTTTCCTGGGAATTCGATTTTCCACTCCAAACTTTCTTATGTACAGAAACACACAAACATGCCCTTAGAGAAATGCTAGCAATGTTCACTCTACAGTGCTCAAAGCCCCATATTTAAACACTTACATGATTGTGGGTAATGTCCAAACAATTGTGTTTTGCATTTAGGAACACTCTCAGTCCACATTAGACTGGAAAAGTAGCAAGGAACAAGTGCAAACTATTCTAACAGAAAAAGGGTGCAAACCATGGTTGCATTTTCGTCCAAATTGTCTCCATTGTTAATCCAAAATCATTGTGTAGATCAGATAAGATCAACCCAAGCCTAATTTTCAGATTCTGGGATTCTTCCCATGTATCTTGGTTGAGGCAATCCTGGCTGCACGAATTGCAATTCCGGATTTTTTTACACCAGACAATACATCCCATTAGAGTGAATTTAAGATGAGCCCCAAATTTCCAAGAAGGGGAAACTAATCTTCGTTTGCATTTTGTAGCACCAATAATCCAAGATTAGTACAGTGTGTCATTAGCATATCAGGGAAGAATTTCATCCTTCGAATTGGCCATAGGCTTAAGCAAGTTTTGGTTCCTAGTGATCTTTTAGACGCCTATCTAAGACATACTGAGACAGTCTCACCTTATTAATCACCACCAAGCACTGGAACACCCATATATGATGCAAAGAAACACTCGAGACCTGAATCAGCATCAACCCCCATTCATGAATTTTTGTTTTAACATTCGATTACAGCAAAATGAATGGATTTGTTGAAGAAAAAAATGACCTTTTCTGACAGAAAATGAATACCATTTGCAAAAAAAATTGAAGTTCGATCTGGGGAAAAAACTGGTTGACATACAAATACTAGATGAAATTCTTTGGTTTTGGCCAGACCGAAATGAAATTTAGCATCAGATAAATATCATCTATAATGTCAGGGCACTATAGAGGTCATAATTTCAAAGAAGATGCCCAAAATATTGGCTATTATATGCAAAATATCAACTGAAATTCTTAAGCCAATCCTAAGGCCTAATTATCAGTTTTGGGCTTTTGGTCGTACTGAAATGTCATAGTCACTGTAATCCAATTCAATGACAATAACAAGAAAAGAAGTTGCAAAATGTTCCAATAATCGTATTAAAGAACTTGCCTCTTCTGCAATTGTATTGGAAAACATCAACTGAAATCATTGATATTGACTGATTTTTTTTTGGTTTCGGCCATTGAAATGAACTTTGGTATCAGACCCATATC
This sequence comes from Chimonanthus praecox, assembly GCA_022113865.1. Lineage (NCBI taxonomy): Eukaryota > Viridiplantae > Streptophyta > Magnoliopsida > Laurales > Calycanthaceae > Chimonanthus > Chimonanthus praecox. Next base: position 2,597,777 of record CM039095.1, on the reverse strand, counting down.
CTCTATGATGCAGGGGCGTTGTAGGGATCAGAAGTTTAACCAATAGACCCAAAATATTGGCCAATATATGCTAAATATCAACTGAAATTCTTCAGCCGACCCAAAGGCAAAAATACCAGTGCTGGGCTTTCAGCCGCCCGTATCAAAATCTGGTAATTACTCTAACCCAATTCAATGAGAGGAGCAAGAGAAATAAGAGTTGCAAAATGTCCCAATAACCATATAAAAGGACCTCATTTGGAATCATAATGAAAAAAGAAAAATGCGTATCTCCAATTACTGGCTGAACTTTTGTTTTGCTTTGGGCTTGTTGAAATAAAATTTGGTATCAGAGTATCAGACACACATCCTCCATAATGCAAGTGCACATTATACGGATCAGAAGACTGAAATTCTTTGGGCAACCCGAAGGCCAAAATATCAGTTTCGGGTTTTCGGGTACTATCAAAATCCAATCCAATGACAGAAACAAGAGAAACAAAGCTGCAAAAAGTTCTTGATAGGAAAGAAAAAAAAACTGACCTTGTTTGTCTCTGAGAAAGAATCACCCACTGGTTGCTTTCCTTGCTTTGAATGAATTGAGTGGAAGATTTAATTGGATTGGGAAATGGAGAGGAGAAGGGAACTCATTCATCCATTTGGGTGGTGAATTGATAGTGAAATGAAAAATGTAAGGGAATTGTTGGTTTTTGAGGTGAATTGATGGAAGTGGAAAGAGAGTATCGGATGTGTGGTGAGAGAGACATGGAAATTGCAAGGATTTAGTGGTCTGCACGTTTGGATGTGGTGGCTTTCAATTTTAAACCAAACATGGCATGTGGAATTCTTACCAAGTCAAAAAGAAAAAAAAAAAAAAACGGCCAGTAACTGTATTTCTATCGTGAAATGATCAGCTGGTGACAACGGTATTGCCATGGGAACCATAGATGTATAAATTAGGTTTATTTTAATTGAATATTTGGTCTATCAAAGATCATTTTAATTGAATTAAGCAAGTGGTACTTTTAAACTTTTAATTAAATTTTTATTATTTAGACTCTATAATAATAAAAAGCTTAATTAATTTGATAAGATTAATTTTAATAAATTTTATACTCAAATGATAATATAATCAACTTTCTCATCACTATCTAATTTGATGAGCCCATATCTTTAGAAAATACATTAGATACCATTTGCAAATGATCATCCCTTTTAGTGAATCTACAGAAAAAAATGTTGATGTATAAAATCAATTTAATTATTAATTTTTTTAAATATCTGTGTGAAAGTATTTATGTTCTATAAAAAATAGACATTCAAAAGATTTTCATAATAATTTATTAATATTTTTTTTTTTCTATTGTGACTGCCCAATTCTAAATGATGATGAGCATAGTTATATACAAGTTGAACTTTGGCATGACCTGTCTTGATATAATAAAAAGATTAAGTGTTTAGTCATGACATATGGATTGAGTTTGTAAAAATGAATTTGTTTTGCAATATTTTTATAAAAAGTTAATTATATATTATATATATTTTTTAGAAAGTAGAAGTATAAAAAAATCATATATTATGAATTGCAATTCAAATTAATTTTATTAGACTAAATTTGTGATTTTGTATAGTAGACTTAATGTCTCTCAATTCAAATTCAACTATGATATTTTGACTCGAAGAATGAGTCCAACTTGAGCTTAAATTAATTTTCGACCCGACCCGACCCGACTCGACCCAACTTACCTTCAAAAGTCCAACCAAAAACGTGCGCTTGTTTCCCGCGCCATGTCAGCCCTAATCCACCCTGCCCTGTTACTTCCTCTCTTCTTCAAATTACACTCATTTTCAAAGTTTTAGAATTTCCTTCAGCTTCAGCTATGAAGAATCTGTCTCGAGCAGTCTCTGCAATTTCTTATACGACAAAGCTAAGGAATCTCTTCTTAGTCGATCCCTCTCTCTTTTCCATTCTTCCCCTCTATCTACTAGAGCTGCTGCTGCTTCACCGAAGCTTTACTCGGGTCCAGAATCCGAACCCGAACGCGATCTTTCGGAAGCCGAATTGGGTCCTCAAGTGCTTCCCGATTCAAGACCCACCACCAGCCCGAATCCGACATCCTTTGGTCAAGGGGACCCGGCAAGTTGGCCGAGACCCGCTGAGATACGATATCAGCCCAAGGCAGCCAATAAGGTGCACCTTATCGGGTCTGTGTCAACCCCAGTGCAGCTTGATACGGACCCCGAAGGCCGCTACTGGGCTGTCTCTGCTCTCAGCCAGCAGAAGACAGTTGATTTTCCAAGCCTCTGGTTCGTCCCTTTTCTCGCCTCTCTTCCTTTGCTTTGATTTTATTTGCTTCATACTGCATTTATTCATAGCTCTGGTTCGGCATTTAGTGTAGCAATGCACGCAGGAAGAGTATGCAAAACTCCAATTTAATGGAAAGTCTCCAAATCACCATGCAGCAGGAGTATTACGTTATTTTTTGTGTGTATGGAAAAAAAGGTCATTGTTCAAATGGCAAAAAATTGCCCCTGTTTTATGATGATTTAGAATCTCCTCATCCGATTGCATACGGATCTTGTGCATGACTTTGCACATAGGATTCGTATTCATTCTACGAAATTCCTTCTAGTATTTAGTAAGGAGTTCTGGGTTACCAAACGGGCCATAAGGGTTCTTTTGCTCCGAGTGCTGCAGTGATGGATTTTAATTGATGGTCACTGTTGGGTTTCATTGTATTTGTATGTTGTATGTGGGTCCCACCCAGTTGTAGCATGCACTATCTGATCAGTGGGCCTGACATTGGATTTGTCTATAGTCCTGTAAAAATGCTGAAGATTGCATTGTGATGGAGTTAAAAAACCCAGGACTTACTCAACAGCGCACCTTTTCAACTGTGCTCAGCCTTGACCAAGTTAATCTAGTAGCTTCCCAAGTCAAGTCTGAGCCTTTTCTGTCTCTTGGTTATCCGCACCCTAAATCTCTTCTGCTTTTGTTGTTTGATTAGTCCTCTCTTTAATTTTTTTTTCTGTTAAAACCAGGATTCCAATTAAATTCGAAGGTGATTTGGCACAAACTGCTGCATGCCATCTTAAAGAAAATGACGTCATCTATATAACTGGACAAATAAGTGGAGAATTATCGCCCTTCAACACTGAAAAGAGGCAGGCTAGCATTCAGGTATGGTTTCTTGTAGTAAAAATGCATTGCTATAATTTTATGTTTGTATGGAACAGTTGTAACTTGTAACACATTTATTTTTTAAGAAAAAAAATGTATCTGTAATCCATCTAAAAAAAATCAATAATGATCATATAGTGCTAATTTTACATCTAAAAAAGATCAGACATGGGTTAGATGTTACCTTGAGTTTCATAATTACCAGAAGCAGGTACATGAATCAGTTACAAGTATTTGCATTCAGTCCTAGAATTTTTTTTTAGTTATATGTGAGAATTTATGCAAGAAAACATGATTATGTTCATAGTTCTTGCAAAATTTTCAAAATACATGCACACCATTGGTAATAAATGTTCAGTTATCTGCTTATACTTCCTCAAAAGGTGTTATTTTCCATTTATCTAGAATTTTCATATCTTTTGGCTCAATTAGTAATAGTTTATTTTTCAAAAAGAAAGGTAATAGTTTCACAAAGTGGTAATGAGAACAAGAGCAGGCGGGACTTCAAATGTGAAAGAGGGGAATGGCAGCTCTCAGATGCCTGAAGTGGGAGTAGCACCCAATGTTATCTTTTTTTTTTATAACATGGGTATCCCCACTCCATATTAAAGATGAGAATAAAATTTCACGTATACACGAAACCACCCGCAGGTCTTGTGTATCAGGTAAGCCCAGGAGGAGTCAAATCTAAGATCTCAAGTCTAATTCAGGAGCCCAGGCTAACTGAACTACCCCACAATGTTATCATAATTGTTGTAGAAAAATGCAGCTGCAATATGTGAGAAAAAAAAGAAGGATGGCTCAATGTATCATATAATTAATGATATCTACTTCAAATCATCATGATTACTACCAACTAAGGAAAAAAAGGAGAAACATATCATCCTGAGAGATGATGATATCAAAATACCAGTGCTAGAAAAGGGTATTGATAATACCAGAGCTAGTGCATGAGCTCATAGTGTTTTTTGACCAGATCGTAGGCCTTTCCGTGGACGTTTTCTTTTGCAGTTATTTCTGCTTGTAGTTTTTTGTCTTTCATTTCTTTCTCTATCTGCACCCCTGGTGCCCCTTTATCTATTAATATATGAATCATTTCAAAAAAAAAATAGTAGCAAAATGTTGGACAATAGTGTGTAACATGGTTGGAAGGTACTGACTGTTGAGGCTGCGAATGTTGCTCTGTTATTATTATTATTATGTTTTTTAAAGACAAAACTTGTGTGCCCGATTCACCTTTCCACTTAAAAAATAAAAACTCCAAATTAAAGAAGTTCTATCAACCTTTCAAAAAAAAAAAATTCTATCAACATAATGTAGATTAACTTTAAAATGCATTGGATTAGTTCTATTACTATAAACAGAAGGTACTCCATGTGTGCCTTGCATCTATATCTTATAAAAATCAGTGACCATCTTACAAAATAAATATATTGCATTGGCGAATCAAAAGATGAAATTAGAACATGAGTTGTAGTTTTATGTTGAAAGCAAATTGTTCTCAAAAGTTCCACTTCATATGTGGCTTTGTAAGATGAAATTCTTCCAAGCTTTAATGGTATACGCATGCTAAATGAAGTCAAAAGGCGGCCTTAAAGTAGTTCGAGTCTGGTTATTGCGACCTTCACGTTGGTGGGTGTAAGTTAGTAATGGATGATCTCAAAAGAAGCGAATACTGACATTCTTAGAGGTTTTCCATTTGAGAATCTAGTGTCATGACCACAGAAATTTCCTCATGGATGGGCTCCTCTTTCTTAGGATGGATGCAAAGGGGACCAAACATGACACCAAGGGACTGTCTGACAGTTCAAAAAAATATTCTTACACATTGATTAGAATAAATGGTTTTTTGAATAATTGCAATTACTTTCTTTCTTTAGTGTTAGTGTAAGTGCCATTTTGTACTATGTTTTTATATATTTAAGTGATCTTATTTGTAACATTAACATCTAATTGTCTAATTTGTGACATTGTTAGGTGCTGGTGCATGAAGTTTGTTATGTCAATGGTAAGTGGGGAAGAAACCTCCAGTAAACCAAGGTTCTTTTTTTTCTCAACTCCATTTTTATTTTCTATATTTCTCCCATCATCATCACCATCATGTCTCTCACATGACAATTGTTTAGGTAGATTAGGATAGATTATAATATAATATTTGATTATCTTTTAGGATTATGGTTATTCTATATTAAGAAAGTTACCCATCAAGATTGTTTAGTATCCACGAAGAAGATCCAATTGTGATCTATTTGTATTTTGTACATTTCTCCATGCAGATGTGTCCAACGGTGATGTACATGTATTGTGTCCATAAGTAATAGATACACCTGTTTATGCAATTCCTCTACATTCAAGATATTACTAGAGATAGATTATTGAGAGTATTCTTGCTCTCCATCAAAGCATCGATCCAGTCTCTCTACAGCATCTCTGCCATCCGCTGTTCCAATCCATAGCTTCACTGTCAGTGGATGTTTGATTGTTAGCACCTTTGTTACGGTCACATCTCTGCCCAAACCTTGTAATAGTGAGGTTTAGCCCTCCAACTCAGTTTGGTACACTAATCAATATACTCTAAAAGCTGCTAATCTCAGCCTGGACTTATGGTATTGGCAATTGACAATGAAACTTACTTCTGATGCTCACCACCTCTTCTGCTACTTTTTCCGTTTTGACTGCTACTATTATATCCCAATGTGACTGTCTGATTTCAACAGTAGTATACTGTAATGTGGTCCATCAATTAATCATCTCTAATCTTCACCTACTATGTTTTTCTGGTGTCCAACCTGCAAATCTATACTTTCCTGACTCAACCACAATTGCTCAGTCGGACTTTTTCATCTGCAGCCCACCTGAATTATATCTTTCTTTCTTTTTTTTGAAATTGTTATCATATTAATAAAAGAAAGCACCGGAGGTGCAAGTACAGAACATAAAAGAAAACAATAGGAATGCCCTATAATCCAGAACACTGGACATGGCCACATCAGGAAAAGGAAAAAAAAGAAAAAGAAATACTGGCATCTGGTGGATCTGCCACTGAATTATATCTACCACTGTTTATCAATCTTTACCTCTTTTTAAGTTCAGCCTGTGTTTCTCTTTGTCCGTTGGATATGGTTGTCTGCCCGACCTTGTCTGCCTCCATTCTCATTTGTTGGGTCCATCTGCTGCAGCATCTTGCAACTGCCCCCACCCCCACTCCCACTCCCCACACAGGTGCACAAACACATATACACACACACACACAAAAAAAAAACCCTGATCTGTTTCTTTTGCCTTACTATAGGCCCATCTGCTTCCCTCCGCTGTCTATCACTGCTGCCCTATGTTCCAGTTTCAACAGCACCTTTAACCTTTTTCCATTCTTCTCCATCCACAGTCCTTTGTCTGTGTTCTGTCTCCAACCATCATTGTCACCAGCTCCTTATTGCTGCCTTTATTTCAATCTTTGCTTAGATCTTTTACCTTTGGTCACTGTCCTTTTAGTTTGTTTCTGTTACCAGCTATGTTTACCCAGCAGTTCGACAACCGGCATCATCTCCATGCTTGTTTGCTCTATTATTGATGTTGCCTGATTCTGTTTTCTATGCCTTGATCACCATGCATTCTAATCCCTAGCACCTCCTCAGCTTTTGTTCCAACTGACCATCTCTTTTCATTTTCTGGTTTCCGTACTTCCTGCGATTCACTTCATTTTCTCATTATTCCAGTCCCAGCCTCCTAGCTCCTTTCTCTATCCAACTTGACTTGTCATCACCAGCCCACTAGTACCTCCCTGAGCTGTTCACGACTCCATTTCTCTTTCTGTAAGCTATTTTCTATTCTCTAATCCTCCGTCATCCATCAGCAACCGCCTGATTCTATTTCATGAGTGAATCCAGCCACCTGCATCTGTGCGGCAGCTGTTGTTGCCATCGCTGCGACCCGCCATCCTGACATGACTAGCTTGGTCCTTCGCCAATAGATTGTGGATTTGTTTCTAAATGGCATACTATGTATCTGTTTGATGTGATTGTCATCATGGCTTTAATGCCCTCCTTGCTCTAATAACACTTGAATAAAATATTTGATTATCTGATAGAGCTTCATTTTTTCTATAAAAAATAATTTAACTGATAGAACATCCTTTACCTTTCAAAGAAAAAACTATCACCATCACCAGTGCTCAAAAAAAAAAAAAAAAAGTATCACCATCGCCACTGCCTGCAGCTTGCCACATCAAATGATCCGTTTGGAACTTAGCTACTGGATCATGCATCTGTTTTTGTGCATGGCCCACGAAGCACCTGTTTGAGCTGATTGTCATCATGGTTCTGATGACCTCTTTGCAGCTCTGGTTAGGAGATATTAGAATATAGTATTTGCTCAAGGGAGGGAGGGAGGAGGAGAGATTTGCAAGTGCATTAGAGATTTGGTTTTATATGCCAATTATATTGATTAGGTCATGTTTTACATGATTCTCTTCCTTTTTATTTCCTATTTAGAGACTTTTGGGGGGGATATAGCTAAGGTGTATAGTTTGTGTTTAATACCCTTTAAGTAACTTGCTACACCTTTCAATCTTTCCAGTGAACATGAGAAAGAACGCAAAACATGTAGAGAGCCTGTGGAAAGAACTAATAGACCATCCAAATCAATGGTGGGATTGCCGAATTGATAAGGAAAATGGAAGGGTAATGATTTCTCTAAATATTAGCTGTTAATTTTTTTTATTTCTATCTAGATATTTATCAATTTGTTTTTACTTATTCAGGTTACACCTAGGTTCCCAGATTTTAAACACAAGGTGACTGGCAGTGCATTATGGCTTGATAGTGCACCTGTGCGGATCTTATCAGATCTTGGAGAGGTTGAATTCGATGTCATGCCCAGGCATCCTAAACAAGAAAATGGTGAGCATTCTTCACCAAGGGTGAAAAAATAATGCTGATGGTCATATTAAATTGTCAATTTAAGGATTTCATTTTATCTTTCAAAATAATAATAATTCAAGGTCGTCATGTTAAATTGTCAATTTGAGTTCGAGGATTTTATTTATTCAGCTTGATCAGTGTTTGACTTAATGCAGGTGAATCAGTTCAGGCGAACTCAGGAGAGAACAAAACAATATGTAAACTAAGTAATGAATCGGATTTGCAGAAGAAATCTCACAGAGAAGACAATAGTAAGTAGCAAATTATGAGGTTTTTCCACCTTGAGCTAAAAGCCAATTTAAAAGAAATCATTTTTTGCTATTAACTTTTTTTTCCAACTGTAACAACTTTCTGCAAAAAAAAAAAAAAAAGGTCCAATAAGCATGACAATGAATTACTGAGAGAGAGAAAGAGATTGGTCCTATTGAATAAGTCAATTTAAGGATTTTCCAAGGAGGACCCTCCCTGGGCCATCCTCCTCAGCTGGATCACTGCTCACCCCTGAACCAGTCTGCCTACCAGAGTGAGGGCCATGTACATCCTTTTGTATCTTGGCCTATTTTGGGCCATGTATGTACATCCTTTTTTTCTTGACCCATTCTTTGGGTCGATCATTTTTTATCAATCGAGCTATACATTTATATCTTTGTAATCTTTTTCGGGGGTTTCCCTCTTGAATGAACATACCCTTTCGTTAAAAAAAAAAATTTAAGGATTTTATTTGTTTGGCTTGACAAGTGTGTGAATTGTTGATTGTTGATTAATGCAGGTGAAACTGTTCAGGAAAACTCAGGAGTGAAGAAAACAATGTCCGAACTAAGTAAAGAATCATATTTGCAAAAGAAATGTCACAGAGAAGACAAGGGTAAGAGGCGAAAATGAGGAGGGGGAGGGGGCATACCGAGGTGTCCAGGGCATCTTAGAGCACCCGACTAGTCCTCGGGGCATGTGTAGGCCTCCCTACCCTCACACACACCGAGTAAAACTATGGAGAGTGACTCTTTGGGGGGGATGAGATTCGAACTTAAGACTCCCATTTTCTGAAACGGGTTCCTGACCAATACACCAACCCCTTGGGGTTAACTACAACTATTTTTTTTTTGCCAAAAGAAAGGTTCAATAAGCATGACAATGACATGACACAAAAGTAAAAGGACGAGCTATCCAACTAGGTGAGGTGATGGAACTACAACCCCTCACGTTATTCATGTGGAGTTAGTGTCCCTTACCAGACAACTGGCCTAGCAAGGAATTGAGTGAGAATGTGAGATATGAACATGAACCCTTGTTGTTTCTTGCATTTCCTATCATCCCAAGCCAATATGCTTTTACCACTGGCTTTTAGATTAGGTGAAATGCTTATTGAGAAACTTCAGACATTCTCTAATAGCCTCAATTTCTGCACCACTTGAATTGCTGACATCTAATTGCCTTGAACATGTCAATGCTACCATCTCTAGCAACATTCATACACTGCATTTTGATGTAATTAAAAATGCTCAATTTTTAATGCTATCTAGCTAAGCAGTAAATGGAGGTTTCAATGTATGAGCTGATGTTCCTCAGACCATTAAAGAAGTATAGTTTTTGCTCGGGGTGCACCACCTTAGTGGATTCTATAAACTTGCTATATTATCTAAGATGATTTTACCATTTGTTAGAAATTAGAGAACCTAATTGATCTTGCCCAATCTAAAAGTATTGTTGCAACTTGTATTTATACAGAATCAAAGACCCATGTATTGTAATGGAGATGGATAAATTATAGCGCTGCTCTTTATTTGTTACCATATTCTCCACTCTTACTATCTGATTAAAATCTTAGTATTCTAACAATGGATTTGATCTTTCGAGAAAAAAAAAACAATGGTTATCACCGTCTTGAGGATCACCGATGGTAGAAAATACCCAGAAGAAACGAATCACTGAAATGCACTTTTTCTCCCTTCTGCTTGCTGAACTTTGCTGTTTATACTTTTAAGTGTGCTCTTTAGTTCATGAAAATGATGTGAATACTCTAAATCTGTTACAAATTATGCTTGCTCTTTTAATCTCTTATATCATGACAATCAGCAGAAGCCCTATGGAAAGACTTGCTGGAAAACCCACATAACTGGTGGGACAATCGTCCAAATAAGGTATGGGCACAATTATTAGTTTACTACATCTGTATTTCCTTTAATCAGATTATTATTTATGGGCTTTTATTAAAAAAAAGGATTGTAATTTATAGGCACTGTGTTTCCTTTGTTTTCCTCTACTTGTAGACAAATCCAAAGTACCCTGATTTTAAACACAAAGTTACCCGTGAAGCACTGTGGATTATTGACAACTCAACACCAGCTTGGGCAATTCCTGATTTACCTCCTGCGAAACCTGAACAAGATTCAAAGTCATGATGGAAAGTGGAACACAGTTTTGAGCACCGGAGCAGAGCTACCATTGGATCTCCTACAGCTTATTAAGATTTCCTCCATTGGTTCTAAATTTGTTTTTATTGAGTTACATGATCCTCAACCCAAAGGTGTGCAGTGGCTTTAGGGCCTTTGTGTTTATACATTTGAAACCTTGGCAGTAAAGGGGCAAGGCACATTCAAGTTGTAAAGGGGTTCCATAACCAAGGTGCTAGGCACTAGCTAAATTTTTCTAGGTGCATCTTAGACTACTTGGTTTGAGACAGCTCATTGTTCACGACTGTTCACCTGTCTGACCAACATGGTTGTATTGGTCAAAAGATTATGCCGTTGAACATTTATCCTTCTTAATTTTTCAAAAAAAGAGGAAGTGATTGGTGCACCAAATTTACATCAAAGTTTCACCATGAAATGCCTGTTTTGACCAACAAATAGAAAAAGGGGAAAGAGAGATTAAAGAAGTTTGGACAAAATGAATATTTTACATAAATTTGGTGTACAAGGGCAAAATGTTAGATGCACCAGTCACTTTCTAAAAAAAGTTGTGTTATATGCGATCTGTATGTCAATTTTGTAATTGTTATTCAGCATTTATTTGAATGCCTTGGTAAGAGAACTAGGGTTCTCCTAGTGATGAGGTTTGCAGTGTAATCTACTTTGTGGAAGCATAGTTCCCAGTGAATTATCAAGTCAATTGGCTGAGGATCATTTATTTCCTCTGTTTTATTTGACATTTTAATTGATTTTGTTTTGCGGAACTCTTTTAACACTCATCTGCGGGGATTGGAATCGACTGGGTCGATTAAAAGCTCGAGCCTGAATATGAGCCCAAATGTGCATGTATTTTTGTATGAAATATTTGGGTAATAAGCACTAATTAAATTGTATTTTCTATGAGATATAGGTTTTAATTATTATCTATTTAATAAATTATAAAATAACTATTATGTATTAGATAAAAAGTTGAAATCATGTACGAATTTTCTTATATTTTTATTTTTTAGTAGAACACTTAAAATTCATTGAAAGATAACTAAATGTCTTATATGAGTGTCAAATTTTAAAAAAATCAAATTGTAGTCATATGATTTTAGCGGTCAAAATCAGTAGGTATCTTTGGATGTTGATTTTGATGTTAGGATTAAGTGTCTTTTGTTTGAATTTTTAGATAGAATTTATTGTACATGTAGGTAATTTAGTGATCTTTCAATTCTTAAATTTTGATAATTATTAAAAAAAGTTAAATAAAAAAGAAAAATGGACCAGGTATGGTGTAACCTCGTATATAGCTTGTTTCAGTTGACTTACATAATTGGATTGGGCTCGGGCTTTTGGGTTACTAACTAACTACATGAGCCTGCGTCTGGCCGGAATAATGATTGAGCTCTAATGTCTTCTCCAAGGCCAGCCTTGTTATAAAATGAGTGGAATTTTTTTTGCTCAAGCCCACCTTTTTCTTGGCCAGGTTCTTCGGCCTTTCAGGCTTTCACCCTAAAATTGTTCATAAAGCGTATTTTTTTGAAAATGACCATATTTGTCATATAAACTCCGATTGAGGTAATTTGATAGAGGTTGGAAAGAGGATTCACAACGAGAATAGGGATTAAAGCAAAAGAAAAAAAATTCCATACTTTATTATTAAATTTTAGATTTTTTAAAGTCAAAATTTGAAAAAACTGAAAATGGTTATTCTTTAGGAGAAAATTAGTAGACTCTATTTCCTATATTTATGGAATTTTTTTCCACATTTTTAAAATTCTCAATTTCATAATTTTAAAATTATATTTAAATAAGTAGATCTCATAAAACCCACATTAGATAGAAATGACAAGACCTTGAAAACTGTAGTGATGTTATTAAGAAAATAAGATTTCTGTAAAGGAGAAGAAGCTCTACCTCTTAACAATGATTTGGACACATTACGTCTGTATAGAGCAAGGTCGTGGACTGTTGGCCATTTGATCAATGCATATCTGATGGACTGTTAGTTATTTGATTAATGAAATAGGTAAAAGTGACATGTTAGATCATGGAATAACACAGAATTTGGCCATAAACAAGGATAAGGGGAAGCAAATCTGGTAAAGCCGGCCTCAAATGGATCAGTAGGATTCAACTGGGATGATAATGATGGTCTGACTAGATGAATGGTTCAGAACTTAGACATCAGATTTACAATTTGGTCCATCTTGTGGTTTATGAATCTGAAAATTTCTGTCGTATATTTGGTTTACCTGGTGAAGCTCTGCCTATGAATTTTCTCCATTCAAATTTGCCAATTTGTGTTCCTGTCAATCCCAAAGAGTCGTGATCAGATGACTTCTCTGTTTCTTGGACCTTGATATCCACAGATTTGGCACCTTTGGCTGGGCCATCAATTGCTTTGACAATACCACCATAAGAAATAAACTGAACCACTCGATGACGATTACCATCTGTTTCCAAAACCAGTGCTAGACCATCACCAGGACCATTCTGAAGTGAGATGAATGTTGTATAAATCAAGAATCCAGAACTACCATCTGTAACACTAAAAGCTCTTTTGTCTGCTAATGGCAATGCCATGTACTTCTTGCCATTGGCTCCGTTTATAGTACAAGTTCGAGTGCAGTTGCATTTGAAGATGGCCCAACTATGATTTCGACGAACTGCAAAGACATGAATTGCTATTAAAATATTGTAAATGGTTAGATAAAACAAACTGTAGTTACTCAAAAAGAGAAGAAACCGTAGTTGTAAATGATTTGGATCAACAATCTTATAGACACGCTACAGAGAGAGGAAGGGAGGTAGCTATTTGAGAATTCAGCAATACTGCTAATTTATAAAATAATTCCATCCATTATGGCAACTAAGGTAGAATAGAACAACTAATGAACCCCTCTTCCAGCATTATATTATGGTAGCTGAAGCCCTTAGTCTTCTCCTATCAAAAGCGGCAGATTTCTCTTTGATCAATGGTTTCAAGATAGAGCATTCGTCCCTACAGTTCCACCACCTTTAGTTCGTAGATGACACTATTATCTTTTGTGAGGCTGATGAGGAGTCGGTGAGGATCTTGAAGGCTTTCCTCCTCTTTGCGCATTGATTATTAAAAGAGCGAGGTTTTTAGCATTAATCTTGATGGGGATGAGTTGTCTTGCTGGCAAATCTTTAAGAAGTATTTATTTTTGGGAGGGCGATCACTCTTTTAAAGTCAGTACTTTTGGCTCTGCCAGTCTTTTTCCTTTCAGCTTTCAAGTGCCCTAGGAAAGTAATCTCTTCCCTAGAAAGAATCATGATGAATTTCTTGTGGAATGACCAAGAGGACGCTGCTCATCGCTGAGAATCGGATCAGTAACTGTGGTTGGAACATTAACCCTACTCCTAGTAGGGCGTTGGGAATGTAGAGAGCTATATGTGCTTGTGTGGAAAAGTTTGAGAAGGGCATTGATCAGTTTAAAGTGGGGCGTGGAGACCGCATCAAATTTTGGTCTGATCCTTGGCTTGATACCAACCCCCTTGCGATTCGCTTCCCCTCCCTTTTCCTTGCCTGATATTTTAAGAGTTAAATTTTCCAGATATTTTAAATTAAAACAATCAACAAGAATGTATTGACCATTGTGTTTGATTCATCAATTGCATTCTTATGCATTTCATGAGAGATTAGTAGGAAAGATGATATGGTTAGACCAATATGAAAATTGGTTTGTACAAATTTACAAAGCATACAAGCATTTGTAGCTCTGATTTGTGAAGATGCAGTTACCTCATTCTTATCTTCTCCTTTGTTGTTGTAGTGAAGTTCATTTATCCACGCCTCTGGAGAGGAACCAGAAGCAGCTGGACTGCTCAGATATGTATTTTTCCATATGAGATTGGCATATTCAGGATGATCAACAAATGGATTTCTGTTATGCTGATAGAGCTTGCATATTCTCTCATTTCTCAACTTCTCTGCTCTTGATGGTGGATCAAGTTCATTCCATTTCAGCAAAGCATTGAGGAGTCCCATTTCTCTCTTTTCTGTGAGGAAAAAAAAAAAAGGGTGCCAATAAGATAAAATATAAACAAGCGATCAAAGAAGCTAAAATTAGGAAATTTACTGGCAGCTGGAAAATTTTGATTTAAGACAACACTGCTCTGTGGTATAGCACTTCTCTGGAACTCAGGGTCAACTTAAACTGCAAATCTTTGTTATCTTTTTCTTCTTTTTTTTCCATTTTCTCTTGTTTTTTGGTAGGAAGAGATTACATTATAAATAAGATAGTATGTATAGAGCAGAATGCCTCTAGCATTCCATGCATGTCCACAAATAACATAATTAAGATCCCACAGTCTTAGAATGACAAAATCCATGCTAGTAGACTATGTTATAGCTTTTTGGATTGTATGTATCTTATTTCAGATGTGAATGGAATTCTCGTGGCATTCCACTATGAAAATATGTAAATATTTTCTCGATCTAATATAAGTGTCTAAAGGAAGTTGGGAGAAAAGATATCATAAAAAATTGTTGTTTGACTCTACCTTCAGTTTCAAATAAGTGTTCTACCACTGAGAAATGTCCCCTTCTCATCTTAAAAAAGTGATGACAGCTTTAGTATCGGTGATAAGAGGAACAAGCTCTGAGTTTCACTTTTACTGCATGCAATGTTTGTTGAGACACCCAATTTGCAAATGGAACTTCTCCACTTTTGTTGAATCTAATTCTTGATAACATGCACCTAACATCAATGTTGAGTGATCCAAAACCATGTCGGATGTTTAGATCTTAACTCTTGCCTTCAGTGGCCCAAAAGAGGCAGCTACAAAAGTTGCATAGCTGTATAGTGGATGTCGGAAAAAGACGAGAAAGCAAAAAGATTAGGATCTAGGAATCTGGGACATTTTAAAGGCATCTCGAACTACATTAGGTCACATCAAAACAATGAATAGTCAGCCAGAATAATGTACACTTGCTGAGTTTAGGACCCTAGATACTTGACACTGTCATTCAGATAAATAGAAAAAACTATGGCAACTACATTTGGGAAGTTGGAATTGAAAGAATCTGCTTTACCAAAGACAATGGCAATATTAGAACATTCAGCTCTTGAAATACAGCAGATATAAAGATAAAATCTTTCAACATTTTTACTTACATGTAATGTACTATTTCATGTGCGCCAATATGGTAATAACAAAACATTTTTTTTATGGACAAAGAGAAATACTAGCATTGCATATTGTGTTTCTGGAAGGAACTAAATGCAATACAATCAAAATGTAGAACCTTTTTTCCTATTTATACACACAATGAATGAGAATGATAAACATGGGCAGTGAGCTAGTTTGGCAAATGGCAATCTACAGTCCACCACCAGGTCCAGAACACTAAAAAAGAAAAATACAATAACAATATAGGGATTGACTTTATATTCATGTTCCATATCATAAAAAGACATGGTATTGTAAGCTTAGAAAGCAGGACATGGCGATTATATAGGAACAGGTCAATGGATTTCTTCTCTCTCCTGTTTCTTTCTTTCACCAAAGCCTTATCCTATCTGTTTAAGTTCAGCTTTGCAAATTCTACTAGTCTCCCAAATTTTCAAGCAAGATGAAATTTACAACTTATCAAAAATGGTAATCTGTGCCTACCAATACTTGGTGAATTGGAGAGTTGCAGATGGGGGCTCCCAACAGGTTGATACAGCCCATAGCGAACTGCCATGTACATCAATGACCTTGCAATATCCCCCCTAACCTGTATGTCATGTGAAATGGATTTTCTTAAATAAACATAACAACATATTAAAAAGTTAAATTTTAGTTACAAGAAAGAAGTACAAAATGAAGGTCCTTTGCAGTTTGATAAAAATAAGCTTCTCTCTCTCTCTCTCTCAAAAGAGTCAAAAAAAGAAAGCAAAGAAGAAAGAAATAAGAGAAGAGAAGAGAAGAAGAGGGGGGAGAGAGAGAGGGAGGGATTCTCTATATGACAAACTTAAATGATGTTTCTCTCCAACACAAAGTTCTTTTTGAGTTCGACCAACCCTCCACTCACAACATAAAACCGCATGTCCTGTGCCAGTCTAGAAATGGTTAAATATGGTTTTTGATTTGAATTAAGCATTCAATGCTCCAATCAAGTGGACTTCTGCAGTTGTGCTCTTAATCACAGCTTCATAGACCATAATGACCAACATACAGAAATGGTATACTGTGTTTTCTGCTCAACCTCCAATGATGCCTTGAGCTTAGCCTTTTATAATCCAAGTTGTTTTTCTAGTCTAGTGGGTTCCATCAAGTTTGGGCCATGCCAAATATATTCCGAATTAAAGTATCTACTTTCTAACTTATGGCTCACAAGTACAACTGGAAAATTACCGCAAATATTCTGCAATTCATGAAGGATTGGACAGTTAAGAATATGCCAATGGATGAGAAGTTCCATTCAACTACTGCCTTGAAAGTGGAAAATTGCAGTCCAATACCATAGCCCCTCGTATAAATGGATGGAACACTAAAACCAGACCTACATGTATGTTTATCCTCAACATCATGATAATAATAACCTACATTGACGTTTATAGGCATACAGTTGCAGAGCAATGTCTGTCTATAGTAATTATGCGAGGATGATTTAATATGAGAAATGTCAACTGCAGTGCATTAGAGCAAATGTGCAATGTGATGAACCTCTAACGGCGGTGCCCATCTTTCCTTGTCTGTTTCAGTGTCAGGAGCAGCTTCATGGTTAGCTGGCTTCAAGCAGTCTCTTGAATAAGATGCACATTCTCCATAATATTTGTTTCCCCTTGATGAGTTGACTGTAAGATTGCTGTTGCCCATCAGTTTCTATACAATTAAATGTGAAATGGGAGAGAAAGAGAAGTTTCCTCTTAACAAACCTTCATACAAACCCACATGTGGGCCCAAGATTCCACTAGCAAACCCTCATGCAAACCCCTTTAAGCTCAATCAAGGAGTGCAGGATGGGAATGAAGTTGGAGAATAGACATGTTGGCAAGGCCTTATTGGGAACTCACAATTAAAGCATTTCATTGGACCTTGAGAGGCCCACCTTTAGTCCAACAGAAGCATTAAACCAGACTCTCTCCATGAAACCCCATATGCCAAGATATCACTAAATTGAAATAGCATTTATCATTGGATAGACAATGGCACCACATGTTTAGTTAAAGTTAGATTTGTAAGTGATAACATTGTTCTAGAGATGGGCATCCAACAATGAAAATCACTCTGATGGCAAAATGGCTTGGTCCACAGGCTTTTATGGGGGGACAAAGTTAGCCCAAATGGTTTGGAGGACCAGAGTAGGCTACATATGAATGCAATGAGAGGTGTTTCCAGTTAGCCAGTTAATCCTCACTAAAGGGGAAGTGTATGCATGGATTACAGTGGCCCAAAATTCTGCTTGGTTATGGATTTCAACAGTAAGAGGGTATTGGAGAGAGGTTCCAATTCATGGAACTATAATTAGCATCAAATTGAGTAGGGATGGGAAAGAGGACCCCGAGAGAGCCCCCCAAAGTGGTCTACAAATAGCTTGTATGTAGACCATCCTGCAGGTAAAACACTAAAAATTCACACATACCCAACCCACAAAAGACACACAAGAAAAAAAATAAAAATATGGTTGCTGAATACTGGCATGTCAATATTTTGCAAAGAGATTGCCATGTCATTCACCCATCTTACCATTCACATCTGCAGGACGAATATTATGTAAATCAGTTAAGGATGAGCCATCTGCTAGGCCATATGAACGAGGCCACAAATGTTCCCCTGCAAAGAAAATGATGTGATTAATCATACTACTGTTACAGAAACTCAGCATTAAAGTGTGAGATAAAATCATTGCTAAAAATACAAGGAGAGTCTTTGGTGTAATGAAGCCTACAATTGTCTTGATATACATGTGGCATATGAGTAGAAAACTTGAATTAGTGATGTCATATATGTCTTACCATTATCTGTTTTATGGGAAATTAAAATTGCAGTGTTTTTGGGTGCAATCATACCAACTCTAATGCACCAGATCCCATCAAACTCCAAAGTTGAGCATGTTTGGACGAGAGCAGTACTAGGATCGGTGACCTCCTAGGAAGTCCCTCTTGTTGCACTCCTCCTTTTCCATTTCAAAAAAAAATGGCCAAAGGTTTTCGGGGTGAGACTTCTTAAATTAGCATGGAGTTATTACATTATATTGGAAGACCTGATCTAGCAATTGTTTGGCCATAACTTTCATGGATTTATCTTTGAATCCCTTTCATCTTCATATACAGGTCCTGCATGCCTGCATTGTCCACTGGAGATACACGTGTTGGTTGTTGGATAATTATTTTTATAAGATGTTTAGTTTAGGTCAAATTCTCTTATTTTATATTCATAGATGGTTGAAGATGCATGATATTTGCAATAAAAAGTTCATCAGCGATGGTGAATGGCGTGGGAAACAGAAGTAGGAGGCATGGTTCAACCAAGTATCCATCTATATCATGATTTTTTAAATGCTTCATATTCCTTGAATACTTTGCATGCCAACTTCAATCCATCTTAAATTGATCATAGCAGTGGGACCGTGAAATCTATTTATTAACAGGTATGGGCAAGGCTTATTCTTATATTCCTTGAGTGAAAGGTTCTTGGTTCAGTTATAAATATGGCATCTCATTCAAGTCTCCATTCTATATTTACCTAGGTAGTCGTTTATGTCTCAAATTTCTATCCTGGATGAAACCTTCACTGAGAAGCAAGTTTGAAAAGGATTAAAATAATGATCGAGAACATAACACTTCAGGCACGTTAACTTGTCAGAATTCTGGAACTGATACACACATGATAAAGGGGAAGATTTCTGCCTGCTTTTTAGGAACTGGCTTAGACAATTTAGACCTAATGAGCTTTTACTGTTTCAGATTGATTTCCTCTCAGTGCGAATAGGGTTTTAGCCAATAAAATTTCATAGGCTATGTAAATGCCATATCCAATATTCTGTCACTGAAATAAGTCTCTCTCTCTCTCTCTCTCTTGAGACGGTGACATGACTCAAACCGGCAACCTTTATATTTGCAACAATGAGCACTTACCAACTCACTGAATTTTTCTATTGATTTGCTATGTTTTGAAGACAATGAGTTGTGATGTAAACAATGGAACCAACAAGCAAACTAGATTGGTTGATAACTTGCTTGCATCAAAATGTTGAATAAAACTTTAGGTAAAACCAGTTATGCATCTAGAGCAACAGAAAAGAGGACAAACAAGCAGAAGAAGAATGGTCTATGATTATGCAAATAACTCACGGTTCCATCCTTCTGGTCTTCCTGACAATTTTTTGGAGACAGCTCTCAATGAGTAAATTTCGACTCTGCACATAATAGAAATATGAGATGGATGCCTTGAACATGCACCGGATTCCAGAAAACAATCAGAATTCAGAACAGCAGGTGACTAAAGGATTTCAATAAGGGCACATACATATCTGAGGAGGTTTCTGGATTGTCAATATCAGCTGCATCAAGAATTTTGAGTGCGTCCCACACCTGTTACAAGACTCTTTACTCAGCAACCCAACGTATTGTGATATTGATATTGAGAGATTTCTTCATTACTCTTGGCCCTTGTAAACATGAAAGAAGAAGAAGATGATGATTGCCTACATTTGTAGATCTTTGTACACCAGGCCAAGTCGCTCATTGCCATTATAGGAGCCAAGAGTTGAAATCCAAAGGTGTCAAATTCCCAAAATAGGAACTTGTAGAAATTTAATATTTTGATGTGATATTATGGTCCTTGGCTTCTATAGCAGGAGCTAAAAGGATGATATAATATAAATTCATATTATCATTGAAATGCCTGGAATCCAATGACAAGAGACAGTAGGCCCACAGTTAAAAAAATTTGTCAAATTCAATTGTAGTGTCAACTCCAAATTGATGAGATAAATGGCTTTAGTCATAATGGCCTTGAATAGAGAAATTTATGTCATCTTAAATTTAGACGAAACTGATTGTTCCACAGTCTATGGACTGCCTGGACCGAAACACATCTGGTACAGGTGATTCAGTCAGTTAGAACAATACATGCGATACAATGGATATGCAAAACCATCCTGCATGAAAAAAAATAATAATAAAAGGTAAAGCTAGTGTTCAATCAATTTTACAACAATATGCTGAAGTTCTTCTTAGAAATTGTGGTGCTGTTTACCTCTTTGTAAGACAGGGATCGCTGACCAGAAACAATGGAGTGTAGTTCTTTCATCAATTCAGCTCCTCCCTTTGGCCCAACATTTGTATAGTAACTTCTAACATCTTCACAAGCATATCCAAACGAAGGAACTACTGGATTATCATATGCCTCTGCAAAAAAATCGAGGCATAAGAAGATAAGGCCAACAATCCCAAACACCAATCTGCTGCAGGTATTAAAGCATTTCAACCATCTGCAAAAATAATAAATTACATAACTGAGAATTATGTGTAAAGCAAGGAATTAGACACCCCAATAGATGTCTACTTAAGTACTCATGGATGGCTAATCCCAGCTTGATTTGGGTTAAAAAATGCACCTTAATAATCTGAATTTGAGTTGTAAACATGTAATTAAGAATCTTAAATAACTTTGACATATGTACTTAGCATCCAAATGTCCTACTAATGTAGCAGAACTTAATGGGCAGTCAATACATGACTTCAAACTCGATTTCTTTACGAGTTTCTAAAAGTCTAATAAAAGCCAGTAAAATTTGGTTTCAGCAGCATGTCCTACATATTTCTATAATGATCAGAACTCAACTTAAAAAGGTCAAAAAGGATTTTCCCGAATTCATTGACCAATTTAATAAACATGTCAACCTGACCCTAATCAGTTTGATAAATGAGTGGATTAGGAATGAGTTTGCTTATTCTGGTCAATGAACCTGACTCACATCCAATTTAACCTGAAAGATTGAAACAACCAGTAACTTGCCTGGGTTAACTCGTTTTTGGGTGTTGCCGGGTCAGAAATCGAAGTGACTCTCACCTTGTGTTAGAAAATCGACAGAACTGGCTCGAGTCTTACTAAGCTTTAAGAGGACACAGTGACTCACCAGAGTCAAAGTGAGTCAGCCCAAGTTACTTCAAAAAAATTATATGAACTCTCGTACATACCATGCTCCTACATTTAACTTATTTGCCATTTTCTCTTTAAAATACATGTACAGAGAGTTAAGAAAATACAACAAATTACTTAAATTAACATCTTTTCATATATACATTAAACAGTTTAGTTTCCCAAATATTAGATGTTTAAGATCTTGCACAATTAATGATGTATCTATTTAAAAATAATTTAAATAAAACCGTAACACGTCTTAATCACTGTGTTGACCAACCCGGGTCAAAATTTTATACCAGACTAATTAAGAATGGGTCTCAATTCTCAAACTTTTCCAACCTTAAAATATATTCACACATCTAACAAACATTTAATAAATATATTGGATTTGGAACAATGTGTTAGAATTCAAGACGTGGATAATTATAATCTAAATCCGAATACGATCCGATTGTGACCCGTTTGAGAGAGTTGCACCTGGAAAAGAGGTTTGGAGTCAGAGTACCGATGTCGGGATCGGAGAAGGAGAGTCTGTTTCTACTGAAACGGGGAGGATGTCCACGTGGACTCGACGCCTCACGTATGAGTCCTCCACTCGTAGAGAAGGAGAGTTTGGTTGATTGGATGCTTTGGTTGAGATGGGATAACGAAAGAAGGTAAAGTTGTAGCTCAACATGACAGTCGACGCCATTTCCCGCCTCTACAGTCACTATTACGGTGGCAAATGGGCTTCGCCGGATAAGGCAGTTTAGGTTTGCAGGTGTATAAGCCAGCGCAGACGTCGGGATCACGGAATGTGTCTGTGCCTTTGCAAAAAGAAGAACATTTTTATATGCTCGACGCGACTGTGCCGGTTTTTTTGCTTATCTGGGTCAAAAGTCAAAACAATTAACCGGGAACATTATAATGGGAGTGGTTAAAAATAGTTTAGTGAATGATTTTAGTTTTTAATTTTTAAATTTAAATAAATTACTAAATAAATATTTTTGTTATATGATTGATTTAAAAATAATGATGCATCAACTAAATATAATAAAATATTTAATTTAAATTAAATAATAATAATTTCAACAATTTACATTTATTGTGAACTGATCTTCCCATGGACTTATCTCTGAGTGCAGAAAATCGCTAAAGATTTATAATTTTTCATTTAAATTTTGTAATTTTATATAATCATTATACAGTGTCTTTTTCTTTTAAATGTTTTTCGTTTGAACATGTAATTATCTAGTTCTTTTCCTTCTCTTCCTTTATTTTATATTTTCTCATTATTTTCAAGAACTATTTTTTATCTTAAAATGATAGTAGTTTCGATAACATCATACATAATAATTATGGATTAGCAATTGTTATAGGCAGTGGACTTTCAATTACACAAACTCAATAAAAGTTAAGCATGAGGCATTGCTCCGAGGCCTTAGACATATAGCAGGCATTGGCTGCCACCTAAAGCCTCTCAAAATAAGTCTAAAAAATAATTTTACAGTAGGACTCCTCTTATCAATTTTATCTAGGGCCCCTCAAATTTTAAGGGTTCCCAGGATGTCACTGTTTAGACAAGAAACCCTCATTTCCACAAGAGAGTATAGAAAAATTGATTTTCATCTCTGCCCTTTAATTTATGGAAACACATAAATATTTCATTAGAAAATAAATTCTAAAAATACAGATGGGAAAGCTCATTATAAGACAAATATGTCATTCTAATTTTATTTATATAAAATAAATAATTTAGGATGGCTATCAAATGAATCTTAATCGTTTATTTATTAAAATGTTATGATTTGTTTTCATGTTTGTATAAAAAATAGAAAAAATTGTCTAAACATAAAAATATGAAAATAAAATTTAAGATATGATTTAGTCAATTTGAAAATTTTAACTTGTCTCTATTATATTATATTGAAAATTAGTAAAAATTATGTAGAAATAGACTAAACATAGAAAAAGATGATTTTAAGTTTAAATTTGTAAAGTTGTATGGATTTTGTCTAAATCTTATCATTATTATATAAGAATAGCGGAAATTCATAAAAAAATGACTAAAAAATAAAAATAATTAAATTATAAAAATTGTGAGTTCAAAAGTGTTAGCTTACATTTTTTATATTAATATTAAAAGATAAAAGTCAAAAAAAGTATTTACTATTAATTTTGTGACCAACAGTACTAATGTGAAACATGCACTTCTCATTAATTATATTAAAAAGATAAAATATGCATTAGACAATAGTTTTTAAAATTTATTAAATAAATTTAAAACAATCGCCTTGAATTCTATACTCACTTTTTTTACATGTGCGAGCTTCATTTTCTAAACATATCAAATATATTAGAAGTGACTTCTTAGGGTAAAATGAGAATCGAACTCATAACTTCAATTTCTTTAAACAGATTTTTCACTACACTCTGATCTCTTGTAATTATCTTACTAAATAAATATGAGAAATACAAAAATACACTTTTTAAAAAGAATTTTTAAATTCATTCACATCACCATAGACATTTATCTCTATTTTTTCTTTTTATTTTAAAGTGTTGAAGACTCAAACCCCTTGCCTTGGCTGTTGAAATTTGGTAGGAGGTCCTCCAAATGCACCACCCTTAAAAGGTGGCAGACTTGCAGCAAGCAGTAGCCCTAATGATCTGACACCAAAATACAGATACAAAATCCGTGAAATCCTAATTTCTAATTCTTAACCAGCAACTTCCTATCCCATTCTCTCTCATTCTTTCCCTTACTTCTCAGATCTAGGGTTTTCTTCCCATGGCAGCGGCGGACGTAGTTGCTCCGGCAGCGGAAGCGGCTTTGGAGGTCCCATCGTCCATAGCCAAGCAACTCGCTTCCTGCAACGCGCGGACTCGCAACAACGCCATTCGTCTCCTCCACTCCCACCTCTCATCCCAGCCGTCCGTCTGCGACGACGACATGCGCAAGATCTGGAAGGGCCTCTTCTATTGCTTCTGGCATGCCGACAAGCAGCCGTACCAGATCTCCCTCGCCGACAGCCTCTCCTCACTCGTCGTTTCCCTTCCTCGGGATCTTTCTCTTCTCTATTTCTCCACCTTCCTCTCTACGATCCGCCGTGAGTGGTCCGGCATCGACTCTCACCGCCTAGACAAGTTCTACCTCTTGATCCGCCGCTTCCTCCGTAAGCTTTTTTTCCTCTTCCATTCCAATTGTTGGAACTCTTTCCTTTTGGATCAGTTCATACCCGTTCTCTTTGAAAGAACACTTTTTGCTTCTGTCACCGCCCAATTCTTGGCACCAGGCGTAAATTATCATATCTCTGAGGTGTTTCTCGAAGAACTAAGTGAGTTTCTCCCCCTCCCGGGGGGGATTCTTGATGTTCTGTTGAAACCCTTCATGGCTGTGTTGGAGAAATCGTCTTCGTCAGATAAGGTTCTTGTGAACAAGGTTCTGTCGGGGTGTTCAACCGTCTGCTTGAGAATGGGCGGAAGCTCTTGGACCGGAAGTCTGCAGAGGCGGCAGGGGGAGCAGAGGAGAATTTGAAGGGCGATGAGGTTGAGAAGTTTGGTGGTATTGCAGTGGGATTGGGGTTATCGGCGACTTTTTTTGCAGCAGCATCAGGACCGGATACAGTGCAGTGTAACCGAAAGACACTGTTTGGGTTGCATGAGGCATTTTTGAAGCTGGAGAAGGATTTTGAGAAATTGGGTTTCACTGTTTTATTGCCGGGTACTGTTGAGCCAAAGCTGGATCAGGAGGTCACCATGGAGGCACTGGATACTGGTGCCAGTGTTCCAAGAGAAGCAGAAAATGGTGTTGATGCTGTCAAGCAGGAGCAGTTTGAGGAACGAAGGAAGGTGCAGCTGTGTTGGAAGCTGTTTATGGGGCTGAGAAGAAGAGTAGAAAGGTAAAGAAGGCAACAAATGGTGTTGATGCTGTGAAACAGGAGCAGGATGATGAAGCTGCAGGTGGTTCAGAGGCTGGTGATGTTGCTGAGAAGAAGAGCAAAAAGGCAAAGAAGTTTGTGAATGGTGTCTGTAAGAAAACCAAGAGCAAGAAGAATAAGAAGAAGAAGAACAAGGATGGCTTGTCTGCAGATGATGCACTTATCAAAGATGTTTTGGCAATAGAAGATGACAATGGTGGTGACATTGCTATTACTTTAAATGAATCCTTAATGTCAAATTTACAAAAGCAATTTGAGCAGGTTGCTGCAGAAGCTGGGATGGATGTGAGCAGCGTGAGCCTGTGTGTTGATGGAGGAACAATGCCTGCAGTGTCAAGGAAAAGAAAGAGAGCAAAGAACATTGAGGTGAATGTTTCTAATGATGCAGGTTTAGTTAGTAAGGGCTGTGCTGATAGGAGTGCAGTGAAATCGAGTGCTGAGAAGAGTGCAAAGAAAGTCAAGTTTTCCATGAAAAACAACTTGGTGTGGAAGCCTCATAGCCCATTACCACCTCAAAGCTTGAGATTACCTCCATCTACCACTCCCAGAGGCAGTGCATTGAAAAAGGGTATTCCTCCTGGTCCTGTAAGGGAGGGTGCTCTTGTGAAAAAGGTGAAGTACAGGAATAATGCTGTGAAGAAGGCCAGGAAAGGTACTAAAGGTGTTGCCTCAGCTGCCAAGCGCCTGCGGAAGTTGCGGACCATCACAGTGTAAATCAGTTGAGATGATGGTGTTGTGTTAATGTGAATTTAGATTTCACCTTCAGTGCCCTTCTCACTGTCTTACACTCCATGTCTCCTTAAGCTCTGGTATTTTTATTTTCTAAATCTGCATCTTGTAACTGAATTTTATCGATAAATGCCAGTTCAATACCAATTGTGTTTTTTTCTTCTGTCTTATGATAGTTCAATACTAATTACCTTGTTTTCTGCATCTGTTAGTTTCATCATCATTAAAAGCCACATTCCCATCACAGCTCTTAGTTTCTAACTTTCATATGTTCACATTCATCATGGATGCTTCATTATCTTGTTAGTTCAATATGATGACAGGATTATTAGTTGACATGACTTTGCAGTTTCATAGTCCTTAAAATATCAAAAGAATATGCACAGTAACCATCTCATTCAGCCAGGGCCGGCCCTGGGCATAGGCAGCGTACGCCGCCCGCCTAGGGCCCCCACACTCTTAAACTCTTTAATATATCAATCACAAATGGACCCGTGAAATCTCACTCGGCCTAGGGCCCCTGAGATTTTAGGGAATCTCAGTGCCGGCCCTGCATTCAGTAAGTTGATAGTTCATTATGTAGGGTCGAAGTGATGCTACTAATCAAAAGGGGAAAGAATCCTTCAAGGTGGTTTCTCTCCTCTGCTGTTATTTCTAGATACCTCATGCTTACACTGTGCAGGAACTCTCTTCATTAAGCTGAATCTCAAATCCAAGTTGCCAACTTTGTTGATGATATATTTCAATGGTAGTTTCTATTCTGTTTTTCTGTGTCTTTGTGTTCCCCCCCACCCTTGTCTTCCCCATTTTGGATGCATCATCAACATTTCTATGCATGTGTCTTATTTGAAAATTGACAACAGAAGAGAGTAGATATGCCTCTGTAGAACATGTAACCTTTGTCTGATGTTTTTCAAATGTGATTGTGTTGTAAGATGTAGTGTTCTAGTTTGCTTGTTAACTCAAATGTGTATTCTGTATATGTATAATAACCACGCTTATAATGTTCATATGTAATGGATATATGGAATCTATCTGCATTAATAGCACTACCCAGGGGTAAAAATAGGCCCGGCCGATTTTTCATATGGGCCGAACTTTCTCTCTCCTGCCTTTTTTTAAAAAAAAAAAATTCAAAAAAATTACAGTAAATGCAGATAATTATGAGCTTATTGGATATGTAATTTTTTCATAAAATATCGGGCATGTATATCTTCTAATATATTTTTGAAGTTACGATAGCGGGAAATTGTATAATTAGTAATAAAATAGTGAAAATTACAAGGAAAATGATATAAATGAAGAAAATTTGTAGAAATAATTTCATAACTTATTTTCTTAGTCAATGAGTGTTATTTTAAGTTATCCTTCGAATACATAGTTTTTAAAAAATAACTTTAAAGTTTTAAAGGAGATATTAACAACATAGACGGTTATTTTTTAAGCACTTTGTATTTTCAAAATTTCTCAAATTTAATATCCAGACTAATTAAGATAACTTGATAAAAATACTTTAAAACTTTAACGTCTTTTGACACTCCCAAATGTATTTTCCACACAGCCAAGGGATATCCTTATTTGTAAAACACTGTATTTTAAGCATTTTGGAGTGTCAAAAGACCTTGAATTATTAAAGTATTTTATCAGGCTATCGTAATTAGTCCGGATATTTAATTTGAGAAATTTTAAAAATACACAGTACTTAAAAAATAACTTTAAAATTTAAAAAATAAAAATTTTACTGTTTAAAATTTTAAATCAATTTTACTGTATCATTCGAAGGATAATCTTTCGAACCGGAAGAATTATCATTTGAAGGTTTTTTTTCAGGAGGGTAAAATAGTAATTTGTACATAAAATTTGAAAAGGGATATTTCTGGTAGAAAAATGAGGTGTCTGAATAGGATCTAAAAATATTAGATGGTAAATATAATATTAAATTATTACAGTAAGATAAAAAAAAAATATTATAATTTTTACTTTCAGCCTAAGTAAATATTGTATTTAAAATAAAATTTTATTACTTTTCTTTTAAAAATAATTTTTTGAAAAAATATTATGTTACACGTGTGAGTTTTATTAGTAAACTCACGTGAGTTACTTTTGAAAAAGGCACGTTCCTTACAAACCCTAATGCTCTTCTTTTCATACCCTTCTTCTGTTTCCTTGTCTCTGCTAAACCCTAACCGCCGCTCTGTATTTTTCCCATCAACGAAGAAGAAAAAGAAGAGAAAGGTAAGCCGTGAATGTTGTTGCGATTTTTTTTCTTCAATCTTTTCTCCATATTTTATTTTTTCTCTTTCCATTCTTTCTAGTTCCATTTTTTCCGATTTTTCTAACAAAAAAAGTTTTTTTTTTTTTTTAAAAAAACAAACAACTAAATTTTTAAAATTCGGCCGATATCATGACCGAATTATCGGTCAGAAATTCGGTCATATCGGCCGAATTTTTTTTTTACGGCCAATACTTATACATCGGTGGTCAAAAAACCGATATAATTGGGCCGATATGCACAGTATCGGTTGAATTTTTGACCCCTGGCACTACCTATTGTGCAGATAAAAAACTAATTGGCCCATGGGAAAAGAAATTATTGCATTGATCCATGGGCACTTGTCGCTTCAAGCTTTTTTTCCCGAGTGTGCTCTATAGGAGAGTTATTTCCTGGGGTTCATATAATGTGGAAATATTCTTAACATGTTACTTTTGAGGGCATCGAAGTTCTATGTAATTAGCCAAGCAGATCAGGACACATGGTGGATTGTGCTTTTTATATCTACATGGTGGGGGTTGTGGGCATGAGATCAGGAATTTTGTTTGGGGGTTGTGGAAAAGTAAATCAGTATCCATTTGATGAAAATTGCTTTGTAGAAGTCTGTCATAATAGCCATTCGTATGGGGAATATATTCCTCATGGTCAATGTTTTGGAATTTGCACCAGTGTGAAAGCAGTAGCAGTTTATGAATGGTCTCAAAAAGTAAAAAGATGGAGAGAGACAGATCTCCAAAGATGCTGGTCATGATCTGCAAGAGGTATTTCCTGAATGGCATAAAAGTACAAAGGATAATATTCGAGAAAAAAAATCAGCCCAAGTGATAATGCAGGATGACTAAATAGTACATACCCTCTTCGAAAAAAAAGAAGAAAATAAACTTCTGATGCAAATAATATTTTTGGTCTGAATTTGTTCCCCTTACAAAACAAGATGTTACCAGAAATCCCCTCTTGTTACTTCTCAAAAAGAAAGAGGAGTGGCCTCATTATTCCTATGTTACTGGTTTCCGCTCATGACCTGCTTTACTCGTGAGGCTTTACTACCATGTTAAATAAACTGCTGCGAGATTATATATATATTTTAGATTCGGAAATCTCCAGGCATCGGACCAACTAATTCTTGGGGTGTGTGAAGACTCTCCAATTTGCACACACTGAGTAAGTTTGTGGGGGAGTGGCCTTTGATTGGAGTCACTAGGGATTAAACTCAATACCTCAGTCCTAAAGTCTCTTGTCTCAACTGTCTCCGGGCATCGGACCAACTAATTCTTGAGGTGTGTGAAAACTCTCCAATCTGCACACGCTGGGTAAGTTTGTGGGGAGTGGCTTTTGATTAAAGTCACTAGAGATTAAATTCAATACTTCAATCATGGAGTCTCGTGTCTCAATCATTAGGTCAACCCTTTAGAGTTCGGTGTGAGAGTCTTATTGGCTTCCAATAAGAAATTTTATTGTAGGATGAATGTTTTGATCC
The DNA here is from genome assembly GCA_022113865.1 of Chimonanthus praecox. Classification (NCBI taxonomy): domain Eukaryota; kingdom Viridiplantae; phylum Streptophyta; class Magnoliopsida; order Laurales; family Calycanthaceae; genus Chimonanthus; species Chimonanthus praecox. Next base: position 2,567,798 of record CM039095.1, on the reverse strand, counting down.
CAGATTTTAGTTACGTGAAGGGAGATGTGGTCTTGAAATTAGATCTGTTCATTGATGCAAGCCCACTTACCCAAAGATAGCTTCTCCGATAAATCTGAATTAACAATTTTTAGCTATGGTTTCTAAAGTCAAATAAGCCTCTCCTCAGTTCTAACAATAATTTCTTAGTAGGGACAAAATTAAATAGTAGATTTTTTTAAGACCAAGGTGTACAAGTCTCTTGAGCATCTTATTAATCTTTGGAACATATGAAGCCTCTCTACCTACAAATATGGATTTTGAAGACTCTTTTAGTGACAATATATTTTGTTATTAAGAATTTACAGTATAATTAGGCCTGACAATTAGTCGGGTGCTCTAAAAGCTCCTTATATTTTTGTTATAAATCTTTTTTGGAGCATTTGTAATGTAGCGTGTGTGCATTATCTGTTAGGGTTACCGTTACGAGGGTGATATTTGTTTGCTCAAATCTAATTGAGTTACTTTATACAATGGGTTTAAGATGAATAAACATGGAGAATGAAACTAAAAATTATTATTGGCACATAAATAGAGTCTAGATGTAATTTTATGATTATTGAATTCTCCCACCTTATTAAATGAGCTATATAAAATCAATAGTTTATGGCGTATAATTTTTAAAGATAAAGATCACAAATTTAAAATGATTAAATAGAGGTATAATTTTACACATTATATTTATGCAGTACTCAATACATTTCATCCGATCATATGGTCTTTTAAAACTTTTTAGGATCATTCTATTTGTCGCATTTTCTTGTAGATTGCCATGGTCATATTAATACATTTAGTAATTGGGTCAATTCGTTTAATAAATTCTCAATTGACTCTTAATCATATAATTAATGAGATGTTTAAAATATCAAAAACTCACACTGAAATTTTTCACAACACCTTACATTTAATGGATCAAATTAAAGCACTCAAAATTAAAATCCTTTAATTAATCAAAACAAATAATGAATACAATAAAATAACAAGGATGGAGAAATGGCAACGCGTTGGAGCTTTATGGACAAAGGAAACAGAAAAGATTGAAAAGTAGAAAATAAAATATAAAATTAGGGATCGGTAATGTGTCACTCGGTCATGAAAAATAGATAGAGATATAGTTATTTTAGTAAAAAAATTAGACTTATTAATTAATATTTTTGTTGTCTTTTACTTATTGAACTTCACTTATTATAAATGAAGTGCTTTGGATGAGCAGACTTTCAATAATAAATATTAATATATTAATTTTAAAGCTATACAAATTAAGTTTTAAAATTATAAAACAAAAATAGTTATGAACTACAAAATTAATGTGGTGAAATTATTGTGACAAATACCACTCTCGGAATAATAACAGCCATCGATAATATCAGAATATTTTCAAATTCTTTAATTTTTATTGGAAAATTAAAGAAAAAATCTCACAAAAAGTATAATATTTACATAATAATAAAAATATTAATAAGATTTTTATCAATAGTTTATTGAAAAAAAAAAAAGGATATTATCGTAATATTATTATTTATTGTAATGTTATTGAGAATTTATCAGTGCCAATAAATCTTGGAAAATTAACATTAATTGGTATTTTTTATCAAAAATATTTGCCCAATATTTTTTTTTAAGCCAAAATCTCTGTTTCAGCCGGCTTTTGGCGTTCAAAGCTCTCAATTTCGAATCTGATCGACAGCGGATAAAAGGAAAAAGAAAACCAAATCAGTGCAAGAGAGCTGTAGTAAGATGAGCAGCGATCTTATTTCTTCTGCGACATCCGATCCTCCTTCGTCAGTGTCGGAATCCAAGACCAGCAGCAGCTTCGACACGGCAAGAGTGGCGGAGGTGAAAGCATGGCTGGCGTCGGAGTTCGAGGCGGCCGGCAAAGAAGTGCCGGAATTCGACTACACGCCGCGTAGCATAGCACACCTCCATGCTCTTGCCAGTGCCTCCCAAGCCAAGTCCCAAGCAGCCTCCATTGTCGCCTCCGATCTCCGCCTCAAGGCTTCAGAGTACCGGTCCCAAGGTTAAGGCTTTCGAAACTTTTTGGATCATTTCGATTTCGCAATTTTCTGATTTTTTTTTTGGTGTCTTCTATTGAAATGTTGGGTTCAGAGTTTGGAACTTAATTCAAAATTCAGTTTTACAATACTTTGGTTATGTTTTTGTTTTTTCCTTTTAGATTTCCTGGAGAAATGCTGCAAGATTGTGCATTGAGTTTTGTGAAATCAGTCATTTGACTGTTAAAAAACTAAACTTCAATCATTTCAAAAAACAAGGCCTAAAATTAAAGATTTGGATTGGCGTTATAGTATTAACGGCTTGGGACATTGCAACATCTCAATTTTGTAGAATTCTGATGTTCTTTCAGTGGCTTTTTAGATGCCAGGAGCTCAAATGAGGAAATTCATCTTTCCAAGAAATCTATTGCATTTCACGTTCGGGTCTGAAATGCTGAAATTTCACATTATAGGAATGTGTTTTTTTCTGGATTGGGTTGGTGGACTTTCTTGATTTTTAACTGTTTCTCTTGTTTGTTAGAAATTTTCCATTATGGGTTATAATTATTCAAATCGTGGGATTAGAAAATTGTATATGGTGCAGATTTGAACCATTTCTTCAGTGACCTTTTTATGTTTGGTAGGATTGGATTGTTGGTAGTAAATTGAGATTCGACAACAATCAATTTGGTTTCATGATGCACATTCCAGGAAATAAAACAAAGGAAAAAATTCCTTGAAACACATGTTGTTTCTTTTGGATTGTTGGTTCTTTTTTGTTTTGATGTTGAACATTCCCAGAGTCTCTGTACCACAAAATCCATAGTCCCAAAATGTCACAATTCTAGCTATTTCAGGTCCATCCAAACACTTCAGGTTCAAAATTCTTGGCAGATATAAAATATATGATTGCAAATCCATGCATCACAAATTTTATTGAGTAATATTGAGTGATTACGGCTTTGGAATTCCAAATGATACCTTCAACTTACAAATTTTAAATCGTCTGACTTTGGACACTGGGATTTCATAACTTCCTACCCTAGAACTCTCAGTTTCACCAAACATGAATTTTTTTAAGAATTTTAAAATTCCATAAAATTGTAATTCCACTGAAGAGTACCCAATGGGTCCATGGTGTCTTGATGATCAAGATTGTTAAATGATAATGGATTTGAACTTCCAGGATGGCCAATCAAAAACCGTTATTTTGAAGATACTGAATTTAGATAACAAACAGCTCATTTTGTATTCATTACAATATCATCTTCTTGTTTCCATTATCTTATTTGAAAGTGAATTTGTGCAACAAATTATTTTTTGGTGTGAAAAGTTGCAAGATTGAGCATGAAAATTGCAGATTCATCCATATTGCCCATAAGTACCCTGTGTTTTCTATTGATGAGAGGAAAATCTCTCTTTGAGAATTACAGCTGTGAGAATTAGAGAGATTCTGGAGAATGTTGGATTGGCACAGGAGAGCTTGTCACCAAGTTCCATTGCATCAGCGCAGGTTCTTGCAAATGTCGCAAACTTGCTTAATATAAGAGATACTGAAATGAGCAGGTGCTTTTTTTTCCCTTATAACATCAGCAGATTATTATTATTGTTGTTGTTGTTGCCATTTTTTTCTCCAAATGAGAGGTGAGTAGGAGATCTTCTCTTTACATTCAAGTACATTTTCCATGATCAGGACAAACTTACAGTGTAAACTGTAGAGGCTTCTTTTTAATTGTTTATCTGATTTAATTACTGGATGCTATTTATGGGGCGCACATGTATGAAATCTGGACATGCCTTATATGGTCCTACCATCTATTGGCATTCACTGCAAGGATCAAACTTGTAGGAAATTTATTGATTACAAATGAATGATTAAAAAAATTCAAACCAGTGTTCAGTTCCAGTGAATGAAATCCCCTGCCAGGCAGACAAGCAGACCACCTGATTGCCTTTGTTCATTTGGGGGTGTTGCTGATTCATGGCAGGGATGCAGGGCCTAACAAAATATCAGTTCATATCTAATATGTTTGTTCCACATGTTAGATATGCATTCCTTAATGACTGGGTTGTATGCATGTATCTCTCTAGCACAATTCCTTTATTCTTGAATTCATCTATTTCTCATAATTTTGTATATCATTGAGAATTTGAGATGATGACAATGATAATAGAGGAATTTCTGTAGTTTTCTTGTAGCAATGGGAGATATTTTACTGAGGAAGACAGGCGTAGAGGAGAAGAAGGATAAAGTAAAGAAAGAATCAGAAGTTCTGCTTGATTACACTAGAAAGGGCCTCGCGAGACTAACATTTTTGAAAAAGTGGGTTCGTAATCCTCATTGTTTCTAGTTCTATCTGCATATACTTTAGTATTGACTCTATGCTGTTCTAGTTTATGAATCAGATCACTATTGCATCCATAGATTCATATACCCCAAATTGCTGGTGGAATGAAGATTTTGGTAACTTGATAACTATCTGTTCTGATGTGCATTTGGGATCACTGTGGAAAACTAAAACCCATTTTATTCAGATTTATTCCTTGAGGAAACTACAACAATTTTTATGCAGAGTATTCCCCTGGCTCTTGTCCATTTAGTGATGTGTAGCTTATTCTGGCATTTCTCCTCAAAGTCAATATTCACTGCATATCTGGTTTTACCTGAAATATTACGTAAAGGCTATGGATTCTAGTTTGGTTAGAATTACATTGCAAATCATCCACCTTTTCTGGTGACGCCAGAACTTTCTATGACTGCTTTAATGGACTTAGTTACCTTCAGAGCATGAGAGCTGAAGAAGACATTATAAATTTGTGACTGGACTGGTGATAGAGCAGAAATATGATACTGTGCACAGTGCACCCAATTTTATCAGCATCCTACTTATACATCTGTGAAAGTAACAGTTATCATCACCAGCTAGTACGAGTGTGCCAGTGATTTTCTCTGGAACAAACTTCTGATAGATGTACGTTTCCAATGAGACATTTCCAAGGATAAGTTGTTGAAATATAATAATATATGTATGTGGTAAAGATGAGCAGTGGCAAAATTGTCGAGTGCTCATTGGTGCAACCATAAAAGTTGCAGGATTGAGTCACATTATTATTTCAAATAAAAGAATGTGAAAATTTCAACTCATTTCTCTAGCAGATGCTAGGCAGAAAGCATCTGAAATGTGGTTGGCAGGGCTGATTATATTATTTACTATTCCAATTTTGCAAATTGTCTTTGTGACTACATTAACAAATGTTATATGTAGTTTTTTTAAATGGTTCAAGTGGATTTAACCAATTGTTATTGGTTGATAGTGATGCCATTCTCATAATTAATTGTGGTGGAAATATGCAAAGAATTGATTGGTGTACCAACACTTTTACCTTTGGTGCACCAAAATTAGGTGAAATATCCATTTTGTCCAAACAAATGAGAGGGAAAGAAGAGGGATTGAATTTTTTTGGGGCAAAATGGATATTTCACTTATTTTTGGTGCACCTAGGGTAAAAGTGTTGGTGTACCAATCATTTGCCAATATGCAAGATTGAACTATTCTGGCTTTACCTTTTGCAAGGGAAAATTAGGAGGGAAAGAGTGGCACTGTACATTCATCATTATTTTTTTCTTTGATATATTCCATTGACAAGAAGAGTAGAACTCAAAAAGGTGACCCCAGATAGATATGAAGCAGCATTAATGATGAAGACGTTGATGATAATGATTTATTCTATTTTTAACAATAGTGTGATTCTGAGTTGCTGTGGTTTTAACTGCATGCCACTATTGTCCTAGGTCTTATCTTTCATTGCTTATTGAAAAGCCACTAGGTTTCTTGAACAAGGTTTATTAGAGCGTTGGCATATGCACTCTTGCTTTGATATAGCATATATGCACCATTCTGGATAGTTGGAAAATGAATGTTAAATCAGATGCTTTAAAACACCTTTGATTAATACTACAAAATGTGGCATTTACATTTATATCATAGATATATCTTATATCCTGATTAATTTAAGCATCAAACTTGTGCTGGTTCACTGTCTCTTTACCATTGACTCAATTGTTCACATTTTTTAGTCACACAAAGCACCTTGGGCTCGACTTGATTTGGCTCTTCAACCAGAGTATTCAAGTTGCCTTATTATTAACCATTCTATGTTAAATGGAAGAACCCATTCACTGTTAGAATGAAAATGGGGAAAAGGAAGAAAAAAATGGAAGAGAAGGGAAGGAAAGAGAGATAAATTCTGTGTTGTATTTCTTGTGTTTAATTAAAAGAGTATACACATATATATAGAATACAGAGAGCCAATCAAGGCGAGCAAAAAAACAAAAGAAGACTGGTTACAATCAATTACAATCAGTGACATCTAAAGGTCAAATGCACATGTAAAATATGAAATTGCTAACATTATCAACATTCACCATTAGACTGTGTGCGCTTGCATAGATTTCCTGTCAATATTGTCGCTAATCAATGTCATAAACCTGATACAGTAAATTCCAAGGTCAGGATTCAGATTTCATTGTGATGACTTATCCAGTTTATTCCAATATGAATGGCTTATAAGTGCATCTTTGAAGCTTGACTCTTACATTTTTTTTTTTTTTTTGTTTAATTATGTGTGCATAATGTAGAAATGTCTAATATGCTGTAAGAATTCTTTTGTTAATATTTGCAGAACCCTTCAAAAATTGGATGATGAGGTAGCTACTTGTGACGCTCAAATGCTTCACTGGAAGACAAACTTGGCTATTATGGTATCAAAAGAGCGACAATACATGCAACAACATTCTAACTATAAGGTACTGCATTGTTTTTGTGGCCCTTTTAGTTTTCTACAAGTTCATATACCAGTTTAACAATGGGTTCTTACTGGGTCAACCTTTATGTTTTTGCCATTTTCTTGTCACCCTGTTTTTCTGCTGAAAGTCATTGGTTTTGGAATTCACAAGATGTTAGAGCATGATGTCACAATGCCTTTCATCCTATCTCAATTTGTTTTAGCTGTTTGTGAGAAGTGATCATTCCCTTCGAAAACCTTAGCTTATAATTACTTGCAAGCAGAAAACGAGTTATTTTCCATGTGATTTATTAATGTCCCCCCATGGAAATCACTTCCACAAGAACACATTTCTAGCCTCTTTCTGCTGAAACATGACCTTTAAGGGACTTCCAATTTTAAAATTTGTGATACCAAGAAATGTACATGATTACAAGCAGGTAAAATGACAAAAATGAGCATGACTATATCAAGTCACACATCCAGATGAAACCTTCAATGAACTTTTTGTGGCCTTGCCTATGATAACCCATACATTTCACGTGCACTTCACCCTCGCAAATTGGCATACATCCCGAATTTACAACCACCCTTTCAAAGTAAAATTTCAGTCATCGATCATTCAAAAAATAAATAGCATTTAACCAACATTTAAGCTTTAGATCCAATAAAATGATTGCACTGTTGCTTGGGCATGCTTTCAGGTAGGATTCAAAATATCTGCCTCCAATAAATGGGATTAGGCTTCAAGGATAATGATGAGAAGACTGCTTATGTATATTACTTTGGGTGGGGTGAGGAGCTGGGTTCTTGAACATGGAACAATGTGTTTATTTTATTTTTCCTGTGTGGATTGGGATTGGGCTTTTACTTGTTTCTCTCTCTGTCTGGTTGTACTGTAGGTATGGGTCTAAGATTTAGGATCTGGGTTTCTTATGCATTTGGGGCCCACTTTTTAGTAATGGATCTTTTTTTTTTCTCGTGGAACCCATAGTGCATAGACCTGTGTGGATGTATACAGTTTACATTAAATCATCAATTTCAATTTCTATCCTGTCAAAGATGAGATCAATCAGATTTTTTTTTTTCCTTTTTTGGGTTCCAATTTGTTATGCTATTGCTCATGAAGCATGATAGGGTTTATTTATTTTAAACTTTTATGACCTCATTTGTTTCCATTTATTTGACTTTTGAATCATATATTACTTGCACCTGTGGGAGCAGGCATTACTAAATCGCGTCGGCTACACTCCAGATATAAGCCACGGCGTGCTGATAGAAATGGCTGAACATAGAAAAGAATTGGAGAAGAAAACAAAACCCATTTTGGATACTCTGAGAAGCTACCAGGATTTACCACCAGTACATACCATCTCTCTCTCACTTGATCTCTCGATCTTTAATGTGTTAATTAGGCTAAAAATGCAAACCTCACCAACATCCTATCGACGCAGGATAAAGCTCTTGCTGCTTTAGCTATTGAGGACAAGAAAAGGCAATATGCAGCTGCGGAGAAGTACCTCGAGGAAGTACTGCATTCAGCTCTTACCACTACAGAATAGTACTCCAGCATTATAACATTCATCTTCTCTGTGAGCCTTGCTTTCTAATGCCTCCGCAAAAGCTTGCCTCCTGTTGTAGCTGTTGATGGATATATTTTGTGCTTCTGCTTCCGGAGGCCGTCTTCTGTGAATCTCTCGGTTGGCATGATAAAGGGCAAGTGACCATTGTGATCTCCTTGGATTGTCATGTTTATCATTTCCTTTGTCATGTTTATCATTTTCTTTTCCTGTTATTGTTTTCTGCATAGTGGATTATCTAATTCAATATGGAATTACTGTATAACTTCTAAACTTGAGTGTATGACATGTAACCAGGGTTCTAATCAGTGTCTCCATCGATGACAGTTTTTGAAAATTTTGATATGATGCTAATGCACATTGGCCCATATCTGTCGCTATCAGCTGTGGCGATTTGTAGTTTATTTTAATATAAAATCAAGAGCAAATATTGTATAAGACTGTTGAAGATTATGAATTTAACAAATATAAATATTAAAACCTCAAAAACTATAATTAGAGTTGTGGGTCTGATCTTGAGCAGGTATGCCACCTATTCAGATTGAAGTGACATTAGGAGTAAAGAAGCCCTGAATTTTTGGACTAGGGTCCGGTGCAGCCGCTGTGGAGAATGGCTAGAATCATCTTGTTGGTCCCATTTAGTATATAAAACATGAATCACTGAATCTTGCAGTTCATAAAACAAGATCGCCTTGGTTGGATTATAGGGTAGGAATATTAAATATGTATCTATTACATTTTATAAAATTTTCTTAAACATAATATGAATATTTGTCTGCAAAATTTATTTAACTTAATTGATATTTCATGTATTTTCATGGACATAATAAAAAAAGATACTTATGTGATACAAGGTTTTAAATATGTTTTGACTATAAATTTCTTGAATCTGATCCACCGTTTATCTAGTTCAAAGTTTGCTAGATTGTGAAACATTGGTTGTTTGATGGAATCAGTCACAACGTACGTGGTATCCAAGAGGTATCCACAACACCGGATCCTTCAATTTTTCCTTCACATTTTGAAAAGAGGTTGGATTAAAAGTTTAAAAGAAAATATAAAAATTGTAGAGCAAACGAGTAGGGCGTATGACCCGTTTTGCCCGGATCAGGCTCATTCCAACCGAAAGAGATTGGATTGGGCCAGAAGCCCAGAACAGAACCTCGTACTAGAACTAAAATAATTTTGATCTGATTTTCACACAAATTTAGAACATTCCGGCCGGGGCATAACCTTGCAAAATAAACTTTGAACTAAGTTGTTGGATATTTTTTTTTTAAAAAAAAATGGATTATCGTGGGGTAGCTCTAGGGGTGTTCGTTTATTTGAACCAAGTCCAAGTCCGACCTAAATAAATGATTTTGAACAAAAAAATTCAGGCCGGGCTCAAGCTTTTACTTAAAGTCCGTTGAAGCCCATCGGGCTTTTATGCCCATATATATATATATATAGTTAAGTTTTAGCCACTAAATCTTGATGGTCAAAATCACTAGGTGTCATTTTGATTATTAAGATCAAGTAGGTAGAAATTATTTTTTGAAGTGAAATTTTAAATGATGACAGGTATTTAAATATACATTTAATCTGTACAATTATATTTTTAATTTATAAAATAAAAAAAATTATCAAGTGATAAATAAACGGGCTTCAAACGATGAACTCAATTATTTTTGACAAACCCCGACTCGAACTCGGCTTCTAAAGAGGCTAGGGTATCTCTGCCACGACAATGGAGGTGAGACTAATCCCATGAACCTACAAAGTCATTCACAAGCCCCATATATCAAGATAAATCCATTTAAACTATGGTTTAAATAAAAATTCTAATCTGTGCACATTACTCATTTTTACTCTTCTGGTTAACTCGATATCTCTCTAACTTGTTTGTAATTTTGAAATCAGTGGTACACTAAGGGCATGCTTGTACATATGAAAATAAAAATGATTTTTATATTAAAATTAATTTTCATTATTTTTTGCAAACCTTTTCCATGAAAAGTGGTTTTTGTGGCTTGGTCATTTTCCACAAGAGATACAGAAAATAAATTCCTAAAAGGGAAGAATTGGAAAGCAATTTTTACTGTTTGTGAATTCCAAAATATATGATCCAACCTATGGATTAATGATTCTGGAGTAAATATTGTAAACCAGTTAGCAATGGATAATTCTCCTGAATCCGGCCCGTTACCACGACCCGATCCACTCAATACCCGACCCATTTATGCTGAATAGAAGTTTAGAACTGGCTTCCCTCCTTACAAGTTACAAGAAATAGAAGAAGAAGAAGAGGGGAGAGACAGAGAGGAAGAAGAAGAGGGGAGAGACAGAGAGAGAGAGAAGAGAAGAAGATGAAGAGAGAGGAAATGCCTCACCTCCCGCCATCTGCGCTCTCTGTTTTGAACGGCCAAATAACTGAGAATGCTGCACTATAACTGAAACAGCACAGTGTTTCTTTCTCCAATTAGATTCTCTTGAAGTGTAGGCATGGAGAATTCTCTAGCTATTTTGGATTCCCTCGGTGGAAGCTCCATCGACGAAATACTACAAAGCTGGAGCGGCTACTGCGCCTGCACGAAGGTTCTAATCCAAGGAAACAGTGGAACTGATCTTCTTTCGAATGAGTCCAATTTCGTGTCCTTCGTCCACCTTCTCTGCAAGCACGGATTGGATGGTCTCGTAAAAGATCACTTCCTTCAAATGCTTGAGGTTTTTCTTGCTTCCTTCCACTCCATTTTTTAAACTGCTTTTCAATTCAATACGTTTGCAAGCGAGGAAAGGAAACTGCTTTGAACAATTTTGAGTAAAATTTGAAATGGGTTTGGCCATTTTATTGTTAAAAAAATGGTTATTCTGTAAGAAAGTACTTTCCTTTTGGCTATTTCTCAAGAGAGTATAAATGAAAACAGTAATGGATTTAACCATCTTTGGCTATTTTCCCGGAAAGTACTTTACTTGCATCCGTATGGAGCAATTAATGATTATGCTACATCCATTCAGTTGAAACTGTGAGCTGCTTTCATTGCAGCAAGGTTTTTCCCAATTATATTTACTTTTTGTTTTCAGAGAAATGCCCAATTGGGTTTTCCTATTTAATCTTTCTTAATTGATGGTTTTCATTGGTTGTATCTGATTCATGGCATTTGAAATACACTCTTGGTTTCATTGTTGCACTTGCACGCCATTTTTTCAGAAATAACAAATTGGGGTACTTCTAAAGATTATCTGCCGATTATGCTCTCACTTGTTTGGTGTATCTGGGAGCCTGAACTTGCTTTGAATTCGTTGATTGACTTCCTACAGGATTTTTTGGTACTAAATTTAAAAGGTTATGTTCTAATGATCTCATATGCCTTAAAAGCTGGATCTGCACAGAAAAACTCAAACACAAGTTTTTCCTCTGTAGATGTTCGGGAATGAGATGTAAATTATATTACCAGACAGAACTGCAGCAGAGTTTTGTATCAGAGATTGTTGGACAATAAGGAAAAGAAAAATAGAAAAAAGTAACGGTAATAAAAATGCACATTCTAAGATAGATGAGTGGAATGATGTTAAATGATTTTTTTTTAGAGATGATCCTATAGGGATGCTTTGAAGATAAGCCCAAATAGATAACAAAATGAGAGAAATTTGTTTGAGGTGATGCCACATTTGTATAAGCCTACAAATGGCCCCAATATGTAACCTTGAGAGGTTAAACTTGAAGGTACATGGAGAATTAGCCAATATAAATCTAGAGGGAGGGGGTGAAGGAAGACTTGATGGATTGTGGACTGATGATAGTTATGGTTTATGATAGGGTTATGCAGTAGTAGTAGAGTGGTTGGAAACAAAAGTAACCCAAACTTGACTTGCATATTACTGACAAACTGCTGAATTGCTCACCCCAGACTGGGAAAGAGAACTAATTTAGTTAGACCAGTTACCAATCAAAATTAAAAGGAAAGCATTTACACATTACGACGGTGACTAGGACTCTTAACTTGAAGTAGGCGGTTTGGTCAATTGTCTGAATTTCCAAATAAGACAGTGACTGGAACCCTTTACTTGAAGTGGGTGATTGGGTCAATTGTCTGAATTTGGGGCTCTGAGGAATAATTTTCCCTGGCTTTGTGTTCAAAGGAAGGTGGGAGTGCTTCTCATGGCCAATCAAATCTCTGCAGGCGTGAATCATAGTTTAAAAACTTGGGAACTCAGACTCGATTCTGAGTCCATTCTAGTTGAGCAATTTGGGTGAGTTTTCCGACTTGACACAGAAACGATATAACTTCTGATGCACTTTGCTTGACACTCAGTCAAGTTGAATTTGACATAAGTGACTACGTGAAGTTTTGTTTCTTTTAATAGTCATTATAGTGTGAATCTGCACGCATCAGTGGTCCAATAAAGGACCTTTGTTTCTAGTTAAATGACTGAACAGCCAAAAGCTACTCAACGGAATCTTATTCATTGCAAATGTCGAGCCCTATGTTCTTACCTATGGTCCTTGTGTCAGTGGTTAAGTCTGGATAGCCCACTCTGGAAGTTTGCATTTGAGAATTCTAGATAGCTGTCGCCTAGAATGCTCATGTAAATTTTGAAACTTTTGCAGGTAACATTTAAGGAAAGTAGTCTCAAAATTTTGGCGGCATTTTGATGAGTGATGCTTCAATGTTGGGAAAGAATAATACTCTGGTAGGAAATCAACTGTCTCATTATTCTATTTCCTTTGTCTGCACAATAATTGCAGTGGTTTGCATAAATTTTTATTCCCATACAAGGAATGGCATTTCGACATATTGATTTCATACTTGAGTGAAAATTCAATTATACAATGCCTGTTTCTGAGGATGTTGAGTGGATTCACAGTTAACTATCTTAGAGTTCTGTTTGGGATTTACATTCATATAGCCCATCATCATCATCAAGCCATTTATCCCATCAATTGGAGATTGACATTTTATACTTAGATTTGGCAAATTGTTTTTCATGAATCAACTGCCTATCTGTCAGCCATGTGACTTGAACCAACAACCTTTAGGCTACAAAAATGAGCCCATACCAGTTGAGTACATGTTCTTGTCTGGTTGAATTGAAATTGTAGGTCATTGTTCTTATTTATTATGATTAGGGATGATGCATTTGTATTTGGTAATCTTCATGTGGTTTGTGGAGAGACCCATAACCTTTTACATAAACATTTGTTCAAATATAATTAATGGTAACATAAAAGCTCAATAACTTTTCAATTCAATTGTTCTGCACATTGGGATTCCGAATCTTGTATCTGACTGCTAAAAATTCTTTCTTCTTTTACTTTTGTTGGATACAATTAGCACCTTGAGGATTTACAACATTATAAAAAGGTTATACAATTTTCTTTTCATGTGTTAAAAGAAACTAGCATGGTTGTTGAATGTTGCATAAAAGCATAGGAAGGGTGTATGAGGGAAGTTGGGAAATTGCTTTTAGATATAATAACCAATTGAGGTTTTCTTTAAAGCTATTGCTGTTTTGTCTTGGGCTGAATGGTCTCTAATGCTGTCTAGTTTTATGAATCATTTGTGACTACTTTGGAACTTCTGATGTTCAAAAATGGTTCTACAGGTTCAAGGACGTTGGGTCGAGAAAGTATTATTTGAAGCATTGGAAGAAATATGCTTAGAGAAACAATTTCAAGAGAAGTGCCTGTTGTTTCTGATTCATGCTCTACAGTCATGTGAGGGAAGTGTGCTTAAGGGAACCAAAGAGTTGGAGGTGGAAAAAGGCAATCTTCTTTCTAGTTACCAGTTGATGGTATCATCGGTTCTTCTATCAACCCTTCCAAGGCATTTTCCTGGTGGGTCATTTTGGACTGTTCATTTCTTCTTAGACATTATTTAACTTGCTTGGCTAATCTCTCTCTCTCTCACACACAAAGACACACACACACACACACACACACAAAATCCTTTTCTAATCTTTTGATATAGATTTGCTGCTTATCAATTGTTTTGAATTTGTCATTGTATTGTAAATTGTTCTGGCCATCAAATACTTTGCATGTGCAAATTATATTATATTTGTAATTCGGTTTTTCTTATGATTTGTCGGTTGTAAGATTGAAGTTCTTCCCTCTTTCCTTATGGAGATTGCTGCATAGCTTTAAAAATATTGAAAGACACTGCTTTGGTTTATATCACCCAATAATCTTCTTGCTTTGTTGAGAAGTTTGGTAATTGGGTCAGTGAAATTCATTGGTAACAATATGATAAAAGTGCCTCATATAAAATTAGTTGATTCAACAAGATTAATCTTTGATGTTAGAGGTTAGGTTGGGGCTGCTTTTGGGCTACACATAATATAAAAGAAAGGGTTGAATGTTCAAATTAACCCTACCCTTTTTTTTTAACAGTCACAGAAAGCCATGGTTACTAGTCATTTTCTTCAGTTTATTTTTGCACCTTTCCATATATTGTTCTCATATTAATAGAATTTTGATGTTAGTTCTCAAAAATGGGAATGAAATATCAATCTTCTTATGACATTGCTTTGTTGCATTTCACTTATTTGGAGCTTCTGCTATTTCCGTTTAAGAGTTTAATTTTTGTACCTTTCTAGGGTTGAGCCTTCTAATTAGCACAACCCTCTTTTATCAGTAACAAAAAGCCATGGCTACTTGTCATTTTCTTTAGTGTGATTATTGCACCTTTCCTAATAATGTTTTTATAGTAACAGACTTTTGATGTTAGTTTTAAAAAAAAGTGGATTGAAATTTCAGTCTTCTTATGATGCTGTATAGTTGCATTTCACTTAATTGGGCCTTTTTCTGTTTCCATTTAAGATTTTTTAAAGTACTTTACTAATAATTTTGGTTTCCCTTTTGGGAAACTTAAGCCTCAACAATAATTGGTGTTTCATCCAGCTGATTGGCTAACTACCATCTCATTCTGCATGACCTTGGTATGCAAGCATTAAAATGTATCTTGCAGAGGGAAAATGTATTTCATCAAGCATGTTTGACTCTCCTAATGAAATTTCTAATGAAAGCATCTCTATTGACCATTTTCATCAAGCATGGCTGACTCTCCTCATAAACTTTCTAATGGAAGAATCTAAATTTACCATTTTCTTAGAAAGCTTCTCTCTCTCTCTCTCTCTCTCTCTCTCTCTCTCTCTTCTTCTGTGCGTGTGTGCGTGGCAACGTTGAGAGTATATTTCAAATATTGATTTTTTGCAAAGGCTTGATCACTATTCTACCACCACCACAACTACTGATATTATTGTCTCATCTTGTTTCCACAGAGATACTTCGCTTTTATTTTAAGGAAAGATTGGAAGAGTTAAGTATGATGTTGTCTGGAGAATATGATGATGGTAAGGAAGCTAAAGGTATCATTGAGTTTGACAAAAGAAATGAGCTATGGACTAGAACCAGTGAAGTGGATATTGATGAAAGTGAGGCAAATGTAGCAAGGAACAACAAGTTGGTAAGAAACATTGGTCAGGTTGTTCATAACCTTAGAAGCCTTGGCTTTATGTCCATGACTGAAGATGCCTATGCTTCTGCAATCTTTTCTCTCTTGAAGGTAGGTATTCTTTTCTGGGAATTTCTTTTTTGAAATTTAGTCTCCTAAGTGTTATAGTTTCTCCATATGTTGCATTGTTCCTTTTCGATGAAGGCCGCTGGTCAAAACTGTGGGATTTTCCAAAGATCTTCAGCACAATTTGGATTTAGATACAATTTCTTCAAATTAGATTAAGGAAAATTTGAAAGTTGGCTCAATTGAAATTGGAGAATCCAATTCCAACCTCACCCAATAAATTCGATGGACAAGCCTCAGAATTCAAAGAATTCAAAATATTCACCAAAGTCACAATTGCTCAGATAGGAGAAAACCCTAAGCTTTTTTAAATTACCCAACCCAATGTTACTAAGAAAGAAATTGAATAAGGATCAAATTTCACTAGGAAAATTCGATATCATTCAAATCTTCTTAATTAAATATAAAAATCAATTGAATTCTAGAAATTAATTAAATGCAAGAAACTTAAAAGGAAATTCAACTATGAAATTAAACTAGAACACAAAGGGACTAGAGAGAGATATCTTACTTGCACAAAGCAAAGTAAAAAACTGAACTGGATGCCTATGGTCACCCATGGCTCCTTTATCTATAGTGAAATTTTGAAAAAAATTACTTCAATGCTATAAACTTGGATGAGTGCCATGTGGCATTTTTCCTAGAACTACCAATCCTGGCCTTACTTGTCATTGAAGGTCTTGATGAGATAAGGATGATGATCTAGAAACTTGTCTTCTTTTCTTATGTCGCGATTCCTCTTTGCTCCTTGCTAATGCACCTCTAAAAGTGGGATTTTGATGCCCAAAACATGCCAGATCAAGCCCTAACTTATATATCCATCATGAAAGGCTCATTTGAAAAAGTGGGCTTTTGATGTCATGTCTTCATTTTGCAATTCTAGGCCCATTTAGACCCTTAGGCTCCTCTTTTCACCATTATATTTATCGTGAAATCGAAGAGTAACTTGGACAAGTTTATCATCAATTTCTTCTTTGTGGGCCTAGATGCCTTCATCACATTTGAACTGCATTTTTTATTTTTAACTTTAAGAATCTCCTTGTTTTTATGTCAGGCCAAAGTGTATAGTTTGGCCGGTGATGATTATAGGAGCCCTGTTTTGGAGTCCATTAAAGAATGGATTCAGGTAACTGTTTCTTCTTATTATTGTGTTCGAATATGTTAAGTTACATCTCCAGACACATTGGATGAGGCCTTGATAATGCTTATGATTTTTTATATACTATATCAACCATGCAAACTATTTTTATATTAGAAATTTCTCTCTCATTTAGATTGAGTTTCTTAGAAATAGTGCGTTAAATGTGTTCTTTGGAAAAGTTGATTACTCAGTTCATGTTTTCTTCAGTCATATATGATTTAGTTCAATCTTTTTTTTTTTTTGGAGGGGTTGTTTAGTTCAATCTTTGCTTTCTAATTAATGACGTGGATGGATTATTTGATGGGTAAAAATGCTTTAGTCTACAGACCTTTTTTACAAGAGAAGGTGGTCTTTGCAGTGCTGTAGGTAGAGGATCATGTGGCCGTCTTTACATATTCATAGTAGTTAATTTGCTGGTTAAGAAGATGTGGAATTCAATTGAACAGCTACCATATACAGCATGTCATCTAGTATTTCATCAGCTTTTCCACCAGGATGATTCGTGTTTAGCTAATACCATTGGCTTGTTGTATTATCTTTGATGGAACCAGATGCTAATATCACCTTTTCTATCACAAAATCTTTTTAACAAAAAATGAATTTTCCCCCTATAATATTCAATCTCAGATAAGATCTTAGACATTCATCCAACTGTAAGATTGATTCAGTAAATTGTATTTTTCCTCTTATTGTGATTGCCCATATGGATCCAATCCTACAGTTATTGTTTGGCTTAGGCGTAGTGGCGTTTATACGAAGCAGCATAGTTAATCCTAGGAAATAATACACTGCCCGTAGTGCAGTTGGAAGGAGCCTAAGTTGCAGCTTTCTGGTTGCAGGTTCAAGTCACAGCTATCTTCCAATAAAAAAGGCATTATAATGATTGAGTATTACTTTCAACAACAAAGTGAATGCTAGTTTGATGACTCTTTTCAATTTTTGCAACTTGATCTTTGTCTATTTATCAGCCACTCATATTACCTCTGCATGTCTTCTAATACTGTACTTGCACCCAGGTTGTACCTATGCAATTCTTAGATGCTCTTCTTGCTTACTTGGGGGATGCAGGTGGTTATGATACTGCTTCAAGTGGCCTTAAGTCACCCTTGGCTTCATGTCCATCATCCTGTTACCCTGGGATTGACATCCCTTCTGAAGGACTCATTAGATGGCAGCTGCGTCTTGAGTATTTTGCTTATGAAACATTGCAAGATTTAAGAATTGACAAGCTTTTTGACATAATTGTGGATTATCCCGATAGGTATTGTGTGTTATCAGTTTTCTTCTTTCAATAAGTCTTTTGATTTATGGTTCTTAATTAAGATGCATATGTGAATGTACCTTTTCTTAGATGTTGATAAATGGATACATGTCTTCTCGACTATTTATATATGTGTGAATTTTTTCATTGCTAAATTTTATACTTGTCTTTTGTAAGTATTCATTTTTGTTTAAATTATCAGGTTCTTGTTTGTTTTAAAAGGGATTTTTTTTCATCCTGTTATTTAAAACATTTCTGTAATCTGTCATATGTTTTTTCAGCTCTCCAGCCATTGATGACTTAAAGCAGTGTCTAGAGTATACTGGTCAACATTCAAAGCTTGTCGACTCATTTATTTCTGCTTTGAGATATCGATTACTCACTGCTGGTGCCTCCACTAATGACATATTGCATCAGTATGTTTCAACTATCAAAGCTCTCCGAACCATTGACCCAACTGGAGTTTTTCTTGAGGCAGTAGGTGAACCAATAAGTGAATATCTGCGGGGAAGGAAAGACACAAAAAATGCATTGTGACCATGCTCACTGATGGGACTGGTGGAAATCCCAGTGGATCTGGAAATACTGGCGACGGCCTTTTGGAAGAATTAAACAGAGATGCAGAAAATCAAGAGAATGCTGAATATGATGATGATTTCAACACAGATGACAAGCAAGCTTGGATAAATGCTGAGCGGTGTGTTTTCTTGCTTGTGTCTTTCAGGGCTAATACCCTTTGTGTAACAATGTGGTGATGTTTGTTTTATTTAGTTTAGTTTATTATTATTTTTAAACCATTTTTCTTTCTGCAACTTATATGTAGAATGAAAAGTAAATACTCTTTTCATGACCTTCTATTTGTTGCAGCTGGGAACCTGATCCAGTAGAGGCAGACCCATTGAAAAGTAGCTGGAATAGGAGAAAGATTGATATCCTTGGAATGATGGTTAGCATAATTGGATCAAAGGATCAACTAGTTAATGAATATCGTGTGATGCTCGCAGAAAAGCTTTTGAACAAATCTGATTATGACATTGATTCAGAGATTCGTACCTTGGAACTCCTTAAGGTTCTTCCCCCCTCCCCACCCCCACCCACACACACACTCATATTTTGGAGATCTGATTATGTCCTTCTAAGTGGAATTCCATGCCATGTTCCTGCTTCATTTTCAGATACATTTTGGAGAAAGCAGCATGCAACGGTGTGAAATAATGCTTAATGATCTGATTGATTCAAAGAGAACAAATACCAATATAAAGGCACAATAGCACAGTTATCACAGAAAGGTAGTTTTTTAGAATGTATTCATGTCTCCCAGTTATGGCCTGTGAGCCTTCTGGAACTAATCATTCCCATTAAAAATTTGAAAAGAGACAAAAAAGGGAGATAAGAGAACCCCTAGTAAATCAAGATATTATTTTGGGCATGTAAGGTCTTACTATGATTGCTATTTTCAGGAGCAAAGCAAGGAGAGACAGGGTTTCACTGGATGTTCTCAATGCTACCATAATTTCTTCCAATTTTTGGCCACCAATCCAGGTATAACCATGGTTTTTAATGCCAGTAAGATTATTGAAAATCACTTGTTGCCTGCAAATCGGAGATGGGAACAATGGACAGCTTATTGAAGTGCTGAGGTTCTCCTTGATGACCCATGCATGATAAGGGCATATTTTCTTACCTTTACACATGAATGTAGTTTTGCTAGCTCAGAGATCGACATGAGGTTAAAACAACAATTGACGATAATGAGGTTAAAACAACAATTGCTGGCCTTTTTTTTTTCCTTTTTTGAGAGAACAAAAGTTTATTGATAGTAAAGGAATAGAAGGTCAAGCCCAGTGAGTTACTGGCCTAAAACATAACATAAATCTCAAAATAAGAAAGTCCAATTATGACATTTTTAATGTGCACTAGTTGGTGCAGCCCATGGAATCTTCATATATACCAAGTTATATGGGTTTTCAAACTGTTCCTTTATCGATTTTTTCAAGTTTTTACTTTTATTCATTATTCGTCATTTTTAACATTTCCCTTCAACTGCATGTACCCACTTACTAATATTTCTGTTTCATCATTTACAGTTGTAAGCCATCATAATGGCCAATACTTCCAAGGGAAACATTTACTGATGATACTGAAGTGGTTATTATGAAATTAACAATTTCAGTACAAGATAAACTATAGTTATAGTTATGCATCTATCCTACCTTGTTGGGGCTTTGTGATGACTATTATTGTTGAGAGCAATTGGAAGTTCTGAAATTCACATATCAGTTTTTAGTAATATTAATATGGTTCACAGTAAAGCTTCAATTTCTCTGAACTTGAAAGGATTTTTCAAATTTTCAATTATGTTGCTCTTTGACATATTGTTGTCAATTTCTTACTTGAGATTATAAAAAGGGAAAATAAGACACTATTTGCTTTAATTTTTTTTGATAAACTCTATATACTTCTCATTTCCACTAATGTTTTTATCAGATGTAAACATCACATTTCAGAATCATCAGATCATTGTTTGATTGGCAGGTTTCTTTACTCTAGTTTATAGTATTTTTAGGTCTTGACATGTGCATGCCTGTAATTCACTGTCTTCCGTTATTTGATTGAAACATTATTTCAGAATAATTAGTTCATTCCTCTCCATGTTCATTTGCACCCACGTTGACCTTGTTGATATATGGCAGGTTGAGTCCCTTAACATTCCTGCAGCCATGGATGAACTGCTTTCTCATTATGCAAAGAGGTTCCATGAAATTAAAACACCTCGCAAGCTATTGTGGAAAAAGAATCTTGGAACAGTCAAGGTTGGATACAGAGTGTATTTATTTGGTGCAATACCTTTATAGATGTAGAAACTCATCTAGGAGATGAATTGCTGCTGACTTCATGGGTGCATAGTTGTAACAAGCTTTCTTCAATAATTGAGAAGAGTTCTGTGATCAAGCTCACAACTTTTATTATGATCTTGCTTTTGCAGTTGGAGTTGCAATTTGAAGATCGATCTGTTCAGTTCACAGTGGCTCCAGTGCATGCTGTAATCATTATGCAGTTTCAAGAACAAACAATGTAAATTATCCAAGACATTCAACTGTATTCTCATTTTCATTTTTGTCTTCTAATGATATTATGTTTTCTACTTCTAGTTGGACTTCTAAGAATCTTGCAGCCACAATTGGGGTGCCGGTTGATGTACTTAATCGAAGGATAAGCTTCTGGATAAGCAAAGTATGTTGGAACAGGTTCAAATGTTGGTTTATGTTTAATATATTTGCCAAGAATGCCAATAGGGGAAGCTGTGGCCCCCTACCTTCCGACACTAGTTAGTCTTTCCACAGGAGTTCTTGTTCTTTTGATTCAAAAGCTTGCAGTCTGATTTTAGCATGACCTTTCCTAATTAAATTCGCAGTGGTGGCTTTAAGTGTGTTCCATCAGAAAATACTCTAGCTTCCAAAGTTCCTGCACTTTTGAGTTTTGATATTATCCTATATGTTTATATTGTGTAGAATTCTGCTCTAATGTCAAAGTGGCAACTTGGTTCATTTTAACTCTGTTGATTTGGGTGACATGGCTCTCTGCTTGGCCTTGGAGCTGGATTCTGGTTCAAGCAGTAGCTCAACCGTTATTGTATTGAGTTTGTGATGCCTTGTTGGGAAGTAAATTACTTATCATTGCTTTCTCTCTTTTGATTCTTTTGCCTAGGGTATCATATCAGAAATGCCAGGAACAGAACCAGATGACCATGTCTTTACAATTGTGGATGACATGGCTGATACAAGCAAGAATGGTGTTAGCAGTGGGTGCTGTGAAGACTTAGTGGCTGATGAGGAGGGTGAGAGATCTGTGGCCTCTGTTGAAGAACAACTGCTGAAAGAAATGACCATATATGAGGTATGAACATGCTGGAGACCCACTCTGACAAAACTCAATTCTTGTGGATTTCAAGATTTTGCATGTTTGTGGAAATGGATGACCTAACATAAGTAATCAAAGATGAAGTGCCATGGTATATACTTTTTGCGGATGATATAGTATTAATTAGTAAAATGAAACAATAACTCAACGCTAGGCTAAATTTGTGGACGAGAACGTAGGAGTCAGTTGGTTTGAAAATTAGTAGAACTAAAACAAAATACATGGAATGTAACTTTAGTGGGTTAGACGATGGTGAGGTAAATCAGTAAAAATAAGAAACGACATAGTTGTACATATTGATAAGTTTAGATACTTGGGTCTATGATAGAATCTCAAGGAGGTTTCGGCTTAGATCTAACAACTGAGATGAGAGTGGGGTGGGCAAAATGTAGACAAGCTAGCGGGGTCCTGTGAGATAAAAAAGTCCCCCTACGCCTAAAAGGATGATTTTATAAAGCGTTGGGCAATGGAAAAAGGACAAATAAACAAAGTTAGCACAACGGAGATACGTATGCTACATTAGATGAGTGGTTTAACCCTAAAGATAGAGTTGGAAACAAACACATTAAGGATAGTTTAAGAATAGCTTTGATAGATGACAAATTGAGAGAAACTCGTTTGACATGGTCTGGTCGTGTTGGTGGAAGACCAAACACAGCCCAAGTGCATAGAGTGGAGAGACTACGGATCAAAGGTACTAGGAGGAGAGGGCGATCTTCAAAAATATTGAGGGAAGGGATAAAAAAAGACATGTTAGAGTCTAACAGTTAGACTATGGAGTGACTATTGGTATGGTTTATGACAGGGATAATTGGAGAAGAAGAACTCATAAAGTTGAACCCAGATTGATGGAATTATTGGTTGATGATGATGATGATGTTTGTGGAAATGCCCCATTTCCTCTCTAAACACACATTGTCATGCAAGTATGTTACTATTCATTTTTATGATGGGCTAATTAATGGCACTAGGTATATGATAATCCCATGGTTTTATCTTTTAGGTCCTTTGCAATCTGCAATCTGCAGTTAAGAACTGCCTTGTGCAGATTATGAACTTTCATTGTGGTTGGGGACCAAGGCGACTCAGTGGTCCTTAGTTTGTCTGTTGGGGGTGTCTTCCATCTCTGGCATTGACAAGCTGTAGTCTTCTGTAGCTTATTCTGTCTATAGATTGTTGACCATTTCTCTGCTATTTAGCATCCATTTTCCCCTATTGCACTATTCTTTTTATATGCATGTACTGAATAAGGATGATATGTCTCTGCCATAATGATGACAAGGATACTTCTTCTTCTTTTTTTTTCTGGAAGTTTATGTATGCAATCATGGAGATACTATTTTTGTAGATAAGATATTCCACCTGTATAGATATCCTTCTATGCCTAAATGATTGTTATATACTATTAAACGATATTTCTTTTATGTTTAGATTAGATGGATTTGTCTGTAATTTAGGCTCATAATGTTCCTATATGCCATCCTGCATGTCCTATGTCAACAATGTTGGTGAAGTAAACAAGTAGGCAGCTATGTCTTGGAAAATGCCAATGCCATCTTATTATGATCTTTTCTTAGTATGCATATCTGCATCCACGCATGGTTTCTTTGCAAAAGAAGTCCAGACTCACCAGCTGAGAATCACATAGAAACAGTAGATGAATGCCAAAATGTGTAATTGCTTCCATGTTAACATCTGATGCCCCATGTTTGTGCCGATAATTGGAGTATTTGATTGTAAAAAGAAGGTTAAACAATGTATCTAAGTATAAACTGCCCTAGCTGATGCTTTTGGTTGCAGAAATTCATATGGGGATGCTTACCAATTTTGGAAGCATGACACTGGATCGGATTCACACACATTGAAGGTAAAAGGTTAACAGGACAACTGAATCCTGATCTTACCTCTTCACTAAAAACTCCTCACTGTTTATTGATATTTTGTCACATATAAAATGATGTACTGCAGATGTTCTGTGTGGCTGAACCTCCTTATGACAAGACCATCCAACAACTTCAAAGCTTCCTTTCTGGTCTCATGTCTGAAGAGAAATTAGAACTGAGGGATGGGATGTACTTTCTGAAGAAGTAGCTGAAAAGATAGAAGTGTTCTTGTGCCTAAATCTCAAGGGAATGACTCAAATCAGTTCTCCATACGATAAACTGAAATGTGATTTGCACATTTTTTTACAGAAAGGTTTCAAGGTTCAAATGACTCAACCTTGTCCCATAAAAGTAATGACATTTATAATTACATGGAGTGCCAGAAGAAAAGGGTACCTTTGTTGCTTTTGAGACGTTTTCTAGTTTAGTTCAAAACTTAATTTCTAGACACTTAATCTTAACAGTCAAAGTTAGCAAACGTCCTTGAAAATTTTCAAGGACGCTTGGTGCTTCTGACCATTAAAATCAAGTGGCTAGAAATTGATTTTGGAATGAAATTTTAAGAGGTGGTAAGTCTTTAAGTTTGTTTTTAATTTGTACGGTTAGATTTTCACTTTACAAAACAAAAATTAAAAAACAACAATACCAATACAACCTTATAATATATATAAAAGAAAATAAACCGGTCTAAAAGTCCGATGGGCCTCGACGGGTTTTAAGTAAAAGCCTAAGCCTGTCCTTTTATGTAAACAGGCTTTAAAAGCATGGGGCAAAAATGCTTGTTCAAGCTCTTTTATTTAAGTCGGGTTCAAGCTGGTCGCTGGCTAGGATCGGACAAATGAATGCCTCTATGAGTCATCGTAGCTAGAGATTGTTCAAAAGAGTTGCTGAAGTGTGTGACCCCGTTCTTTCTTTGTATGATTTTTTTTTAATTTAAGTGTTATTACGTATAAATATGGACATTGCAAAAAAGCGAGGACTTTATCTATCATAAACCTGAGTTTTTACCATTTCGTGTCTTGTAAGTTAAAAAGTAACAGACAAAAAACTTGAATATGATCTGATGATTCTGATCTGTCTTTCCTACTTCAGAGTTCATTTATCTTTCCTACTTCAGAGTTCATTTATACAGGGCTGGACTCTTTTGGCTCTTTTATTTCCAACTGAATGCGCTGTGTTGAAGGAAGAACTGCTTATCTACAAATGAAATTGGAAAACTAACTGGTAAAACTTGAAAAAAAAAAAAAAAGCCTTTGTCATCTGATTTTCAACATTGCTCCAAAAGCCTTTGATATATGTATGATCTGTTTGTGTTTTTTGAATTGTAGGGCATCTTTTCTCAGAACTTATATTTTGGTTTGATCTAAATTATTTTCTCATTGTCCCAGAGCTGTTAACATCTTTTACTATGGGTTTGGTTTGAATGAGGCTTGTGAAGCTTATTTGAAAGTGTAACACATTAAATTATTTTCTGTTCTACAAGTCGATCAGTTTTTTATTTGTCGAAATTTGTATAACTTGGACTTGCAAGTGATAATTGTTGAGCTGAAAGTCACAATGAACCCTATTAAAGACTCTGAAACGTAAAAAAACACTACTACACTAAGCTTTTAAGTTACTTAGAATAGCTACAAATTGTTACCTATGTTTAATTATTTAGTTTGTACTTTTTAGCTGACATTGATCTCTTCCCTAATTTCTTCTCTCCTTTTTTGGTACTTTACAGATGTATTTGTGTTTGAGGGAACGGAGAACTGATAACTGCTATTCAAACAGTATACAACCTGCATCTCTTCTTCTGGTTAGCCGGTGAGCATTCTGGCATTGCCAAGGTTGCTTTAATGAGTTTGCAGATGATCCTGTGTTGTTAATATTATAATGCGATCTATTTCTTTCATCCATCTTATCCACATGAAATTTACATGTTCTATTGGTTAAGCATCAAAGTTATTGCAGTTCTAACGATGATATGGGGAATACAAGGAGCCAACTTCATGGCTTTTGATTTATTTCGGCATTTTGAGACACAGAGAGAATTAAAGTTAAAAGTTATAAAAGAGTTCATATAGCATTATCGTCGTCATCATCAAATCATTTATTCAATCACTTGAAGTTCAACACTTATAATTAGAGTTTGTCAAATTGTTTATCATGGGTCAATTGTATATCTCATGCTTAGAGCTTTGATGATGATTTGTTTTGCTCTTATATTGGTCCTTAGTATGAGTTGTGATCCTTCCATCATCTCTCTCTCTCTCTGCATGTGTGGGGCACAAATGCCTAAAGTCATAGGCTCATAGCCATTCGTTGAAGTCAATGAAATAGATGGACAGAAGTACAGACCGGTGAACGGTTTACAGAAATGAATTGATTAAATGACTATAATATTTGATGAGATCAATCTTTTCTAGATGTTTTCCATCTTATTTTGACCATGCAGAGATATTTCGTTCTTTGGCAGCTGAGATATTTTGAGTTTAGAGATTGAGAAAAAGAATCACTCAAAATGAGAGAGGTCTCTGTGTTTTTTTTTTTTTTAAACCAAGGTATTCAGGTCTCTTTGGGCACCTAACTAATTCTTTGATCATGTGCAAACCTCTCTATCTACGTACACCGATTGACATTAGGGAGAGTGACCCTTTTATGTTGAAAGTGACTTGAACCAAAAACCTCCTACATCTCAGGCAGGTTCTAACGCCAAACCTTGCTATGCAATCAGCTAGAGGAGATCCATCTATACAAAACTCTCTTTTAGTTGAAATTATATCTTAGTTTAACTTCTGGTGGTCTTGTAATATTAAGTTATGTTGGAAAAGCTGAGTGGCTTTGTAGGTTTTATCATTATTCCAAACTTCTGCTTTTTTCAAATTCTTCAGCCAAGGCCTTCTAACAAATACCATCTGGACTTTTAAAACCCCCATAGTCAATGTGGAGATTCATGTTAAACCATATGGATTTAGGACTTGACATTGGTAAAT